>OZ004625.1:16996655-17573807 GCA_963924575.1 Pycnomerus fuliginosus | reverse complement strand
GAGCAATCAAGCTCAGCACCAACCAATATTTTATAAGAGCGAAAATTCCTTATTCCTCGGAAGACCTAATCGAAAGAATCGAAATATCGATTAATCGGAATAATCGAAAGATTGATTAATCGGAATAATCGAAAGATCGATTAATCGATAATCGATTGATTAAATTCTCAAATTTAATCGACCTCGATTAATCGATTATTTGATTATTTTGCCCAGCCCTAGTCAATAGGCCTTAGTATCTCATAAACTACCTATACAGGGTGTTCCTATATTCATAGTCCTAACTCCGGGACGTTATTCCTTACATCATTCTTGGAAGAAAAATTCCTATGGACATATGTCCGGCAATGCTTTATAAGAGGGAGCTGCGTCCTTTCAAAGGGGTACACAAAAAAATCAGTTTTCTGACAATTTCTCGAAAATATGAATAATAGGATTTTGAAATTCAGAGCAATGGTTAGTGCTACCTATAAAGAGCTTTCTCTTCCATTTTTTTCAAATTTTTAATAACAGCGGTGTGCGTTCTTACTTAACTTACCTTACTTAACTTTTCTTATCCTTACTTAACTTTTTTAATATTTCATAACTTTACTTAACTTTTTTAGTTTTTTCTTAACTTTACTTTAACTTTTCTTAATTTTACTTAATTTTTCTTAGCTTTATTTAACTTTACTTTCCCCTTTCTTAACTTTATTTAACTGCCTTAACTTTACTTATTTTTTTTAACATTTCTTAAGTTTACTTACTTAACTTTTCTTAACTTTACTTAATTTTTCTTAACTTTACTTTACTTTATTTACTAAACTTTACTTAACTTTTCTTAACTTCACATACTTTTACTTAACTTTACTTAACTTTTCTCAACTTTGCTTCTCTTTTCCTAACCTTTTCTTAACTTTAAACCATACTTAACTTTTCTGAACTTCACTTAATTTTACTTAACTTCTCTTACTTTACTTTAACTTTCTTTAACTTTACATTTTCTTAACTTATTTAACTGCCTTAACTTTACTTATTTTTTTTTAACTTTACTTAACTTTTCTTAAGTTTACTTAATTAACTTTACTTAACTTTTCTTAACTTTATTTAACTGCCTTAACTTTCCTTAATTTTACTTAACTTTGCTTAATTTTTCTAACTTTATTTTCATCAATTTTTTTTAACTTTCTTTAACTTTATATTTAATTTTACTTAACTTTACTGAACTAATCTCAACGTTACTTAATTTTTCTTGACTTTACTTAACTTTTCTTAACTTTACTTTGACTTTTCTTAACTTTCCTTAATTTTACGTGACTACTTAATTTTTCTTAACTTTATTTAACTGCCTTAACTTTCCTTAATTTTTCTCAACTTTACTTTACCTTTTCTTAACTTTATTTAACTGCCTTAACTTTACTTATATTATTTAACTTTTCTTAATTTTACTTAAGGAGTTTTCTTAACTTTAATCAACTTTCCTAAAGTTCACTTAATTTTACTTTACTTAACTTTGCTCAACTTTTTAACTTTCTTTAACTTTATATTTAATTCTACTTAACTTTACTGAACTATTCTTAGCTTTACTTAATTTCTCTTGACTTTACTTAACTTTCCTTAATTTTGCGTAACTATACTTAATTTTTCTTAATTTAACTGTCTTAACTTTCCTTAATTTTTCTTAACTTTACTTTACCTTTTCTTAACTTTATTTAACTGCCTTAACTTTACTTATTTTTTTTTACTTTAATTAACTTTCCTCAAGTTCACTTCATTTTACTTAACTTTTCTTAACATAACTCGACTTTACCTTTTCTTAACTTTATTTAACTGCCTTAACTTTACTTTTTTTTTAACTTTTCTTAACATAACTCAACTTTACTTTACTTAACTTTGCTAAACTTTTCTTAACCTTCTTTAACTTTATATTTAATTTTACTTAACTGAACTATTCATAACTTTACTTAATTTTTCTTAACCTTACTTAACTTTTCTCAACTTTACTTAACTTTACTTAGCTTTACTTAATTTTTCTTGACTTAATATTTAATTTTGCTTAACTTTACTTAACTTTCCTTAATTTTACTTGTAACTTTTCTTAACCTTACTTAACTTCACTTTTCTCAACTTTACTCCAACTTTTCTTAGCTTTACTTACCTTTCCTTAATTTTACTTAACTTTCTTTAACCTTACCTTTTCTTAGCTTTATTTAACTGCCTTAACTTTACTAATTTCTTTTAATTTTTCTTAACTTTACTTAACTTTAATTAACTTTCCTTAAGTTCACTTCATTTTACTTAACTTTATTTAACTGTATTTAAGTTTACCCCCTTAATAATTGACCTCCCCACTCCACTTCACCACTTAAAAAAAAGGGAGGTTACTGCAATCACTAAAATTTTCGAATTCGAGATAACACCAGATCTTCACGTTTTGAGGTCTCACAAACTCAAAAAAGTGGTTTTTAACACGCCGTGGCTAGAGTAACGTTAGACGGGATCCATCGGAGTAACGTCGGATTGAAGTGACGTCATATGATGACGTCGGCGGTTAACGTTACCCTGTAAGTCCCGTCGATGTTGAATATTTTCGATAAGTTGTTTTGTTTCTTAATCTCTAATTGTTGCCGATTGTTGGTAGGGGCGGTAACGTCAAATTTTTACGGGGGAGGCGCCGCAAAGGAGTCTTACGAAGTTTACAGTGTATGACCAAAAAGCCGCTTCCAGACCTCGCGATTTTTTGACCGACTGGCACCCACCACAGATACATACTAGCATTAAATAAGTTCGTTAGAAGAATATGTCGCATCGGTGGCCAATTTTTGACGTTCGTCCTGCCGAGTGTCCACACGGTCCATATTGTGGAAACGGCTAGAGATATCGAATCGCGGTCTTCACCATTCGCTTTCTCGCCCCCAAATTAGGGCAATATGTAAAGGTGAAGATCGGGAAACTCTGATTTTTCCAAAATTCTACATTCGTAAAAGATGATCGAAAAAGTGTTTTTCCTCCTAATCGATTGAAACTTTCAGTACTTGGTAAATGGACCCTCCCGAACACGAAACTGCCCTCGGAATAGACCTGCGACGCCCCCTTAATTATTTACGAATGTTTTTGTTTTTTTTAACTTTTGATCGTCCGTATCGTGGAAACGGCTAGAGATATCGAATCGCGGTCTTCACCATTCGCTTTCTCGTCCCCAAATTAGGGCAATATGTAAATTTGGTGAAGATCGGGGAACTTTGATTTTTCCAAAATTCTACATTCGTCAAAAATGATCGGAAAAGTGTTTTTCCTCCTAATCGGTTGAAACTTTCAGTACTTGGTAAATGGACCCTCCCGAACACGAAACTGCCCTCGGAATAGACCTGCGACGATCCCTTAATTTTTTACGAATTCTTTTCTGTTTTTTTGACTTTTGATTGTCCGTATCGTGGAAACGTGATAACTCAGGAAAGAATCAAAATATCGAGGAACTTTCTTCAGATTCTTAATCAGCAACAAATAGCGCAACTTTTCTGTAGTTTAATCGACACAGTATCTTTTACTGTTTAGGAGATCCCAATGGTGAGCATCGAAAAATTACCCACCTGTATACACGTGTAGTGTGACGTAAAGTGCTTGGCACAACTGGTTAACAAAAGGTTTGTTGACCCGGGGGCATAACCGGACTGGAGACCGCCTGAGCCCAATATTGTGTGCGGCAAAAATACTAATTTTAAATAAATATTTTACGAAGACGCAGAGAGAACATTTTATTGAAGTTAGGTACTGAGTGGGCACTCACTCTTTTGTAGGTGCTCATTATAATTTTTAACCAAATCAAAGGCTATTTATCGATTTCATTTTTTTTAGCAGTTTACTTATTAAATGGTAGGTAAATACAGTTTTACTTAATTTTAAAAATGAATGCTTCAATCCTGAAAATCTAACATTTGAACCCAGACGGTTGATAGTTACAACTGCTGCCCTTCTTTCCATCAGTGATGGAGACATCGGACCAGGCCCAGTCTTTGCATCCCCCATCTCCACACAAGATGTAAATTGGCATACTGCTACTGTCTCCGGTCATCTTTCCATGTACGTTGATCATTTCCAAGTTGGTGATTGGAATGTTACCTTTGGGCTTTCCATCACCTGATCCCGAACTTTTGGTATAATCTTCTTGGATATTTATTCCGTACTTCTTGATACCTGCGTAAAAAATGTGAAAATGAACCAGTAGGAAATTATATTATATACCTAATGGAAATGAAACTTTTGTCCTACGTCACAACTAAAATAATTGCTACCGCTAATACAATTAATGCCAGCTGTTGCCAGTAAAGGCTATCCGAAAGGTAATTTTTCAAACTATTTTTGTAGGTATTCACATTGAACTCAAAATTCAAAATACGACAACGGGGGAATTTTTTCATCTGTGCGTAAGACAAAAGTTTCATTTCCATTAGGTTTACATACTCGAAAGATTGATATTTTTGTACGTCACATCTTTAACGGCGCCGGTCCCGGCGTCAGAGTGAGTCTTTACGTGAATTCCATTGTCTGATTTCGTAACTACACTGTCGATGAAGGTAACATTAGTAACGGTGTTTGGTGAACCGTTGTCGGAGCTTTGTCCAACTGATAAACTTAAGCCGTGGCCTCCGCTGCATGTCAAGTTGCTGAAGTAAAAGTTTGATCCTTGGTTTATTGCGACGCAATCATCCTGATTCTTAATAACGGAATTCAAAATGGTGATGCCACTTGAGCTAGAGATGTCGAATCCATCGGTATTGTGACCTCCTTCCTGAAAGTTAAAAAAAAGTATTTCAATTTCTCCTTTTTTTAAACTGACTCGAAGTTTTCCCACGTCCTTTGCCTTTAATAAAAAGCAAAAGCCGCTCTGGGAATGTGTTTTGCCATACAGGGTCTTTCACTCAGGCTTTCACATATTTTTTCAAAAACGTCAATGTTGGTTACATTTTTGAGAAGCTAATTTTTCTGTGTCCGCCGGTATTAAAATTCAGTATAGCGCCCATAAGGAAAAGAAAAGTTGACTCTTCATTCAAAATTTAGAAAGCCTAGAAAATTTCTGTCAAGGCCATTCAATTGACAGCTATCAAAAATATAAAAGTTCTAAATATTCATTTAAATAACATCAGTCGTTAAGAAAGATATTAATTTTTCTTTGAATTCGCAATTTTCAGATTTTTTGTGATAACTCAGGAACGAATCAAAATATCGGGAAACTCTCTTCAGATTCTTGACCGACAAGAAATAGCGCAACTTTTCTCTAATTTAACCGACCCTGGACCCTTTACTGTTCAGAAGATCCCAAACGCATCGAAAAATTACGCACCCTGTATAAGTTAGAAATTTGGTACTTGGATATTTTTGACAGCTGTCAATGAAATGTCATAGAAAACATTTTTCTAAGACTTCTAGATTTTGAGCAATGGCGATCAACTTTTGATTCTCTTATGATATGGCACCATCGGACAAACAAAAAAATTACTTTTTCAAAAATCTAACCAGCAAGAACTTATTGAAAAAACGTGAAAAGTTTGAATCACACGACATCAAAATCTATTTTATTGAATTCTCTATTCAATTATTTTAAAAGTTAAAAGGGATTAAAAAGGTTGGTGCACTATTTTTACTTTTTTTCCAAAAAGTGACAGTAATCTTACAAATTATTCATACCAATTTTAGAATTTTGACGATTTTTCAAAAGGTCCATATTGACTAGGCACATTTTTGATAAGTCTATTTTTTCTGTGTCCCATGGTGTCAAAATTCAATATGGCGGCCATAAGAGCATCAAAAGTTAAGAAGAGATGCCAATGGTGAGCATCAGTGAAAAAGGAACCACTCTGTATGCCTATGTAGCAGTGGTCGGAAGTAATGCATTACTGTAATGAAATTACTTTAGCTGGTAATGAGTAATTGTAATGCATTACTTTTTTCAAATAGTAATGGGTAATTGTAATGCATTACATTTTTTTAGTAATTTTTTACCCTTAATTGATAAATGCAAAAATAAAACTGTTATGAAAAATGCAATTCTGTGAAATGAAATAAGCACCACAGGAAGTAGCTAGGTACTACTGGTATCAGAGAACCCTAACCCAGCGGGGTTCTGTTTACCTACCGCCTCCCAAGCAAACATTGATGCATTCTGAAGACTTTTCCTGCTATTTTTTTTAAGTAGCGATAATCAATAGTAATACGACGAGTAGTCTCTTGATTGCCGCGGGTTTTGACGTCCGAATGGCTGTCAACTACGAGTCAAAATGGTAGATTTTTTTAGGCTAAAAAGAGGACGAGAGCTCGCTCGAGTCCTCTTTGGCCGAAAAAAATCTACCATTTGACAAGTAGTGCATCCATGAGGACTCAACAAGGCAACCAAGAGACTACGAATCGTATTTTGCAGATTATTTTATAAATTAAAGTATTGAGTAAGTAGTGTCAAGTTGACGTTGTAGTCTTTTCACTGTAATCAGGATTACTGGTATGCTAAACGCTCCTTTGGATTGGTTCAATACTTAATGAATAAAATAATCTTTGCAATTACTCCGGATTAAATATTTCTACAGAATTGAAATAATTTCCTAGCTGAAGAAAATAAAACTAACTTTAGCCATCTCAAGCAGTGGTAAATTTTGAAACGCAATTGTTATTCAAGTTAAATTAAAATTAAATAATAAATTTACTGTTTTAAAATAATACACCTACAGTTTTTTTATAACGTGGCATTTTTTAAAATTCCAATTAGAGTTGGCCGTGTCTGGAATGACGTATGTTTCAATTTACTGCAGATCTCAAAATCTGTCAGCTATACAATTATAATCTGTCCGGGATCCACACGACCGAGATTCACCCGATTTTAGATAGAAATTTAAGAAATGTCACGTTAAAAGTAATGTATAAAGTAATGCATTACATTTATTAAGTAATTGTAATTGTAATGCATTACTTTTTGAAAAAAGTAATGAGTAATTGTAATGCATTACAATTTCGACGAAGTAATGTGTAATGGTAATGAATTACTTTTTAAAAGTAATGTTCCGACCACTGCTATGTAGGATGTGCAATATTTCGGAAAGTCTTTGGATTTCAGCCGAAAGCGAGCAATCATCAAATTCCCTGCGGTTGATTTTTGTCAGGTCAGGTCCCCCCGGTCTAGTCATGTAATTTATGTATGGCAATGGACGTTTTCAGGTTTACCTGAGCTGCGCGCGCATGTTGGTTCCCTAGCGAGCCACTCATTGACTGGATGCCTGTCAAAGCTGATTTTTACACAATGAGACCTTTTTTACCTGTTTCGTTGGAAACTTGGAAACCAACCTGCGCGTGCATTCTTATTCATGTTAACATTTTAAACTCTAGATTAGCAGCCTTTTTATCCGACAAACTGAAGACGTGTATGGACTTACACTATCTCCAGCGGTGACTTCAATCAAGAAGTTGTCGATGGTTGTGTCACTGGCACTGTTGACGGAAACACACTGCACAGGACAATTCAAAAGCTTGATGTCTTTGACAGCTGAGTTATCTGTCGTTTTGATTCTGAAGAATTTGGGTTTTTTCACTCCACCATTACTACCCTTACCATCCCACCATTGAGCACCTATTAAAGTACAATATCTGCCATTAAAAGTTGAATATTTTATAAATTATAACAACATACAAGTAAGAATTGAATTGGAGCAACTTTCCTTAAGACACAAATCTAACTAACTTACCCCTTCCATCTAGAGTTACACCGTTTCCTTTCACGGTGACTTTACTTCCTGCGATTTGGAATAGAGGACCGGCCCATTCGGCATATTCCCACTTGAAGGTGCCCTCGAGAGTCAAAGTGGTTCCAGTCTGCAACTTGAGATCCAGAGTTGTTGAAGCGGGCACTTGTATATCTTTAAGGGTTAAAGTTTTACAATTTTTTACAGCATCCGCTACATCGTTGTATTTTGTAACAGTACAATCGGCCAGTGGTGAAGCGGACACTGCAGCCAAAGTGGCCAGGAGAGCAATTAACTTAACACTCAACATGATTGTGATGGTTGGGCTTGATATCACTACTGCTTTTATAGGCATCAATCATTATTATCTATCATTATGCACTTTGGTGATCAGTTATTTTGACGTAAACGATGTAGGTACTTACTCAAGTGAAGTGTCCACTTGAGCATTTTTGAAAAATGAAAAAAAAATATGTTTTGATTTTGACCATGCAATAAAGATTTACTGTACTGGACAGCCTTACGACAATTATTATAACAAAGTTTAAATAAATACTTAATAAATTAATAAAACAGTGAAATTTTCCGCTGTAATTGGGCTTCCAACATAACGATAAAAGGATGGACATGCATATCCGACACTTTCTGGAAATAATGGTACTTAGGTGAATCAAAATTCAATCGAGTATCTTATTGTATTGACGGTTCTCTTGTAAAGTGCGGTCAAAATCTTTTTCGATCTATTAATCCTTGCCGTGTAGAATGCGGACAAGTGCTACTAGATCGGAAGAGTTTTTGATCACGCGATATAAAATGCTACTTTAGATAAAACGTTCCGAGGGAAATATTATGTCTAGGAAATTAACTAAAAAAGGTAGGTAATTTAATTCGTCTAAACAAATACTTACCTATTTAACCAACGAATTAATTATAATAGGTAGGTACTTATAACAGGATGTCCCGAAAATGTTTGGCACTATTTTAACAGAGATTCCCCATTGAAAATAAACGATCGGTGCAAACATTTGTGGGTCGAAGTCGCTTCTTAAGGGGGCTACAGTCGCTCAAAGATGCGAGAGAAGTTTTTCTCATATCTCACGAATTTTAAAGCTGGTGGTATTAATTAGAAAGAGCCATTGCAACTACAACTTTTCTTTTTCTGGTTAATTTTCACTTATAATCTCACAAGAGTATTAATTCTTTCCGGAAATTTTTGGAGTGCATTCCAATAACGTATTAATCGGCCCGAGTGGAACACGAGGGCCCGATTACGTTGTGGGATGCACGACTAAAATTTCCAGGAAATGAATTAATGCTCGAATGCAGATTCGGTAAGAAAATAGCAACGATACAGCCACAGGAATTGAATAGAAATGATTTTTGACATTATTAATTTGACAAAAATTTCCACTTATTAATTTCGTTTAGGTTGGTCTAGGTAGGTATCAAAAATTTCCAAGAAATCCTCGAGTTGCCTTGGTAAACACACAGAAATCAATTTTTCTATTGGCTAATGATTAGTATCGTGCGATTTTCGATTTAAGCTGCCGTTTTAGAGATAATTGAGGTTTTCTGTGGTTAGTCACTTGTTTCGGTAGAGAATCCCCTAGCGCTAAGACGCTTGATTTGACGTGAAAGCATATTGAACTAATTTTACATTAATAAACAAAATTGGACAATTTAAAAACACTCAAAACCTAGAATTAGGGGGTAGTTTTCACAAGTTTTCAAATAGGCCACCAAAGAGGCTAGAATCAGTTAGAATTTAAATAAAGCAACTGGTGCTTAGTGAAGCAAAACCTCAAACGGTAGTTTAAATGAAAAATCAAGAATAAGAAAAGTTGCACCTTCGATTACTTCTCTATTCTAGATAATACCACCAGATTTAAAATTCGTGACCTTGAACCAAGTTGAAGAAAAATATCAAGGTCATTGCGGGTTTCTGAAAATTGCGTTGTCAGAATTCGACAAAATTCACAGCGTACACGTAGGTCCATAGTGCCAATAGCCCCCAAAATTCATTAAGATTCGACAATCCATTCCTGAGATATGAGAAAAATACTTCTCTCGATGGCGCATCTTTGAGGACTGTAGCCCCCTCAGGAAGCGGCTTCGACCTACAAATTTTTGTACCAATCTCAAGTTAAAAAAAAGGCAGCAGAGAAGCGGCTGGAACCTCCCCAACGCGTGGGTCTTTGATTTCAGGGACTTCTGTTTAAGATTCTAAAGTTGATATGCCTAAATGGCACTTCCCGTTGACCAATTGCTCCCAAAAGCCTTTCAGCTCTTCAACGGGTCACCTCACCTCCATTTACCAAATTTCGGGCAAATCGATCCACTAGTTTGGGCTATAAAGTGGTTTCAGTATTATTACAAAATTTCGATTTTTCTACCCAAAGGGTTCTAAATGCGAATCAATTTTGTCTCATTTAAAACCAGAAATTGAAGACCTTTCTGATGGTGACCTCGATAGTGACAATAAATCTTTCAAAAACTTGTTTTGGATGGGTAAATTAGAGAATAATTTTAAATTTCGAAATTGGTGTGCCAAAACGGCACTTTCCGTGGGCCGATTGAATCCAAAATTTGTTCACCTCTTCGACGTGTAATACAATCCCCTTGTGCAAAATTTCAGCCAAATCGGTTCAGGGGCTTGGGCTGTACCGCGATTTTAAAGTCCGATAAAAATCAATTTTTTTTTCATTTTTGGTCAAAAAGGCACTAAGAATGAATGCATTTTTAGAAGCAGAATTTGAAGGCCTTTCCTATCTTGACGTAAAAAATGGGGGTTTGCATTTAAAATTTAAAAGTTGATGTGCCAAAATGGCATTTCTGGTTGCACGATTGGCTCCAAAAGCTTTTCAGATCTAAGTTGGGTTATCACATGCACACGTACCAAATTTCAGATAAATCTGTCGAGTAGTTTGGGCTGTGGCGTGTTTACGAACGTACGTACGTACGAACGTACGTACGAACGTACGTACATACATACAGACACATTTTAAAAACCACTTTTTTGGGCTCCTGAGACCTCAAAACGTATAGATCCGGTCTTATCTCGAATTCGAAAATTTTAGTGATTGCAGTAACCTCCCTTTTTTTTAAATGGTGGAGTGGAGTGGGGAGGTTAATATTGCCAAGCATTTTCGGGACATCCTGTAGAGGTATGGCTTTTCACCACGTAGGTACTTACCTAAATTCAATAACAAAAACATAAAACATCCAGTCATATCATGGCAATGATGCTTGAGTGGATTTCAACGAAAGTGTTCAGATCTCAATGAAATCTTCACTATACCTAATGGAAATGAAACTTTTGTCCTACGTCACAACTAAAATAATTGCTACCGCTAATACAATTAATACCAGCTGTTACCAGTAAAGGCTATCCTAAAGGTAATTTTTCAAACTATTTTTGTAGGTATTCACATTGAACTCAAAATTCAAAATACGACAACGGGGGAATTTTTTCATCTGTGCGTAAGACAAAAGTTTCATTTCCATTAGGTATAGTACGATTTTGTTTTGATTACCTATAGGTATTCTTCCCACCTTAAGGCGTTTTATCTCGATTTTGTTTTTCAATACAAATTAATGCAAATGGGCTCTCCATGATTGGTCAGCTTACTATTTTTTAAAATTTGTATTGAAATACTCTAATTTTGCCGTCAGTTTCAACTTTTTCTCGGAAGGACGATTCAAATCTGACATTATTTTGAAAGTCCTATTTCAATACAAAACAAGATTATTTCCTATGCTTTCAAATGCGTTTGTATTGCCATACAGAAAACCGAGAAAAAACGCCTTTATTGAAATTTAAATTTTCTATACGTTTCGGGAATGTCCCTCCCCAAGGCAAAAGGTTTACTCGACAATTTGAATTTTGCTCGAAAATAGGTAAATATGTTATGTACAGATATTTCAAGTCTTTCCACTTCAATTTGCTGAGCAGTGGAGGTACGAGTAAATAAACTTTATAATCTTCACGTGAGCAGATACAAACATTCTTAAAATAGACGCTTTTGCTATCGAGAATTATAATTTTTGTATTTTTGACGCAAGTACGAATTTGTTATTAAGTTTTTACGGTACGTCAGAGCTTTGAAGAGGATTTTCGTTGCGTAAGTCTCTGGCGTACCTAAGCATGTAACTGAAACGTTATTGTTTCAAACTTCAGGAGATTGTCATCTGATTTTTATCTAAAAGATCACATTCAATTTTTCAAAAATTATTCGCGTAGATTAAAATCGGTCTAGGACGACCGGCCGCCGCCGACTGGCCGCCGCTCATTTACCGCCGCCGATTGGCCGCCGGGACGATTGGCCGCCAGGACAATCCACCGCCGGGACAATTGGCCGCCGGGACAATCCGCCGCCGAGACGATTGGCCGCCGGGACAATCCGCCGCCGGGCGATTGGCCGCCTTTACAATCCGCCGCCAGGACGATTGACCGCCAGGATAATAGATTACCGGGGTAACTCGCTGCTCTCAGAATAAACTGACTGCAAATCATTTTAACATGGGTGGTACTAGGTACTTAGCTAAAGAGAACGTTTGACATTTAAATTAATATTTAGCACAAAGGCCACTTCCAAATGACATTGTCAGACCCGAAATTCTGAAAATTATAGGTACCTACTGATGCACGTTGGTCACGACCAATATAAACAGATGATTTGAGTTGCGCCCCAGTTTTGCATCGATAAGTACTGCAGTTTGTTGAGTTTGGCGCGGTATCGTCGCTGAAAAGTCAAGGTCGGCTGTCTATAAATTCTGACGTTTAATTGGCTAAAAAATTATTTTGGTGGGTTGTCTCTTTACAAATTTCAAAATTATTGTTTTAAATGATGGATATCTCGAAATTGGACAATTGAATGGGTTCACCTTCACCTCCTTAAGTTAACTATTTAACAAGTAAAAATGCAACTATTATATTTAAAATCATATTATACACATTACCTATACATAACACGATACATAATCTTCAATTTAGTGCATAATTATGTGCAATGCCCCTTAAAAAGTTTATTAAGTCTTCACTCCTGTATGCAGAGACCAAGTTCTTTATTCTATGATCCAAATCCCGGTATCTCTTCTTCTTTTTAGGTGGTTCATTTCCTATTACCAGTTGTTGATAAAAAATGTACCTAGCGTTCTGTACTTTGCGTAAGGCGTCAATAAATTTCCATAGAGTCGGATGATGCATTCCCAACTCGACATCTAGTCTACGGTGAGCAGCTTCCGCGTGATTGTTAGTTCTATCTGCATCTTCCAGGACTCGTTGATGGACATTCCAGATAGCGGGAGGGAATAATGGGTTTCTTCTGCCTTCGCCTCTACGATTTCTGCGACCTATATAATTGTCCTCAAACCAGTCTAATAAGGGTTGTAGGTCATCAGGAATATAGTCTGCAAGTGTTTCTACAGCCTGATCTAAATCGGCTATAGGAACAAATGCGAGGGCTCCTATCATGCGCGCCTTGATACAAAAGTCTGCATTGTTGTTATATTCGGAGATTAAGTCTAAGCTGCACATCTTTTTCCGAATGTTGTGAGTTAAATGGTAAAAGCATCCTCTCACATTGACGTCCGGAAAGTTGCTCTTAAAGGCGTTAATTGCGCCAATCTCGAAGTCGCACGAAAAACTGGATGGTCGGAAGGATGGTTCCAATTCGAGAATGATTTTAAAAAGCTTGTCGTAGATGCTCCTTTGCTTATTCGGCAAGAGTGCATAGATTACAGGATGCACTGCGCCTAGATGCTTTCCCAGGATTGTGTAGATTTGACTAAACAATTGCGGAGCGGTCTTAAATGTACCATCTCCATAAAAATCGGTGCCATCTCGGAATATCGAAAGATTGCGTCGTCGCCCAAACACTAATATTCTGCTTTCGCTTGGTCCTTCATCCGCAAGTAAAAAATCCTCTTCAGTATCCCCTTCCAAATAGATAGCAAATTGATGTGGTATGATCAAATCCCGAAGATTTGCTGGGTTTGTGGGTGCTGAGTTAATTTGCCCTCTCTTGCGTCGCACTATCTTCTTAAGTGCATCCTGATTAGGCAAAGCAGCCTGCAAACAAAGAGAAAATTGAAAACATCGAAAAAGTTTGCTCCAAAAACAAGGGGGCCACGAAAAAGTGTCTTAAGGGGGTCCCACAACAAAATTCGTAGCACTATCAGATTCTACATGTCATAAAACTTATTTGTACAAAAGTGGGTTATGACATTTTGCACTTAAGTTGACTTTACAACATCCAATATTTTGAGAGCAATAAAATAGAACATCAAATTATTAACATAACTGTTATATTTACCTTCACTTCCTGAGAAAGACCAAATGTGCATTCATTTAGGACTTGTGCAGTCACTTCTTGGGTTTCGCCAGCACGTCGTTTAATTTGAGTGACCACTTCTTTAACCTTTACTATTGCGGCACCACTATCGTGAATGTGATCGTTCAAAGTTTTGACCACTTCACCACTTCTCGTATGTATCCGAGCCTTACAGTTTTCGTATCTATTTTCGCACCTCCAAAATTTAGTTAGTCCATCGACACTACACTTATCAAAAACATACAAAAAACCGTTATGCTCAAATTTTTCCCTCCCACGTTCCGACAAAATTATTTTCTGTGTTGCCATGATAGTGACGATCACAAGAAAACTGTTGAACCGAACTGAGAATCTTGTTGAAATACTTTCACTTTAATTCAATTTGTTGCGCCCAAATGACCATTTAACCAACAGAAATGCTTTAAATACAACTCCTCCCCTCTCACCCTACAGGTGGAGAATTTTATTCGTCTCCACTTACTGAACATTTACAAATGTTATTATATAATAATCCAATCAGAAGACAGAAATTATAGACAACCGACGTTCGTTTTCAGCCAAAAAAACCACGCTTGAGTTTCTTCAAACCAATCAGAAACAGTTAAAGCAACAAAGCTTACAAAGTGACAAAATAAGTTGTCGAAATCAACTCGAGTTTGTTCAAATTTTGCTCCTGACATTGTAAAAAAAAAATACTCCCTAACTACCGTAAACGTAACTAACGTAACTAACTACGTAAACTACCTGAAAACTATACTTAATGTTCCTTTCAGGTGTCGTCTCAATAAGTGAAAATTAATAGTCATTTTATTTATAACTTATACCTACAGTAAATGAATAAATTAATTTTGCAAGTGCATTGATTTACAGTAAGGTCTTTTCAGCAAATTTTTAACGCTTTTTAATCCGTTAGAATATTCTAGATAGGTACCTCCGGAAATTCTTACAATTTTTTCGTCCGTGCTTGACGATAATTGCTTTTTCCGTTACATACAAAAATATTTAAGAAGATAACTAAACAAAAAACTTTTTAACTGAAAAGATGAGCGTACCTATACCTATACATATTTAATATTTTTCTATTAAAATGACAAACTCACGTTTTGCGATGCCAAAAGTGACTTGCAAATTATTTTTATCCGAAAGCAACAGACAACCGATATAAGTATTGAAGAAAATTCTCGAACAGGTCAATTTTGTTTGTTGATTTTTGCAATTTGTAAAATAATAATTTTTTTGTAGAAGAAAAAAATTTGCACATAACTCGAGTGTAAACTGCTTTATGACATGAGGAGGTACTTATCAAAACGCAGTTTTTGACTTTTTTTAATTTTAATTTTCTATGCAAATGAAAGGGCTTATTCTAATAAGTCAAAAACAATCTTTAGTTGAAAAAAAAAATTTCTGTCAAACTGCGTTTTGATATGTAGCTCCTCACATTCGTTCAATAATTATTTAATATTTGAACTCGTCATAAATTTCGAGTTTGCACCTCTGTATAAATCAATATTTTTGTTTGTTTACAGAAACATTCGGTCGCAATTTTTTTAGAACACGTTCATGTTAATTGAAGGATCTAGTCATTCTTTTCAATTGAAGAAATTGACCAGGTAGAAACATCGATACATCTTATCGCTAGTTATCCTTAAGCTCTTAACGACTTCCAGGTAGGAAAGCTGTAGTTAAGCTGTACCTGAGACTAATGAATAATTTCTCTTTTATATCCCTTTTATTCGAGTGTAATATTAAAGGACTATGTTCTCATATCAAAAATACGCGAAATGCAGTTTTCATATATTCCGCTCTCTACATTAGTACCTAGTAATGCAGGAAATACATCCAAATCAAGCGTGTCCGACGTGCACTAGGTACTTCAGATTATTGCGAAAACAGGCAGTTATTCCGGCGGTCAATCGTCCGGGCGGTCAGTTGTCGCGCGGCAAATCGTCCTGGCGGCGAATCGTCTCGGCGGCGAATCGTCTCGGCGGTCAATCGTCTGGGCGGCCAATCGTCTGGGCGCCCAATCGTCCCGGCGGCCAATCGTCAAGGCGGCCAATCGGCGGCGGTAAATCGGCGGCGGCCAGTCGGCGGTGCCCAATCGTCCGTATCCCGATTAAAATAGTATCCAGATAGAGGAAATACAGAGCAACATTACAGGAGATAGACAAAAGGGGCTTACGTGTCAAGTTTTGGACAACTGTAGGTACAAATCAACAAAGAGCAATTTCCTTTTTTCATTTGCGTCATTTCTTCCAGAGAACAACTTATTCATTTGTAGGTATGTATCAAAAACTACCGAATCAACATTCAAGATGATTACACCACAGCATCCTAAAGGCAACATCCCAATCACCAACTTGGAGATAACAATGATGATGAGATGTTTGACGCAAAGACTGGGCCTGGTCAGGTGTCGCCTTCACTGTCGGAAAAAAGAGCAGCAGCTGTAACTACGAACCATCCGAGTTCAAATGTTAACATAAACAAATTGCTCGAAAATCGATTTTTTTTTGTCCAGAGGATCGTGGGAAATCAATTACTTTATAATTGAGTCGTTCGCTGTTTAGGCTTTATTGTAATCAGAAGCTGCAGTTCTAATGCCTTTATTGACGGGCACGTAAATATGTCGTCTTATCAGTATAACAGATTTTTAAAAATATCGTAAAATCGTGTATAAACAGATAATCTGTGCTTACAAAAATCTCATAAAGCTATATGTATGATGGCAAAAGAACAAGCCTACTATTATTTTCAACTTGGGAAACATCTTTGGAGTTGTCATTTTTTGAGACAGACAGTTTCTTCCACATCTTTCAAGACCAACACGCAACAGTCGTCGACCTTCAAACCAACACAAGTTATTGCTGTTGACAAATTAAAACGATATGCAAAAGATATGTGTTTGGAGAATCGGTTGTGCGGTGCTGGTCTTCTTATGGTTGCACAATTTCATTTTATTGCTGTCTTCTTCATTTTTTTGACTTCTTCGGGCTGGTTTGGGGCGTTTCCTGTCGAAATAAGTCAAAGAATGAATCCAAAGATGAATATTACCAAATCCAATTCGTCCAAGGACTCCAGTTTGGCGATTGGAGCTGGCTTGTCCTCTTTGCCTAACGGGCCCTCCCAGGGAGGCTCTTGATATTTGTCAAAATCTAAAGTTTTATTAAAAGATGCAAATCTGGAAGGATATCATTCAAAACTGTCGAAGCGGTTGAGCACCCTACCTATGAAGTACTTGGGAATGCTGGTGCGTTTTCGATATTGGTTTTGGTTCACTGACGGACCGCTGAAAGGTGTATCGGATTCTAACTGGTTCGACGTTTTCGTAATCGGGCACCTGAATTTCAAGAGAGATTCTATAAGTTGGAAGCAATAGCGCCTGTTTTCAAATCCGGGAATAAGAAGGACACAGACAACGCTTCAGCTCTAAAAATTATACAAGTTGTCCCGTAATTATGATGCAAAACGCTTAACCAGAGCTTTACGGGTTAGTATCAACTCATCCCAATGACCAACTCATCCCATCTGACAACTCATCCCAGACCAACTCATCCCAGATCAACTCATCCCAGATCAACTCATCCCAAACTAACTCATCCCAGACCAACTCATCCCAGACGAACTCATCCCAAACCAAGTCATTCCAAAAGACAACTCATCCCAGAACGCAACTCATCCCAGACCAAGTCATCCCAACAGACAACTCATCCCAACCGACAACTCATCCCAAACCAACTCATCCCAGACCAACTCTTGCTTGTTATTGTTTGGGCTGTTCGCTTTAAGGTAGCCGCGGGCTAATATCATCTCATACAATTTTCCAATTCATCCCAGGAGACAACTCATCCCAAATGACACTACAACCCAGGTCAAAAACCTGACCAGACCTGAACTGCCCTAGCTTCTCGCACTGCAAACCGATATTATGACGCTTTGCTCGCGTGGAACTTTGGACGGGCAGAATTTGAGAGAAAATGTTATTAAAAAAAAACCTGACCTGACAGACCTGAACTGCCCTAGCTTCTCGCACTGCAAACCGATATTTTAAAGCTTTGCAAGCGTGGAACTTTGGACGGGCAAAATTTGAGAGAAAATGTTATTAAAAAAAAAACCTGACCTGACATAGACCTGAACTGCCCTAGCTTCTCGCACTGCAAACCGATATTTTGACGCTTTGCTCGCGTGGAACTTTGGACGGGCAGAATTTGAGAGAAAATGTTATTAAAAAAAAAACCTGACCTGACAGACCTGAACTGCCCTAGCTTCTCGCACTGCAAACCGATATTTTGATCTGGGATGAGTTGTCTGCTGGGATGAGTTGTCCGTTGGGATGACTTGGTCTGGGATGAGTTGCGTTCTGGGATGAGTTGTCTTTTGGGATGACTTGGTTTGGGATGAATTTGTCTGGGATGAGTTGGTTTGGGATGAGTTGGTCTGGGATGAGTTGGTCTGGGATGAGTTGTCACCTGGGCTGAGTTAGTTATTGGGATGAGATGATACGACACCAAATACAATATCGGAAAGTTCTATCAACTATTATCCCAAAAGTCAATCGTTTCTGAGTTATAGGGCTTAGAATGTGATCCATTGAGTACCTATATGTTTTGTTAATATTTCAGAAAGCACTTTATCTACGGTTTTCATAATTATTTAATTAGGGCTTGAGTACATTTTGTCAGTAAACGACAAAGGCCGGATTAGAACGGTGCCCCGCAGAAATATTCGTAACAAAATGTATTCACAGTTTTCCACTCTTGAGGTTTTTTCGTTTACGACGCGGCCGTTTTCAAGAAAAAATCAAAAATTGTCGTACTCAAAATGTGTACAAAATATGAAAACCAAGAATAAAGTGTTTCTGAAATATTAACAAAAAAACATACTCAATGGGTAACAATATCCTAAGCCCAATAACTCGGAAACGATTGAATTTTAGCACAATGGTTGATAGAAAATTTTCGACATATTTTTATGCAAAGAAGCTCTAGTTAAGCATTGCCATCATAATTACGGGACATCCTGTAGATGTTGAGGCAGCGCCGGAGGGCTCGCTTTAGTCCTCCTTATTCCTGATGTACCGGGCCGTTTTGGTCGTTTTTGTCAAAAATAATAATTACCTCGTGTTTATCTTCGGTCGTCTGTCCCGCTTGCAAGAGACTCAAAATGGCTTTGACGTCACTCGCCAGAGTCTGTTCCAACGTGTGCACTCTCCTCGACAACAGATCCAACTTGCCGGTGATCTGCTCCAACTGGCCCCTACTCACTACTAAATTATCAGAATGTGTCTCTAAAGTGGAATGTTGCGTGTTTTGTGCCTCTGTTGGTACGTTATCACCATGGCCCAACGTCTGAGGTGTCGACTCCCCATAATGGGGCGGACTGGGGCTGTTGGTGTAATAACTAGTACTGCTGGAAATCTGCACCGGGGGCGGAGGCTGATGATGGGACTCTTGGTAAGCCCCCACAGAAGACTGACGACGAATTGTGCGTATCCTATGACTCGACGGTGGCGTAGTTTGCGCTGAAAACGTTGTTCTTATTGCCATCACCAACGATCAGATTAAAAGTACAGGCAGTACAGGCAGAAGAAAAAGTGAAGAGCAATACAGGGTGTACACAAAACGTCCAACTTACCTATCAACGGCTGGTGTGTTTTGTGTAACCTCAGATCGGGTATACTTCGTTTGAGATGTGATAGCATGCCTAAACACGGTCAATAATGCAAAATTATTAATACTGACGCTGCAGGCAGGGCATCCAACTGTGCCGAAATCAAAACTTTTTCGAGCCAGAGGAAAATTATAAAAACGGGGGATAGCACATCAAACTCGCCCGGAATTAAAAAAAACGGGTTTTACCTGTTATGGAATTGAGGGTTGATGAGCGTTTCTTTTCCTCGAAATCGAGGTTTATGGGTGTTACATCCTGGCCCGCCTTCTCCGTGGAGAACTCCAAGATTCCATGCCCTGTTGAAATCAAATTTTTAGTCACAACGGGGGGGGGGGGATGGTACCTGATTCTGATTCGTCGCTGTACTGGGAGTCCTGCCTCCCCGTCATCGAGTTTCCCCTGCTCGACACTCCTCCGTTCGAGTTCACCCCACGAAAATAACGACCCTCCTTCGTATTCCCAGTTCTGGGATAAAACGATCTTCGAGGTATAACACCGGCTTGTTCCTCCTAAGAATTTCTACGTTGAGACCGTCTCTAGCTCCAGACCCTCTCCTTAACCATTTGGCAACGCTGCCGGAGGAGATTTACCGTCAGTTTGACAAATTGTCATTGAAGTGAAATATTTGCAAACATTATTCTATTTTTATCAATTTCGAATGATTAACGAATTGAAATTCAATACTTTAAGAAAGCCTGTAAGATGTGGCCTATTAAGTAAGTTTTAAGTAACAAATTTTGCTTCTAATTTTTGGGCGCTTGGGCACCTAATTAGAGTGTAGCAATATGTAACAAGTCCTACCTAAGAATGAGTAACAGGTTGGACTGAGAAATACATTTTTTAAGTACACAAAACAGCGACGACTAGACCGTTCATTTATTAAAGAACCACCGCTAGAGGGCCCGTGTTGCTTAGTTAGATAAAGGACCCCGCACCATCCTTATGGAAAATGGCTTTCTGTCGGATTGGCTGAAATTTTAGTATGTTGTAGATTTTGACCTCCTGATCAAATGTTATCATTGCCCCAAAGAAATCGTACGGACAGTTTTTGATATAGAGTCTGCCGAAGACAAACTTTTCCCCATAAGGACATACACATTTTTTGGACCGTCGTAAAAATACTTTTTTCAGCATAATAAGCAAATACACCCATAAGACTCCTGTATAAAAGTATGGTAATAATATACGTAAGAAAAGTGCCCCTGGACTTATCATGTGCTATTATGATGGCAAAAATGCAAATTAATTTTCGCTGCATGTAATTCTTATGGGAAAATTTTATCTTCGGCACCCTCTGGAGCAAAAACTGTCCGTACGATTGCTTTGTGGCAATGATAACTTTTGATCAAGAGGTCAAAATCTACAACATTCTAAAATTTCAGCCAATCCGACAGAAAGCCACTTTCCCATTTGGATGGTGCCGGGTCCTTAGACTAAATTTTGATTTTCAGGCACTTAGCGTTGATACATTTCCTCAAAACAATCAATTCGTCTACCTCGGCCCCCTGACGGTGGTTCCTTAATAAATGAACAGAGTTTAGGTATCAATAATTTCAATTATTGATCTTCGTTTGCAGGGTACGTCAATGTGTCGACTTTACACAAAAATCTACAAATAAGAATGGTCTAATTCCTTCCTTTTAACCATATCGCTGCAACGATGAAATAAATTTTGTCTTGAAAAGTGATTTATTCATCAAGTCAAAATGGTTTTCTGCTATTTACTTAAACTTCCTAATGATAAAAGCTCAATTCCAGCGAGTGTTTAATGAAAACACGGTAATAGTTATTTACGTAATTAGTTATGAAAAGTCCTATATTGTTTGACGAGCCGTAATATTTGCCAAAACGAGCGATAGCGAGTTTTGCAACATTATGCGAGTCAAACAATTTAGGCTTTTCATAACGTATTCCGTACAACATTTTACCTAATTGTGTAAAATCCAAATTTTCAAAACGCAATTAGGTAAAATCAATTTACAAAACCCTCTTGTCCACATAGTATTTAACCACATAATCTTACATGCTTTCTTCAAAATATTCATTTTCAGTACGTTATCATTTGAAATTGTTAAAGATTCCAATATTTTTGGTCTTTCTTGCAAAAGTTTCACTTTAATGACAATCAATGACAACTTGTCAATTTGACGGTAAATCTGCTCACGCCACGTTGCCAAATGGTTAGGACATGGCCAGGAGCTAGAGACGGCCATGGACTAACGGCTTCACCCGAGTCATAAATGATTGACCGCTAAATGGCAACACTGCACAAAAATTCAGTTAAACAAACCAAGCCGTTTCGCCAACATTCAAATAATTTCAAAAAGCAGTGTCGTCCAGTGTCATAATTTATGACCGCCCGTTACTTACATCTCTTAAACTAAAAGTGATCTCTAAATTGTTCATGAATTGGTTGTAAAATTCCGGATAGAGTTCCAAAACGTCCAGGAGATCATCCCTATGGATCTTATGTAAATCACAGTACGTCAAAGCCCTGACGTTACAGCTCGACTTTCCCAAAGTGGGATGCAGGCACGGGTTCTCCCCGAAAATATCGTATTTGCCTAAAAGGAGAGGGAGTCATGGTCTGAACTACAATTAGGGATGTTTCCGAACCTAAAATCGCCATCACGATATCGTCCCTCAGAATTTCGATCGAT
Source organism: Pycnomerus fuliginosus (assembly GCA_963924575.1). Lineage (NCBI taxonomy): Eukaryota > Metazoa > Arthropoda > Insecta > Coleoptera > Zopheridae > Pycnomerus > Pycnomerus fuliginosus. The sequence goes on along the minus strand of OZ004625.1, from coordinate 17,551,445 downwards.
CCCCTCGATATGAAATAGATGGAAGTCAGCACATCCCCCCGATGTACGAGAGTGTCCCCTGGCGGTGCGTGAGTCGTCTTGAATTTAATGGTAAAGGCGCGCAAGCATCCCGGACTTGCACCGTCGAAGACGCTGCAGTTTTGCAACAAGTTCCTGTTGAGGTGCAGACAGATGTCCGCCTGCAGACATTCGGGGAATCCCTTCAATACCGAATTCATGTCGATGCCGTTGGTGTAAGTCCACGCGTGCTGGAAGTACTCCTCCAGACGCTGGCGGAGGGGGTTGGGAATCTGGTGAAAACGGATGAATTCGCGCACGCGCAACATCTGCGTGTGGTAGCGGGCCGTGCCCGAGTAGAAGCGCTGGATGATGGCCGAAACGTTGCCGAAGATGCTGGCGTACATCAGGGCTGCAATGGAGAAATATCCGATCAGATAGACATCTCAATCCGTTCTCGAGTTAACTAAAAAAACTTACATCCGACCAACATGACGCATATCGTAAAGATCTTCTCGGCGTCGGTGTTGGGTGCGACGTTGCCGAAACCGACGCTCGTCAACGACGTGAAGGTGAAGTACAGCGCCGTGACGTAGCGGCTCTTTATACTCGGTCCCCCTGTACCGTTGGGGCCGTAGAACTGGTGAGTGTCGTTGGCGAGGATCTCCAGCCAGCCGATCTTTGAGTGGTTCTCTGCATTACCAATTGCATACCTGGAAAAACGGCACTGGAACCTCAAATACTACGAGAGCTTCAAATTTTTACCATATGCAGGCCAGCCAGTGAGCGATGAGAGCAAAAGTGGCCATGAGAAGTAAAAGCACAGCCATCCCATACTCCGAATACCTGTCGATCTTTCTCGCCACCCTTACTAAACGCAACAGACGCGCAGTCTTCAGCAATCCGATCAGAGTAGTCGTCTGCAACAGCTCGCCATTAACCGGGACCACCTCACCGAACATATACCGAAAAAATCGTGCAACATGCGCATCAAGTGTGCCGTGAAAAAGCAGCGTTCGAGTAAAAGTGGTGCCGGAAGCTATCAACGTTATCTACCTCGTCTTTATCCAAGCCCAACTATTAGAAAAGAATTTCGATTAAAAAAACTGAAAAACATCGCGCAGAGTAGGGGTTAGAAGATATCTTCACATCGAATCATTCCCTTCAAATGCAAAAGACACAGAGAACAGCGATCGACATTCAACAGCGACTTACCTCGTCGGTGTCGCTTCCGAAAAACAAAAGATCGAAGGGCACCGCCGCCACTAGATCTATGAAAAACCACCCCTTGAGATAGTGGACGGCGATGCGGACGGGATCGGAGACGATCTCGTCGTTTCCACTGACGTACGTCGTTCGAAAGTTGATCAGGATGTCCACGATGAAGGTGACGTCGACTGAAATAAATCATTTTCACTTGTTAGCTCATAGTTTGTTGTCAAGATCGATTTTACCTATGAGGTCTATAATGACGATGGGGTCTTCTCCGTACTTTTTGTCCTTCCTGTTACTGTCCGGCTCATTGAGTAAGAACGCCGCGACGTACGGCGTGAATATAGCTGTGTACATTACTAGAATAAGTATCACCCAATCCCAGACGGCCTTGAAAGGGGAGTAGTGGAGGATCGTCCAGTTGTGGATCTGCGGGTTTTGGAGTTTGTATTCGGGGAGAACGTCAGCTCCCAGGGACAATACCTGCAAAAAACAAAGAAAACATCGGGTACAACATATCAAAAACATTCGAAATGATATCTAAGTGAGCACCCTGCACTCACTTTTCCTATATTTTTTTTAACATTGTTCGAAGTAGGACTGTGCAAGGTGGAGTACTCCTGTTTTTGTGGTGCCGCCGGCAATCCATTGCAAGTCTCGACCTTGACAACGCTCTTCCTGGAGTCATTAAATCCGGTCCCTTTAATTCGAACGCTCGACCATTTCGCTGGGATCATGTTCGAAATCGATCGATTTCTACCGATCTCGTACTTAAACGATCCGTACTTTTTGTTTTCGATGGGCTGTCCGCCGGGTGTCTTATCATCTTTCGTCGTTTCCCTTCTCCGGAACTCCGGACTCGAAGTCGTCGACGAAATAATGAGTGGGATTTCCGTGGGTCGGAGCAGGTCGCTCATTTTACATTTTTCTTTTTTTTTCACAAACTATTTTTCTCGTCGCAGCGGCGAGTTCCAATGCAGTTTTTTCATCACAAGCACAAAACTAGCTTCAACGGTTTAATTCGAAAAAAATATCAAGATGTGGATGAAGATCGATAGCAAATGAACGAACACATAAATAATTCCCTGCGATTGACTGAAACAGTTCAAGTCAGCCCGATTCAAACAAAAAAAGCTCACCTGTGGCAGAGTCAACCAATCTAATGCCGCTTTCTGTTCAATTCAAAATGGGACCTAGCTATGCACGTCTTTAGAAAGCAACAGATATCTCAAAAAAAATCTTTTAATTACGCAATAATCGAATCACAAAGAAAAATTTGAGGTCCGATTCGCTTATTAAGGAAATATCTGATGAGTATTTTGATTAAAGGAACTTTGGCGTTTCACTGATGTCGTGACGAGCAATCATATCACATTGCTCATTCATTACACGGGGGTGAAATCATGGCCACAACTGAAGTTATTGATGTTCTCGGCTGATACTGAGGCGAGAAAGGTTGTCGCTTCTGGAGCGGAGTGCGCAGGGATGCACCAGGGGGCGGTGGGATTGAGCTGCGTCGCCATCAGAGACGGATTGTCTGCCACCGCACGAAAATTCCGCTGCGAGATGTAATTCCACGGAATCAGATTTACCGGCAGATTGACACGTTTCACGGCACGTGTCTCCGGAATGTATCCTCTTCTCCCCGTTTCCTGATACTATATTCAAGTGATTGTGCTTCCGGCATGCCCAAAGTTATCGATCTATGTCGGCTACAAAGAGTATTCAGCATTCTGCTGCGACAGATAGGTCATCTCTAGAGGCACGTGTGTACACGTGTTCTTCTTAAGATTCCCAGGGATTCCAAGTCAACAGTTTTTATAATAATTCTCCATCGACCCGAGAATACTCCCACTTGTTACTTTATTTTCAAGGGGGAGGGAAATAATACGGAGACGTGCATACCAGATAAGGTTTTTAAGAGACCACACGTTTATACCTATTCCAATAAAAACTTAGCAGAACTTTATAACCAGTCCTAATAATCCGCAACTTCTGAATACTTGTTATAATGTACCTAAAGTGCTCACTGAATACTGTTTGCTCCAGGTTATATATAATGTGAAGTGATGTAAGAGGGTGAATCAAATTAATCGAGTCTATAGTTTATGTAAATTCTGACGGTTTCTGCCAATAAGTTTAATCATATATGGACTCAAAAACCAAGTTTTACGGCTTCAAAGACTGCCAAGGTGGAAAAACCTTGAATTCATCGTTATCCTCTTCCCCTGACAACTCACCTCGTTGACGTTCTTAGTCACGCGCTCCCGGTGCTTCTTCGACTCCATGTAAACCTTGACCTCGTCCACGTTCGGTCTGAGAATGCTCTTCCTGGACGGCTTGAAGGCGTTCGCGTCGGCATTCCCGCCATCCTCCCCGTTCTCCGCGAAATTGATAACCACCTCTTCCTCGAAATCGTCCGAGCATCTCACCCGGAAGAATCCGCCGTCCAAACTGCACGTCTTCGGGGAAATCTGACAGCGCTTGTAACGGTGGATTAGGGAATCGCTTCCGCTGATCCTGCCGCCTTTCCGTTTATTCCTGCGCTTGTTCCTCGAGCCGCCGTCGTTCTCGAAATCCTCGATGATCTTTTTGATTATGTCGATGTTTTCGGGGTCGATCTCGTCCATGATTCGACCGCTTTTGATCAGCATGTTCGGTGCATTTTCACTGCGGCGTTTTGCGCGCGATCAATTTTACGTAATATAATTAAATAGGCGGTCGTCAAAAGTGACCGTTTTGGAAACTCTGGAAGGTAGCACGAAACGGTGCGACCAAGGGCGGCAGAAAATCTATAATGCTAAACAGCTGGCAAAGTGGATCATGGCCGATGGGGGAAAGTGTCGGAAGCAATCGACGGCTTCATGATTTCATTCTACGAAAGGCACAAATGATGCAGTTCGCTAATCGAGATCGTGATTGAAGATTCGCCGATTTAAAAATAGCAACTCTGGGGCTTAATCTCCCCATTGCCATGCAAAATAATAAGAGCTATTATCGTCAAAAGTGGTGGTGGATGCGCCGGGTTTAAAAAGTGCTGCAAAAAAGCTCGCTTGGCTGTCTTACGATGTTGTGTGCGGGTTAGACGGCGACACGGACTGTTGTTTTGTTTCCGAATCCGAATAGCTCCACGTATCGATCCTAGGATTCGCTGGAGTGTTGCGCACGCAATAATTTTTTGAAATGTTTTTAAATGTTAGTGTCTTTACCTGTGCCACCTTCTCGCCCATTTTTGGAGTGTGAATGCCGCTTTGAAAGTACTTTGCCGAGCCATTGTCCTGAAAAGAGAACTAGAAGACAATCAAACGGGCATAAACCATGGGGCGACATCTGTCGACTATCACATTACAAGCAAGTATTATACGTTGCCTAGCTAATCCAGCAATCATGACCAAAAGAAAGTGTCTATTAACCCGATGTTTATCCTGGAGTCGCGAGCACCGACTATTGGCCCTGCTTTTTGGATGTAAATATAATCAGGAATCAGACATACCTGAGCGCAAACTTTTTGCTTCGAGGAATCGTTTTGCGCCAAACTGGGACTTTTTCTGTCGTGAGAATGCTGAGCCGTTCGATACCTCTGCAGATCACTCTCCGAGGACACATTTGGAAACTGCTTACTGAGGTGAGGCTTATTCGCTGAGAAAACAAACGGAAAATCACAATTTCACTCAGAATCTACGTACAAAACTGAAACTTACAAACACTAACAGTGGGGTATCCGGTTCTAAAACAATGTCTCCTAGCTATCGCGTCTAAACTGGTCGCATGCGACACTCTATTCGGTGTTTGAAGTCTAAAATCGACGAATTAATCAATCGCGTACGTTCCGAACGGGTTTTACCTGATTGGCTGTCGACTTCTATCCACGCTCTCGCCGCGCTCGAAAGACGCCTGATGGCTTGTGGGGGCGCTGTGCGATATGGAGAGGGCCGTGTATTCCTTTGGATGGGGGAGGGCGGTCACTGCTGCCGTTTGTACATCCGACTTCGTCACCCACGTTTGTTCCAGGATCGGAGTAGGCGAGTGCGACGTTAACGGGCTGGTACATACATAACATTAGGGTAAGTGCACAGATTGTTTGATTTACCATTGCTCCAAAGTGTCCGCTTCCTCTTCGGCGGCGGTGACGTCACTGGGCGGTGTGAGATATCCGGCGAGACGCAGCCCCCTTCCCCTCAAGTTCGATCCCAGTCGTAGACTTTGACGGAAGGAGGCCCGCGCCCTGTCAACTGCAACACGTCGTCAAGGAATCCCCTCCACGAAACACCAAACTTACATTTGCTGAGTCGGGGTTTTCCCACGGGACTGTTTTCGAGCGACGCCGTCGGTGCCGCCGTTAGGTCCTCGAAATTGATGATGATCAGACTTATGTCATCCACTTCGCTACGTATCGGCGCTATCACCTCCGAACATAGGAACTTTGATCCTGTAAAAAAATGGCGTGCGTGTGTGAGTGAGTCGAACCACCACCGTCCGAGCCAACACTAAACGAATCGATATGATCTAGCCCTCAATGTTCAAGTCTTTAAGGGGTGTAGCAGTTATTTAGGGAAACTTGGGGAATGCATAATCAACCTTTTAAACATCTTTTGACAAATCGCCTGTAGGAGGTATTGGTACATACATGTCAATTTCTTTTTTTTAACACAGCAATTCGTCTTAATCATCACCACGGCGGTTTGGAAGCAAAATTAAACATTAATAAAAACAAAAATAAATAAATAAAAAGCAATCAATTATTCCTTCAACCCCCTATGCTACCTACTGTTTCAGATAGGTTACCTATTCTTTTGATTAAATTAAAATTCTTCGACGGGCGTCCTAATCATTATAAATGATTAGTAAAAAAATAGAAAAATTATTAAAAAAACATCAACAGATCACGCTAAAAACAGAAACTGTATGTCTCTTAAATTACCTCCCGGTTCATTTCTGGGCGTAAATATTTAATCAACCATAAAGCACGGAGTAAATAAAACGGCGGCGCTGTTTGACAACCGCACATCGTGAGCAATCCCGTAACCCCCCGGCACTTTATTCACTGCCCAAACAGTACGTAAACTTCGATTTTATTGCCGTAAACCGATGATGCAGTACTATTTGCGATGAATACTTATTTCGTGAGACAGAGGGCGCTACTCACCCTGTATACAATGGATGCACATAAAGAACTTTGCAAAGGCCACACGAGTGAGATAAGTGTGGTCTCTCGCGACGGAAAACCTGACACAACTCCACGCATCCCAAAATAAGATCCAGGCGGCGGGGTGTGACGTCGGGATGCCACTTAACGGTGACGTCACGGTGTTGTGACACATTTTTCAGCGGCTAAAAATGCGACGGTGGAATTTTTCAAAGCGATTTGGACTTGTTTCGCATCGTTTCGTCCTTGGGTTATTATAAAATTCAGATGGGGCCACTTAAAATGAGTTTTTTATTTATTATTGTTGGCATGATCGATGTGTAATTTTCGAGAAGGATTTTTATAATCCATAAAATTCAATTCTGGGAAGCGAAAATTATTGTCGTCAACTTGAAATAAAACGTTCGTATTTCTTTAAGTACGACGTGGCAATTACACAAAACGCTCCCGATGTAGATCGTATCTGGCTATTGTAAAAGTGTAAAAGTAAAAATTCACATTAGGTAATGTAAAACCGCTGTTTCTGTCCTCGATTACGTTCTTTACTGCACCCTCATGCTGCATATTATTAATATTAACGCCGGTGATTATGCGTAAACCTTCAATAAAAACCCCGTCGAGGCGACGATCGTTGTTTTCCGTGTGAGAAACTTGTTCGTTCCACTTCGACCCCGAAAATGCGGCAAATGCGGGTCATATAAATTGATCCTACTAGTTAATGTCAGCTCCGAATGCATCGTTTGCATGGCAAAAGGAGTGTTTTAAATTATAGAAACTGGATTTTATCTTGATCGATGCGGATTGCGACATTTTCATGTTAATTTCAGTTACTACGATCTTTTAAACTTCCTCACCGTCTTTCCTGTAGTAAAGAATCTCGGCGTGCTTTTCTATGCCCTCCTGGAGGGCCTGTCGTAGGCTCCCCACGGCCTGCTGAGATGTCAGCGGACCGCAGAGGAATTCGCAGGAAGCGGGTCGTTGCATCACTTCCGCCCTGGAGTAGCCAGTCAAACGACAGAAACCATCCGAGCAGTAGATTATGTGACATTGTCCTTCTCGACTGTTTGCCACCAAAAAGGAACGATCTGCAAACACCCTTCAGTTAGTCATTCTGGATCCCAAACCGAAACAGTTTGAGACACCCTGTAAACATGAAATGCGCCACCGGAAACGGCGATTCTCATCTCTCTATTCCAAGGAACCGATCATGGCCAACTTATTTCCGTCAACGTCAAGGTCGAATTTTCGAAATTTCCCGCTAGCAAACAAAAAGATCAAAACAGACCATCTCCGGGCGTACATCGCTATCATAGAAAAGGAAAGTGGATAAAATATTGATCGGCCTGCAGTATTAAGCGTGCCACGGAAAAACAGTTGAATTGGTGGGGTGTCATCTGGCGGAAAAATACTGCATCGCGATTGATTTTTCCGCGATAATCAAAGTGGGTCGCGTGATTGACACGCTTGTTTATCAAATCAAGGGGGCTGCGGATGCGGGCCGTTTCTTTCAATAAACTTTTTTGATGCGGATATGTAAATTGGCCATGAAGTGAGTGATTTTAACGCGATTTTGTTTTCGATCCGGAATTTACTATTGTTTTGAGATAGGCTTTCAGCGCCTTCTCATCGTTTTCGCTTAGTTGCTGGCTGCTAGCCAAAAAAATTAAGGGTTCAATATAACGATTTCACCAAAATTGTTCGAATTTTGGAATCACAATTATTAAAAATATAAATGGTCCTAACAACTGAACAGATAATGATAAAGTATTATATCACGCATCTGTCCAGATTGGTTAAAATTTGACATTTTTGTATAAATTCAGTATTTGTACCTATACATAATTGGTACAAAGGGCAATAACAATATTTAAAAACCTACAAATAATGTCTTTTATTGCACCTTCATTTCTAATTGTCGAAGAGGAAGTAATATCTTCTACTGCAAACTTGATAAAACCCGAAGTAGCTAAACCCAAGTGTTGCATATCTCATTCCAATTTGCCAGGACTTAATCCAAAAACTGGACAGGTATGGTTGTCAACTTACTGTCAGTGTCGAATTTCCTTATGATTGTTTCGATAAGCGTGGTCCTGGGGGCGACGAGGCCTCTTCTCACCGGCATAATCAGTTGCGCAACATTGACCAGCGGGTCGTCATTTCACCGCGTCACCCTGTATACGTTCGTTGTGTGAACACCCCGTATAGTAGCATTCAAAAATAAGGCATCGTAAGGCAAATCCGTGCGTTAGTCGTTATTTTTTTAAATAAACTGCACAGCACACTTAAAAATAACAACAATTACGATAATATCACAGGTGTAAACATCGACGCCGACCGTACGAATCTATATGGCGGAATTAAAAATACACCCCCTTGCGCACGCACCGCACCGGGAGAGACTTTCGCGACATTTCCGCGGCCTTAAGTGTCATTCAACTAGGAGAGCTTTCGCAGGTGGCCGTGGAAATGGTGGTAGCGGCGCAGGCGCGGTATTTCCCGAGGGGATGAGGCGGCCGTAAAATTTTCACGGGTGCAATGTTTACGTGAGTAGGCAGCCAATTATACATGCGTTATTTATAAATCGGCGCTTCGTTTATTTTTAAATTTTATTGACGCGATGGGTTGATGTTATGGCGATGCGTAAACAGGTCCACCAACCTTTAGAAATTCTCGGCAATTGAAACCACTACTTTTAAATTTTGAGATTGTTGTTTTGGTTGTCATGGAAACCGAGCAATTTGTTTTACAAATATTAAGCAACATGGCCATTTAAAATTCATGGAAGCCTCGATTAAGACTTCTTTAATAGGTACAATCGGTTAATTATACGTGCATTTTCAACGCAGTTCGTGAAATTCCAAGATAATTACCATCAAGATGTTTTTGCGACCACCTGCACCCACATATCGAAATGCAATTGTTTTTACATTAATAAAATCATTAAGCTACTTGATCATAGAAGCATTGGCATGTGATTAGTCGCCCGCGATATTCCATCGCGCGTGCATTGTTGATTTTTTTTAGTCTGCACCCAAACAACCTGCCGGTAAGTGCACATCCGTCTGCTTCTTTTCACCAAACATAATGCACTCGTGGCGTTAATTTAAAATTTCCTATTTTAGATTTGAAAAACAACACATTAAGAACAATAGTTGACCTTGGAGCATTTCACTATATGCAAATTTCTCTCTTGCCACTTGCCAGTGGTCGGGTGAAGGGTTGAAAAATCCTTGATGTTAGTATAACTGGTTGCGGACAATAAAATGGTGGTGTTCATACAAATATCTAGAAAACCTTGCAGCGCGACATGTGAGTATTCATTTGTTTACGAAGCGACAGGATTATTTTATGAATCAAGTCCACTTTGACCGTAATTAAATCGCGCGGTGATGGGTTTGCGTCAGTGGCTACTCGGAAAAAACGAAATGACGCAAAAGACGGGTTCTCTGGGCGATGGAAAGTTATAAATGAGCAGGAATTTGTCAAAGGGTCCTGCGATTTTTGTGGAGACTTCAACGCACGATCGTAAATCGAACCCCGCAATTGTAAAAAAGAAAACAAAGAAAACCGTAATCTCCGATGATGACCATGATAAACGGACGCCGCCTATGACCAATATGTATACACTTTCACCTGAGAGAAACTAAATTACCGACGGTCATTATGAAATGGAATATTTTCGGAGTACAAATATACTTAATCACAATTTATTGGCGAATTCACGACCGCCCTCCTATAATCTCCAGAAAATTGTCCACGCTTGGAAAAAATTTCAACTAATTAATTCCGTGATTATTTATGAACTTAATTTGCATTAAAATGTTACGTAAAAAGGGGCGATTGTTTGAAAAAAAAACGTATTCGTCTAATTTGCGAAAAACTAAAGCTCACTGCAAAATGGGCGCGTTGCATTTGTCCCCCCGCTCTCAGAGAGAGGGGCTAGCACATACCTCAAGACTTGATCAGGTGTGACGTGCCGTTAGCCTCTTAGTTGGCTCTTAGTACAGCCTGCGCGGACTGCCTGTGACCGTGCGAACAAAAAAAAGAAAATTTTAAAATCGCAGTTAGTGCCGTTCTTGTGATCGTCTGCTGATGTTAATAACCAAATCTTCGAAATTGGCACACGCGCGCGCACGCGCGCTTTCTTAGACTTTCTAAATCACGAATTTCAGTTTAGCCAATTTTACAGGTTAACATAAGTTGACTTTGAAGTTACACAACGAGTTTTCGATTTTTTTCGCAAAACTGGTTCTGGTAGCAGCAGACGATCGTGTGTGAGTCGATCGATCCCTCCGTAGGGCCAGGATAATAATGTGTTTAGTGTAAAAGTGTGAGATTTCGAAAAAATGAAAGGAAGAGAGAAACTCTGCGCGAAACTCAGCAGCGCTTTCCTGAGAAAGTGGTGTAAGTAAAGTCGAACCGTTGAATTCGAATTCCGGACAAGTCCAGGGACGCGTTTCGTTTAATTGGGAAATCTTGTAAACCGCGATTGGACTGAGTGGGTAATTTATTTACAGAAACACGTACACCCCGATAGAAACGACTGTTTGGACGAAGGTCGCAAATTATGTTTTGAAATGGAAGATTCGTGTTATTGTTACGAGAAATGACGATGCACATTATTTCAAAATTAATAACAAACGTACGGTGAATCCAATAAGAAATGTAACGGTTTCTCGTTACGAAACGATGCACGAACGCGGATTGTTTCTTTCATCCGAAAATACCAATATTTGAAACCTCATAAAAACGTATGAAGATTTAACAAAATGAAGGTTGTTTGGGATGTTGTCGACTTGAAAAGTTTTCGATAAATATTTCATTAAGCTTAAACAAAAAACCGGTATTGGCGGTTTTTCTTCAAAAAAGGTGTAATATTGACAGAATTTTCATATTTGATGTGCAGCATGGTTGCCGGCATCCTCTAAAGATAAGATGGGTATTTTTTAGAAAACATTCTTCAAGGACGGAAAAATCAAAAGTGTTTGTACATAGAGTTGTTACAAATAATCGCAACATTGAAGGTGGTTTAAATTGTTGATTTTGACATTTAGTTACTTGCAGCCGCAAATGGGTTAGACGTCAATTGTTTTGTTTTCAAAGCCACCCACGGTGTAACAATAATTTGTAACAACCCTTTAGAAACATGACAAATAATTTTCGTATAGGACAGTTTTCTTACTTCATCAAGTTGGCGAAATTATTCAGACAACAATAAACACTAATTCATACAAATTGCTTCAACCTTCGATCTCCCATAATGTGCACACAAACAATCGACTCTCGCTCAAGAAATTCCCAAAAATGCAGCGGAAAAACAACTGCAGCGTTACGTAAACGTTGCACTTACTTCCGTTCTGCATTCGACGTGTGAACCAATCGACGGTCGTTCAACCGCAACCACCTCGATCTCTTCCTAAGAAGATACAGACGGTGACCCAGTAATTTATTGTATAGTCGATGATCGCCGTTTCTCACGGGGAGCACAGTTCCCGCGCGTTTCTTTTACGCAACCGTTTGTGTCGAAAATAATTCGCTTGGGCAAGCGAAAAAAACAAAGTGACGAAATCGGTCGAGAAAATTAAAATTTTAGGGACGAATTTTCGCCTCGTGTCGCTTTTGTCGGGGTCGGCCAAGTTTCAAGGGTACCAAGAAATAAAAACCGAATGAGGATCAAACGAAAAGCGCGGAGGTCACCTTTTCAAACTGGTTTACTCCTATCATTATCAATATTTGATTTTTTTTTACCTGGCGACATTGAGGTTGGGGCAATAATTGGTCGAAATTAATTGCGCAACGGCACAAATTATCATAGAAATCATGCCTGTCCATGTGAAATGTTAACGCGAACAGAATTTAGCGGAGTTGTATGTCTTGCAGTTGTTGAATTTATTCGAGGAACTTTCACCTTGCTACTCTACTTGCTTCTCGTTGTGTCAATGCAAAAACCGCATTTTCGTGGTTGCGCGAATGTTTTCTAACGCCCTCTATAGTCACAAAAATGCAAGGGATTGATTTTGCAAAAATAATAAATGACTGGCCAGGATATGACGCTTAAGAATGGAATTAGTAATCTTTTGTTGCTAAAATAATTATTCATTCCAGCTTTTAAAGGTCGGAATTTTATGCGGAAGTCTCATAATACCTGTCTGTATGTATACCTAAATACCATCGAATTCAATAACAATTTTAATGATCTTAAAAAAATCGTAATAATTTAAAGTGAACAAACCTGATTTTAAAGCTGATCTAATTGCTTGCACAAATGCGTTTTTATGACTATGCAAAATTATTAATAGGTAAATATTAATGGAGAATAAGTAACAGGTGGGGCTTAAGTATACCTAATTAGGTGGATATGAATATGTTGCAAATTATTTTTCTATTTTTTTAAGTAGGTACATATTTTTGTCAAACTTAAAAGCTCTATGAAAACGGTGACCGTTGATATCCCACAGAAAATAATATGTAACTCACGGAGATTTATGAGCATCTTTTTTGCGTTGTTTAACAGCCTGTGAACTTTGGGCTCCCTTACATAGCAAAACCAAAGACAGCTTGATGGGAATTGATTACTGATACTTAAGTAGGTACAAATGACTGTGAAAGAAAGTCGCAAGACTCGTAATAAGTATTTAGTTAATTTTGGAAAGAGAATGTGTATACTGACTCCCGTTTAACAACCCAAATAAAATAAAATGTTAATTTTAAAAATAAATAAACCAAGGTCCGAACGTGCGGGCGGTTATTGTCGATGGGTGATGCTCCCGGCGCTCATTTACTAAAATCTAAAATACAAATGTTTTTCAGCCCTAAAATTACATTTTTCAGCTATCGAATTCGATAATGATAATATGGCCCTTTTGCTAAGAAAAATTCAAAAAGGGGCCTTTTTGTCCGTAAAATGGAAATTTTCTAAAAAATTGCACTAAAGCTTTTGAACCGGCAATACAACAGTTGTTGTCGAATCCGATAGAAAGAATATGCTTTTTGGAAAATAAATTGAAACACGGGCCTTTTTGCCACACACAGACATCAGGCTTTTTGGGATTCCCAGGACCTTGAAACGTAGAAGTTAAAAATTTAATTAGACTCCATGTTATTTGTCTATGGCGGTCGTGGTCCGGTGAAACACCTGGTATTTTTTTTGCGTACAATGATATCACCCACTTGGCATTTTTGTCCACAAAAAATTAGTACCACCGCCCTCTAGATCCACAACGAAATTTCCCAAAACAAATGAAAAGAGTTTATAAAATAACACTACAATGCTCAGAATGTTTTCTAGATTCCAAAAATATAAAAATGTACACGGTGTCCCATTTAAAAATTCAAAATTAAAGCCATTTCCGGCGTAACCGGAAGTGATAGAAATTTCTAATGTACCTATGTCGAAAGATGCGATGCGATTTTTTTAAAATTTTCATCATAATTGAAAAAGTTGTTGGAGCGTACATGGCTTCGTTGTCACCCGGCATTTCCCACATAATCTCCATTGGAACTTTTCTTCTTAGAATAGTCACCCCTTGAATTTTCTGCCACTATTTATGAATCGCCCTATCTCAATCATTATTTAACTAACACGCACGTCAGGAATTTGTAGTTTAATGACATGCAGGTAGCCCAAAACATTTTAAGTCCACGAGGTAATAACAATTGGTGAACCAATTTATTCTACAAAATTACAAGTAAATGTTTTAAACTCATGAATTAATTTAATAGACATTCATTAAACCGTTCGTCCCATTGTTTTCGAATATCTCTTGAAACGCGTTGTATCACTTTTACCTGCCCCGAGGGAAATTATTGTAATTTTTTTAAAGCCACTCGCGGATGCAAATACCGGCGAATTCTTATGAAAATCAAGCCATCCGGATAGCTACCGTTATTTTTGCTATAAATACAGATATACAGACGTGATATAACACACAAAAAATACAGGGTGTCTCAGAACTCTCGCACTTAAGGTCGATTTCATAATAAAAGCTAAAGGTCCTTTAAAGTTAAAGTCCACTTTATTAACCAATCAGGAGCAGCGTTTTTGAAATATTGCTATAGGCAAATATTTAAAAGACATTTTTAATTTTGATTATGAAATCGGCCCTTAATTTTATGGAGCATTCGCTTTAAAATTGTGAGGCGAAACCTCTTTTACTGAACCTGCGGGTCCAACGATTAAGGGCCGGTTTTTTCATCTCATGTTAAATTTAACATGGGGTTATTTCCATAGAAACAAATTGTTGTCACAATGGAAACTAAGGTGAAACCGGCCCTATAAGTGGACCAATACAGACTTCAGTCTCCTTGGTAACAAGATACAACAATAGGAATTTTAGAATGACTGTACCTTGTTACCCAGGAAATAGTTCATCAACTGAAATCTGACTGGCCCACTTAGATCACTAATAATAACTTAAAAACTATTGGATCGTGCAATCTGTTTTCCAGGGTTTGTGGTGGCCGCCTCAGTGGGGATAATCCTTTTCGGCGTCATCGTAGTGATCTTCTTCACTAGTTGGGTCAATCTAGTAATAAATCACGTGAGCGCTTTAGTAAATCTCTCAACAGTTCCGATTATTTGGGGATGTTTCAGGAGGTAACACTCAGGAATGGATCACAGTCTTTCGGGTGGTGGGCGAAGCCTCCCGTCATACCCACGATAAAAGTTTACGTGTACAACGTAACGAACGCGGACGAATTCCTCAACAACGGCTCCAAACCAATCGTGGATGAGCTGGGACCATACGTTTACGTGTAAGTACCTACTATAGTGAAAGTCCACCCCGAGAAAAACGCACAAATTGCATAAGAAGAAAGTCTATGGGAAAGTGGTTTGATGAACGGAACTTGTTGTGCAATGGATTAAATAATTTCGTTGTTTGCACGTTGGAATTTCGCAACGATCGATCGTCACCTTCGAGACAATGTGCGTGATCGCATTTTTTAATTTCCAGAGAGAGATGGGAGAAAAAGAACATCAAATTCCACGACAACGGAACGGTCTCCTTTAATCAGGAGAAAATTTACATGTTCGACGAGTCCCAGTCCGCGGGACTTGAAGACGACGTCGTTGTAGTACCTAATATTCCTATGCTGGTGAGTTTTAGTAATCAACAAGTGCAGTTCACGATCGATTTTTTTCTACTGCAGAGTGCCACTTCTCAGTCGAAACACGCAGCAAGGTTCCTCAGGTTAGCCATGGCCAGCATCATGGATATTTTAAAAATCAAGCCGTTCGTTGAAGTCACCGTCGGACAACTGTTGTGGGGATATGAAGATCCTCTTTTAAAGTTGGCCAAGGACGTCGTGCCCAAAGAACAAAAATTGCCTTACGAAGAATTCGGACTTATGTACAACGTGAGCGATTCAATCCTCAAGTTTCTTCCCTCACTTCAATTTTCAGAAAAACGGCACTTCCAAAGACACGTTGACACTATTCACGGGTGCCAAAGACATCACCAAGTATGGATTGATCGACAAATTCAACGGACAATCCCATTTAACCCATTACACGTCGGACAAGTGCAACAGTTTGATGGGATCAGACGGTTCCATTTTCCCTCCGCATTTGACAACCAACAGCACTATTTACGTTTTCGACAAGGACCTGTGCAGGCTCTTGCCACTAGTTTACGAGAGATCCGTCAAGGCCAGCGACGATATTACCGCGTATCGCTTTACGCCCCCTAAAGACGTGTTCGCCGACGTGGACGAGAAACCAGAGAATCTCTGCTTTTGCCCCCATGGACCCCCGTGCGCCCCTTCTGGCTTCTTCAACGTCTCCCTTTGTCAGTACGACTCGCCAATTCTTCTGTCATTCCCACATTTTTATTTGGCTAACGACAGTTACCGAACTGCTTTCGATGGAATATCGCCAGCCGATCCAGAAAAGCACAGATTTTACATCGACGTTCAACCCGTAAGTTAAACTTTCGGCTTTAGAAAAACGAGTTTTAATTTTCAGACGATGGGGACGGCAATGAGCGCCAAAGCTCGCGTACAAGTCAACTTGGCCGTGTCCCAAGTGGTGGACATCAAGCAAGTGGCCACTTTCCCCGACATAATATTTCCCATAATTTGGTTCGAAGAGGGCCTCGACGGGCTTCCGAAAGAAATCACCAACTTGATGAACTTAGCCACCACAGTGCCGCCAATAGCTAAAGCCGCTCTCACGGGCATATTGTTCGGTTTGGGGGCGCTTTTGCTGGTAATAGCCGTTTGGAGGCTGGTGCGGGGGGCCAACAGACTCAGTTCGTTGCATCTGGCGCCCGGTCACGTGGGCCCCCCCGCCAATAAAAACAAAGACGTGCCTATGGCGAACGTGCCCAGAAATTAGGTGAAATTGACTGTTGAATTGTTGGTAGGTTTAGGAAATATTGCTCATTCTAGGTCGTAGGTGCTGTGTGTACAAAATAATTTGCCTTATTGAAATTTAAAAAAGACAACTGACGGCGATTTGTACATTCTACTTTTGTATATTATCCATCTCTAGGGATTTTTACCGTTTTTTTTTAATTTGAAATTTTTGTAGTGAAATCCGTCCCTTTTAGTAATGTTTCATGGTTATTTGTGTATATTTGGACAATAAATAGTTTCTTAAAATAACTCCCGAATTATAAGGTACTTATTTGTTACAATATTATTGTGGCGAAAATGCGCATCGCAGCGCAAACAAATTGTCACTATACCTTAGTTACAGAGAATTTCATGGACGTTTTCAATCAATAATTTGAAGACTTTTTGCTTTTAATAGTGTTTGCAGCAAAAATAGTGCATGATAAGCGTGTTAAAAGTGATTTTATTTTGTTCGAAGGGATGGGCCACTGCGCCGCGCGTCGTGTCCCAAGCTTCCCTTCTCATAAAATAAAAAAAATTGGCAGTCTCGGAGCTGGTAGAAACTACTTTTTCACAGAACTTGTAAATGTAGCAATTAACTTTAACCAAGTCAGAATCGGTGTGACGCATTGTGCCCGGCGTTCATTTATTAAAATTTAAAAAAACAAATATTTCACGAATACAATAACATTTTTCGAAAAAATGGCACTAAGGTTTTCGATCCGGCAATGCAACAGGTATCGAATTCGATAATAATTGTATTAGTCCGGGAGGCAGTGAACATTTTTGGTAGAGCTGGTTTCAAATCTCATGATCCGTGAGATGCGCAAAGGGCGTGGCCTGTTGGGGAAAATTTCCGCGGTTTCTGTTCATGCCGAAAACATCGGTTCTCCGGTGCGGTAGCGCTCGAGTTGAAATGTTTCAAACGTCAAAGAGCGGCCGCGCCGTTTGCACGCCTGTTAATTGGTTTTGCAAGTTGCAATGACTATTGTAAATTGAGCGCGAGTGATTTCCTAATCTCACTAATCAACATAATCATGACATAACCTCATATTTCTTATTTACCGGTAAATTTTTAAAATTAATTACCGGTAAATTAAAAATTACTGGTGGTAAATTACGGTAAAATAAATAAGTTACCAAGTCCAACACTAGATAAAAATAAGACTTTCTAGGACCACATTGCCGGGGGCTCTAGGGGGGCCACTTGGCAAAAATAAAAATATGGGTCTCTTTATTTTTCGGGGAAATTCTATGGTTATATGTTGGTACCATGTTTTTGAAACACCCTGTAGACATTTACAATTTATTTAACAATAATTTTTAATACATGTATCAAAGCATTGGTGCACATCCTAAATCTTCATCTTCATCTGTTTCGTCATCGGATGATGAAGAATCTTCGTCACTATCCTCACCTACTCTTATGATCAGTTCTTGAACATCATCTATCACGTATTCTCGGCTCAGATATTCATCCTCCACCTTCTCCACATGTGCACATACTTTTGCCCAAGTTTCAGGCGTGACACTTGCCAATTTTTCCTGTGCTAACTTGAACACGTCGTCCATTTTAAATGTTGTATTGCACGCCGCCACTTCATTTTTAACAATTCCCCATATTTTCTCAATGGGGTTTAATTCTGGATGGTATGGGGGTAACCGCAGAACACAATGTCCATGGGCTGCCATCAGCCTGTCAATCATGTAAGACTTGCGTGCAGGCTTGTTGATTTGAATCCTTTGGTATAATTCTGGCTTCGTCTCTCTCAACTCGAATGGAATGTTTCTCTCGGTTAGCCACTTCCTCATGTCGTCTTTCTTCCAAGAAGACGTCGGATTTTTTTCCATCAGCACGTTGTGGTATGAAGCATTGTCCACAACCATCACTGAATTTGGTTCCAGATTCGGGATCAGCTTCTCCTCCAGCCATTTCGTGTAATTTTTGTGGTTCATATCATCGTGATAATCACCAGTTTTCATTGGCAAACTGGAGAAGCGCAGGTAGAAGTTAGGTTAAACACGTGGAGGTTAGACACGAGGTAATCTCAACGAGGCAACGACGCAGTACAGAATGACAATATTTTCAGAACGGTGCGTAGTTTGCGGGAACGACCGACTTGAGCGCTCTGCGCACCGAAGGTCACAGATCATGAGACTTGAAACCAGCTCTATGTCATTTCAGCGAACTTGATTTAGCAATTTTCTAGTTATTTTCATGCTGTAACCGTAAATCTTCCGGGACAGGGGCTAATGGCAACCATTTTAATTTCTCAAAAATTGACAACTCGGAAACCGTAAAATATACGAGATTTTATTAAATTGGAAAAAAGTTGTGTTTTTCAGTGTAGATTAAGAATCTGGAAAGAAATTGAAGATATCTGGTTTGGTACCTGAAATATACTGAAAAAACTGAAAAATGTCATATTTTAATTTAGCAGGCTTAGAAAAGTTTTCGTCGCTTCATTTTATTCTATGTGCAAGGTAATGTAATTGAAGCAAATTTAATAATGATCTGCCGATTAGTAACGAAGTTATAACACGTTTTCAATTTTCAGTCTTTTCAGAATATTTCACTAACCAATCTAGATATCGTAGATTCCGTTTCAGATTCTTAAACTACACTGAAAAATACAGCAGAACCAAGATTTTCATATACCTATACAACATATGTACTATTTGTGTTAGTCTCCCAAAAGGCTGTCGCATTTGCCAACCACAGTTGTGCCGTCCGCGAAAAGAATGCCAACGATAGTTGTGTCGCCCGCGAAAAGAATCAAATCTCCAGAAAAAGAGGCCGGTAAACTTTGTGGAACGTCATTAAAATAAATCAAAAATAGCTATGGGTCCAAGGACTGAACCTTGTGGCACACCGACTCTCTTAACGTTAGTACCGTGCATTTCAGATTTTGGGACGCATAGGGAAATAACATGAAGAAATGAATTTCATTTTTTTCCTGCTCCCGAGAATTCACTGCAAAAGTTTTAGAATGTGTAGACGATAGTCCATGCTAGTCTGTACCCCTTGAGATGTGATTCTTAAACTTAACTTCTGCTTAAAATTCAATTTTAAAAAAATAATTATTAAGTACCTACCTAAGAGGAGCTAACGAATGAACAAAATCTCAAGAGGTAGGTACAGACTAGTATGGACTGTCGTCCACATACGCTAAAACTTTTGCGGTAAATTCTGGGGAGCAGGAAAAAAAATAAATTCATTTTCCCATGTTATTTCCCTATGCGTCCCAAAATCTGAAACGCACGGTACCTACATAGGTACAATTGAATTGAAATTCAATAAAATAGATTTTGAAGTCGTCTGACTCAAACTTTAACATACGTTTGTTTGAACGAATCAAGATATCGGCAAATTCTCTTCAGATGCCACCAGAAAATAGCGCAACTTTTTTCTAATTTAACCGACTCTATAACTCTTGCCAATTTTGAGCAGTGAAAAAGGAACCAGCTTCTATACTACCTACCTAATGTCAACTCATATCAGGGTGGGTAATTTTTCGATGCTCACCACTGGGATCTCCTAAACGGTAAAAGATACAGGGTCGGTTAAATTACAGAAAAGTTCGGTTATTTCTTGGCGATTAAGAATCTGAAGAGAATTCCCCGATATTGTAATTCGTTCCTGAGTTATCACAAAAAATCTGAAAATTGCCGATTTAAAGAAAAATTAATACCTTCCTAACGATTAATGTTATTTTACCGGTTTCAGGCGATTAAAGCGTTCTTAACATGCATAAAAAGCCAACGAAAGATGTATATCAATGCGATGTGTGTCCCTGTAGATGTTTACCTTGTTAATGTGTATGTAGGGGCGAGCTGAATTTACTGGTGGAGTCGGGTGCAGATTTTATAAATCTGCACCTAGTAGTAGTGCCTCCGCAGACGCACAGTGGTGTTAAAAAGACGAAATTATGAAAATTGGCCGTACATAATTAAACAGTAGAGAGTTAACAAAAAAACATCATATTTGCGAAGTAGGTATGTAGAATTAGCACTAAGGGGGTTGAAAAAGGGAATGAGAAGTCCAAGGTAATGAAAAAAGGTGATGAAAAGTCAAGAGGAATGAAAATGAAGTGTGGATTAAGTAGAATTACGAAATAAAACACTAAAATAACCAAATTATGCAATTAAAACTTTTGTGGGGGTTGAAATAAGCACTTATACCTACCTATTGCGAAGGAAACTGAAAAATTGTAAAAGGTAAACTGAATCCCAAATGCGTTCAATTTTATAACCGTCGAAAAACGAAATTATGCGAATTTTGCAAAATTAGCACTTAGGGGGTTGAAAAATCGTAAAGGTGGATGAAAAATCAAAAGGTATCAGGATTAACCGTGGCTAAGTAAAATTACGGAAAATAACACCAAATTAACCCAATTATGTAAATTTAGCATTTGAAGACTTGAAACATTGCGAAGGGGGATGAAAAAAGTGAAAAATTTAATCATCATCCAAATGGGTTCAATTTATTACAGAAGAAAAACGAAAATATCCGAATTTGGCAAAACTAACACCTAGGGGGTTGAAAAATTGTAAAGGGGGATGAAACGTCAAAGTGGATGAGAATTAATCGTAATTAAGCAGAATTACAGAAAATAACACGAAAGTAAACCAATTATGCAAATTTAGATTTTGGGGGTTGAAATGTTGCGAAGGGGGTTGGAAAAGTGAAAAAGATAAACATAATCCAATTGAGTTCAATTTATTACCGAAGGAAAACTAAATTATGTGAATTTTGCAAAATAAACACTTAGGGGGTTGAAAAATTGTAAAGGGGGATGAAAAGTTAAAAGGGATGAGAATTAATCGTAATTAAGTAGAATTACAGAAAATAACACGAAAATAAGCCAATTATGCAAATTTGACTTTTGGGGGTTGAAACATTGCGAAGGGGTCGAAAAAGTGAAAAAGGCAAGAACAATTCATAAGGCAAAACTGCGCGAATTTTACAAAATTAACCAGCGGAAATCACCCGAAAAAGAAGCGGTCTGGGTAAATTTTGCTCTTTGAGGGTTCACATATCATGAAAGGGGTTGAAAAATTGTGGATGGGTCAAAAATTAATGAAAATCACTTTAAATTAATAACAAATTAGAAGAAAGCAAAAAAAAAATAAATGAAATATATTTACTCCGCTTGCTAGGGCTTAGGGGTTGTTAGTAGCGTAGGGGTTGTTTTTAGGATGAAGACTCATAAGACTTTCTTCAATGGTTGACCGAAATCTATTGAACCCCATAATTTTATTCCACCACTTACATGAAAAAATTTCCAGTTTCAAACCTTAAATTTCATCCCCCTTGTTAGATATTAATGAAAATTTGCCCATCCGCCTACAGTGGCGCTGTAAATTACCACATCAAATTTAGCCCTGATACGTTGAGCAGTTTTTGAGTTCTCGCATTTTTTTGTTTCGGCATGTTAGGGGGTTGTACCGCCTTTAAGGGTCGTTTTTCGCGAATGATGAATAAGACCTTTTTTGTACCATCAATAGAAAGCTATCGAATGGTAATATTTTCAACTATACATTCTTCATTGAAAATTCGAGTTTCCACCCCTAACTTTCATCCCCTTCGATAATTTTCTCCTAAAATTCGATCTTCCCTTCTCGTAGATGCAGTGTGTAAGATGTCACAGTTTCGCAGAAGATATTGCTTCTCTGTGTCAAATTACAGGGCTTTATGGACGTTTCAACCCCTAAACTCCAACCCCCTATTTCACCACCCCCACATGCCCTAAAGGAAGTTGTGTTTTCAATTTCACCACCCTAACCCAATTCGTTTAAAAATTAAGGTAATTTGTAGATTCATGTTTTCAACACCTCATGATTTCACCCCTTTATGATTTACAGGGGTGAGTTTATTTTTCCGGTGTGACATAACTCCTTGCGTATTTACTGACTTCAGTTGTTCATAAATAAACCAATAGGGTTTCAGAAAAAATAAATAAAATATAATTATCGACTTGCAAAGAGTTAGGGGTGGTTAATGGCCCAGGGGTTGGTTTTAGATTGAAAACTCATAAGACCTTTTTTCAATAGTTGACCGAAATCTATCGAACCCCTTAATTTTAGCCTACCATTTACTTGAAGAAATTTCAAGTTTCAACCCTTAAATTTCATCCCCTTTGTTAGATATTTTTGAAAATTTGTCCATCCACCTATAATGTCACTGGAAATTCACAAACCAAATTCTGCCTTGATACGTTGAGTAGTTTTTGAGTTCTCGTATTTTTGTGTTTCTGCATGTTAGGGGTTGTAGCGCCTATAAGGGTGGTTTTTCGCAAAATATGAATGACACCTTTTTTGAATAATTAATGGAAAGCTATCGAATGACGCCAATTTCGACTAGTACGTATTAAGCGGAATTTCGAGTTGCTACCCCTAATTTCCACCCCATTTGTTCGATTTTACGAAAAAACGCATCCCCCACAAGATTTCACCGATATATGTGTGTACGTTGAGTTTCCGACAGCTGCGTGCAACCCTTGCGGAGTTATCATATTTTTTGTGGTTTTCATCCCCTAAATTTCATCCCCCGAAATTGGCACCCCCTCACTTTCAACAGACTTGAAGGTCGAACGTGCATACTAATTTTCAGCAAGATATCTCCACTAGTTCTCAAGTTATTGAAATTAGTAGTTTTTCGGTTTTTCACCCCTAGCTCCCACCCCCTTGGTCCGATATGGCCCAAAAGCAATCCCCGCCTTACTTTTCGGGAGACGAAGCTGCCTACCAAGTTTCAGCTCGATATCTCAATCCGTTCTCAAGTTATCCGACGGACAGACTGAGGAGCGATCGAGCGAGCGAGCGAGCGAGCGAGCGAATAAGCTAAGACAAGAGTACCTCCGCATTCTGCTACGGCACTAAAATAGGCTGGTAAGCAGATCATAACGTTATCTAATGGTTTCTAGACAACAAGCCCATTAACCATTCATGACAACAATGACCCCATTCAAATGCTGTCATCTCGATTGTCAAAATGACGCGAATTCACGCAACATTTTTTTAATTTTGGCTTTAATCGCTTTAAACCGATAAACTATTGAACAAACCTCGGATGTTATGAATCATAACAGACTTAGATGTCTTAAAATCCTCGCTCTCCGAGCTCGGATTTCAATTGACATCTGCGTCTGTTATGATAGTCATAACATTCCTAGATATGTTAATAGCTATAAGTGAAACTTGGAACTTTTACATTTTTGGCAGCTGTCAATTGAATAGCCTTAACAGAAATTTTCTAGGCCTCCTAGATTTTGAGTAACGATAGTCAACTTTTCTTTTTCTTATGGGCGCCATATTGAATTTTAACACAGCCAGATACTAGGGCTGTACGGATCCAAATTTTTTCCAGATTCGGATCCAAAATCTGGGATCCGGATCTTAAAAAATATCCGGATCCAAATCCTAATCTAGATCCGGATCTAGATATTTGTACCTCTGAATAACGTGATGATATGCCACATGTTTTAGTGTTAGGCGAATTTCAAAGATAGTGTGACATTTGGCATCATTAAATAGTTATCGAAATGTTACAAAAAGAATTGATTTATGTACCTCGAAAATGTATCGTCTTGTGGCACACGCTAGCTGACTGCATTTTAGACACATATCGCTAATATAGACACGCGGGAACCATGGCTAGATATGAACGTTTTTAACTTAACTTTTAGGCTTGGCGGTATCCGTTGATGGTAATCTAAAATGTTTCTTTAAGGCCTGTCACGCTATTTAAGCAAAATTTCGGTCTGTCCCGAGGTACCTGCTGTCCTAAGGTACACGACTCTCCCCTATAATAAATAAACTGACTGATCGATCAAATCCGGATATTTGATTGGATCCAGATCACAAACTGGATCTCGGATCCGGATATCAAACTGAATCCGGGAATTCGGATCACAAACTGGATCCGCGGATCAGGACCGCAAACTGGATCCGTGGATCCGGATTCCGGATAGCAAATTGGATCCGTGGATCAGGATCGCAAACTGGATCCGGATAATTTTTTTTCACAAATCCGGATCCGATCCGGATCGAAATAAAAATCCGGTCGATCCGCACAGCCCTACCAGATACAGAGAAAAATTAGCCTTTCAACAATGTAACCAGCATGGACGTTTTTAAAAAAATATGTAAAAGCCCGAGTTACACGATCGCAAGACGGATTTTATTACTGTTGAATTCAATTGTTTTCACATGTTACAAGAAATTAAAGAAGTCGGCGTCCTTTTTTACAATTGTTTTTCATTTAAGTTAGGCTGATTTTGCAAATTATTCCTACCAATTTTCAAATTCTGACATCTGTCAAAAAAGTTCATGTTGAGTACATTTTTGAAGAGCCAATTTTTGTGTGTATTTGATAGTGTCGTTATTCAAAATCTAGAAGGCCTGGAAAATTTCTGTTGATGCCATTCAATTGACAGCTATCAGAAATATAAAAGTTCTAACTTTTATTTAAATAACATCAACCGTTAAGAAGATATTAATTTTTCTTTAAATTGGCAATTTTCAGATTTTTTGTGATAACTCAAGAACGAATCAAAATATCGGAGAACTCTCTTCAGATTCTTAATCAGCAACAAATAGCGCAACTTTTCAGTAATTTAACCGAACCCCTATTTTTTACTGTTTAGGAGATCCCAATGGTGAGCATCGAAAAATTACCCACCCTGTATACAGGGTGACTCAGAATTATAGGGACAACGGCTAACCAGAGATTCCTTAGGTAAAAATATGTCGACAAGTTCCTATAAACATACAGTGATGTGAGGTGGTAATTTACCGCGTAAATTACCAAATTAATTACGGTAATTTACCGGTAATTTACCAAAATTAAATTACCGTAAATTACCAAATTAATTACGGTAATTTTTCGGTAAATTACAGCAAATTAATTCTCGTTGAGAAAAAATGAAAATTTTAAATTACGGAGTTCCATATCCCCACCACAATTATGACAGCTGTCAACTGTCGGGCGCCCTGAGGACAAGCAAACAAACGTCGTCCATAAGATTTACATTGTAACATTGTAACAACTTTTTCATCCACTTTGCATGCAATTCACTTCAATCAATGCTTTAATAATGCATGTAAGCTAAGCTTTTGTGTGCCCGAGTTTCTGTTAAATGTTAAGGGTCCGTGGATTAACTCGAAATCACAGATAAATTTGTAACCGTGTTCTGTAACAAGCTTTTAATTTCTCTAAAATTTCCGCCGAAGTCCCATTCTATTTATATGGCGTCATATTGAAGAAGCTAACAAGAAACTGATTTGAAAAAAATTTATTTTCACTACTCACTATACAAATTAGAGAATGAACGGAAACAGATTAACAAACATTGATAATCCAGTTCAGCCATGACCTGAAAATGAAAATATGTTTGTATTTACCTTATAGTTCACCTATATAATTATTGTTTAAATATTTACGAGAAATTGTGATTTTCCTTTCATTCAATCCAAAATTTGAAAACTTCTTAATTACGATGGTAAAAAAAAATGGTAAATTACGGCGGTAAATTACCATAAAAATAAATTACCCGAGAATTTAAATTGGTAAATTACCATGGTAAATTACCACGGTAATTTACCAAAAAAATAAATTACGGTAAACTCACATCACTGTAAACATATGTCAGAAAATTCCACCTAAGGGAGTCAGGGCCCCTTAAAAGGGTCATTTCAAAACGGTTAAAGACAGCAAAGTGACATTGGATACCTTTAATAAGTGATTACCGTGGTCAAAATTTTAAAATTTCGTTCAGAGGCGTCCCGTACAGGGGGGGCTTAGGACTACATTTGTTCAAACATTTTTGTAAGTAGTTTTTTCTCAAACTTTATTCCACAATCTGAAAATTTCAGGTTTTTAAGTAAAAATGGTACTCTTGTTTGACATCGATAGAATGCGCCCTTTTAAAAAAAATGGCTTTTCATTGGTTAAGGGCTCCAAAATTTGTGACAGAAGACATCAAAATATCGTAGATAAGTTCATGGAACGGTTCCTTACTTCATTCTAGAAAGAAAAGTTCATATGGACATGGCTCAAAAAATGTTTCCTAAGGGAGCTAGAGTCCTTCAAACAACATCCTTTCCAAGACTCCATTTGAAAAACCATAGCCCCCTTAGGAAGCATTCTTCGACGCGATGTCCATATGAATTTTTCTTTCTAAAATAAAGCAAGGAACGGTCCCATGAACTTGTTTGCAGTATTTTGATGTCGTCTGTCACAAATTTTGAAGCCGTGAATCAATAAAATGCCATATTCTTCAAAAACGGTGCATCCCATCGATGTCAATCAAGAGTACCATTTTTACATAAAAACCTCAAATTTTCAGATTCTGGAATGAAATTTGAGAAAAAACTACTTACAAAAATGTGTGAGCAAATTAGGCCTAAGCCCCCCTTGCATGGGACGCTTCTGAACAAAATTTTAAAATTTTGACCACGGTAATTACTTCAGCATCAAACACTTATTAAATGTATCCAATTTCACGTTGCTATCTTCAACGGTTTTGAAGATATTTAGAAAAAACCACTTTCAAAGTGCCCATTTTAGGGGGCCCTAACTCCCTTAGGAGGATTTTTCTGGCATATGTTTATAGGAACTTGTCGACATATTTTTACCTAAGGAATCTCTGGTTAGCCGTTGTCCCTATAATTCTGAGTCACCCTGTACAGAAATAACACAGCTCATTATAGGTATGCTAAAGCACAAGTGAATCACAATCATATGTAACATGTGATTGCCGTTGACATAATCATTAACGTTCACTTGCACTCGACTGTATACCTACTAGGAGTACTAGGACATACCTGATAAAGTTTTTGGTGTTGAAGCAAACAGTGTGACATTAGTGATAGTCGCCATCCGGGGCATTCCATTTTAAGATTTGAGCTATTTTCTTCATCATTTCCTCATTTTCCTCATTCTTTTCACTTTGTTTCGAATTGAATCCCAAAGTCTACAATGGCAATGCAAGAATTTAAAATAGATTTCATTTTATATTTACTGCTGGACATTCATTGTGAGTATGTAAAGCTAGAAACACAGTCCTAAAAGATTCTGGGCTGCTACACAGAAGCCTATAACTTCTGCGTGAGGCTGTCACGTCAAGTAACATGATAATGGGTTTCGAATGGTTTTGATCAATGATCTCAAGTTTGGATGATGATTTGATCATCTTCAATCTGCATTCAGGAGACACCTCTTCATTTTTCAGTTTATTTGAAAGAACCGCATCACATTCTCTTCCTGAAAAAATCCATTACAATGGTGTAAAAAGGCTGAAAATCTTACCAGAAGCGATTTTAAAGAACCCCAAAGACGCCATCACAACATTCGAAAGCCGGCTAGTGTTACATTTGACATATGACAGCAAGTGACAGCCCAATGACAGATGTAGCAAAAATGGCGGCTTTTTACAATGTTACAAATAATATTTGGTTATAAATCCCTTTTTCTACCCTATCTAAATTGAAGACCAGGTAGACTAGACTTCCAAAAATCAAAATGCGCCTAAAAAGAAACCGAAGAGGAGCATATTCCTCAAATTTGGAAATTAAACAAAGTGTGCGCGACCTAACAACCAACCGACAGTCTTTTGTTCAAAGTAAACAGGTTACTTTTTTTATATTTTTCCGTGTAAAATCCCAACTTAATTATGAACAAAGTCTACAAACCCAAAGGTGAGCCCCCTTTGACCGGTCCCTAACCCCCTCGTAGTGACATTTTCAGATAGTTTAACGAAAGTGGCCAAAGGCGGCCGTCGTGAGATCCGCCCTCGCAGCAGGAGCGTCTACACCACCAGTTCTTACCTCAGTGATGAATTGGGCACCCCGAGGGACCTCGCTAAGTATGAGGGGCACAGCCAGTGGTCCCCTTACGTCCCCAAGCCCATTGTCGTCAAAAATTACTTTCCCGATGACTTGAACGTGTGAGTGTATAAAACTAGTTAAAATCGTTTAGCATGGGGGTTGTAGAGTGAAACTTGGGCCGATGAGGGGTACATGGGGGGTACGACTATCACTCCCCACGGTGTGATTTCCCTGAGGCTCCACGATAGGATCCGGGTGGACATCTCCTTGGATCGGGCCATTCGCATTATAAACATGAAGAATTACATCGTGTTAGCGCTGAATTCCAGCGGTAGTTCTTCGGCTTTGATTCATCCAAATGGTAGGGTGTTGCAGTATGGGTCCCGAGTGGAAATTTTGGCCCACGATGGACAAGGGAACAACAAGTAAGTAGCTGTGCAACCAGTAATACATTTCGGTCGCCTAGCAACGTGATTGTTGTAGGTACGCCAAAATGTGGTACAAGGGAGTGAGTTTCACCAGTGACCAATGCGCCCTAGTCTACTTGGTGGATTCGGCTGGAACAAGAACGACAACAGACACCTTCACCGATCTGACAGGTGACATCACCCTCGATGTGTTTTACAACCGCCCAAGCTGCAACTTGGACTTTGGGTGCGTCACTCCAGGCACCCATCTCGTCAACGAGGCTGTGAGTGTCCTCCAATCGGCCAATTATTGGCTGACTGAAGACCGTACCGACAACTGGATCATAAACAACGTTAGAATCTCTCAAACCGCCGATGGGTTGGTCAGGTAAGCTAATTAAAATTACATTCAGAGTAGGCCATGGCAAAGATTACATTCGTTTTAACTGAAAAACACAAATTATTAACCTCCCCAATTCCCATAACAATTTTTAAAAAATAGGAGGCAACTGCAATCACTAAAATTTTCGAATTTGAGAGAACATCAGATCGTTTTGAGGTCACAGAAACACAAAAAAAAAGGTTTCTAAAACCTGTCATTTACTCCGTATACATGCACACACTTAGCTCGAGCTAACTAAGCTCGATACTTTTTAAACAGCGTTCCGCGAGATTATGCGGCGCTGGTAGCCTTTGAAATATATTTTGCCTATCTGATTTCGAAGGGAAAACTATACAGGGTGATTCACGTAGACCGTTCGTTAGAAGTTTTTCCACTTCCTAGTGAAATAGAAATTTGAAATTTGGTACTCGGTCATTATCAACAATTCTGAATTCACCTAAAGTATTGGCGAGATTCCGTCACTTCCGGTTTCGCCGGAAATGATACCAACTTTGTTATTTTAAATGGAACCCTATAATTTTCATTACATATTTAAGATCGTCTTTCCAAACTGAGTATTTTTTATCTTGGTTATCTTCAACCAACTGTCATAGTTTTTGACTTATGTCAATTTTTTCGATCAAAATGTCACATGCAAGAGTTGATTTAAAAAATCACAGCTCCTAAACGCTTTGCACTGATGAAACGAGTTTTTTTACAATCGATAGCGAAGGAATCAGAGAATCTTTTGAGTGGTCAGCAATCTACGAACATAGCTTCAAACGTTCACAATTGCTATTCAAAGTTGACGATGACAAAATGTGGAAAAGTCGATTCTTTCAAATGGAATGTACTATTTTTGACAACGGCAATCTATAGAGCGCTAAATTTTAGGGGCAGTTTCATCAACATGTCCTATACCCTCAACTTAAAAATTCTGGGTTATTTACGAAAAAAGATATTCTGAAAAAGTGATGAGTTATCGGAAATTGGGTAGGCTTTGGAAAACTTGTTACATGTCAAAAAGTGTCATTTTCATTGTTTGTATTAATAATTGTTGTTGGCTTAATGTTGGTCTTACAACAATAAATACTTACACGAATGAACTTGTTTTTGATTTATTTGTGACTTATGGTCAAAATGACCGAATTGTAGACAGAACTTGTCGGGCCCTTTAACGCAAAGTATCCAGATTTAGCGCAGATGACAGGGTAAATTTGCTCGCATGAAGACGAATTGTATTAATGTAATGAATGACAAAGCTTTGTTAAAGTGTGTAACGTTTGTTTCTTTCAAAAGGGTATTAATGTTGATAATTGTTACTTCTATTGTAAGATTTGTATTTGTAAGTTAATAAAATGAAATAAGTTGTCTTGAGAGTATTTTTTGTTAAAAAATCGTTCTTATTTTGCTGTCATTTTGACCATAAATCACAAATAAATCAAAAACAACTTCATTCGTGTAGTCCACCGTTGTTGTAAGGCCAAAATTAAGCCAACAATTATTAATACTAACAATAAAACTGTCACTTTGACGTGACAAATTTTCCAAAGCCTACTGAATTTCCGATAACTCATAATTTTTTCAGAATATGTTTTTTCGTAAATAACTCAGAATTGATAAGTAGAGGGTATAGGACATGTTGAAGAAACTGCCCCTGAAATTTAGCACTCTATCGATTGCCGTTGCCAAAAATAGTACGTTCCATTTGAAAAAATCGACTTTTCCACATTTTGTCATCGTCAAACTTTGAATGGTGATTGAGAACGTTTGAAGCTATGTTCGTAGATTGCTGACCACTCAAAAGATTCTCTGATTCCTTAGCTATCGATTGTAAAAAAGCTCGTTTCATCATTGCAAAGCGTTTACGAGCTGCGATTTTTTAAAGAAATTCTTGCATGTGACATTTTGAACGAAAAAACTGACATAAGTCAAAAACTATGACAGGTAGATGAAGATAACCCAGATAAGAAATACTCAGTCTGAAAAGACGATCTTAAATATGTAATGAAAATTAGAGGGTTCCATTTAAAATAACAAAGTTGGTATCATTTCCGGCGAAACCGGAAGAAAAAAAATCTCGTGGAACGCTATTTAAAAAGTACCGAGCTTAGTTAGCTCGAGCTAAGTGTGTGCATGTATACGGAGTATGTGTGTATGTTACTCTAAGGCCCAAACTACTGGAGCGATTTGGCTGAAATTTGCTCTTTTTATAATTTGTCCCACTTTTAAATTGGAATATCTGTTATTACTTGAGCTATTCGCCTGAAATAAAAACAAGGTGGTAGACCGTACTCCCAAGTTTTGTTCTGGATCTTACTCTCAGCGACCCCCATCGGATCTTAATGTCTGTGGATGCAACTTGCTTTTTTTTAATGGGACACCCCGTATATTCTTGCACGGATCGATAGTGAATTTTCTTCTGATTTCATTGATATAGGGTAGTTGATAGTTTTCGAGAAAAAAAATTAAATTTGAAGTAATCGGACCATTAGAATCTACAAGAATGTCTCAAAAAAATGGCAATCATTATGAAATTTTTAATTTATAAAATATAATGTTTTAAGGTGAATAAATCAGTTACCTACTTTGTTACTATGATACTAAGGAAGGTTACAATTTTCTTAGAATACTCAGGGCCGGTTTATTGATGCTCAGTCAAAACTGGCTGTTATCTATCTGACGGTTTACTATAACTGACAGATAAATCAGATTCACGTTTATCGACATCGACTTTGTCTGTCAGTTACGTGCCTGACAGTTTGAGTTATGTTGGCAACATTTGGGGTAGCGGAAGTTGAATTCTATTGGACATATTTAAATTTCGCGCTAATATAGTCAACTGTTTCCATACTGCCTTACGGTCTTTGTTTACTGTGGCAGGTGCTGATGCAGTTGAAATTTGTATTGGTGACAGAAAAGAAACGAGGAGTAGACTTTTCTACCTACGATCCAGACGTGCTTTGAAAAGTAGCTAGCAGGAGATGATTGAGGATAAGAAAACGGATGGTAGAAGCAATAGGTCTGAAAGAAAGTTGAGGAAATCTTAAGTAGTGGCAAATTCCTCAAAATAGTTTCAGGTCCTTTCCTAAACTTTATATTGGCTAGATTCATGTTGAAGAAAACCAAAGAATCATCTTCTTCGTCATTTACATGACTCTGGACGATGCTAACCGTCGGTTTTCTGCCCTAGCTAACACTTTGAACTGTCAGTCAGTTTGCCCGGCACTTTAGCAAAGACTTTGCAGTCAACTTGCTGTCGATAAACAGTTTAACTATCGGATAACGCAAACTGCCAGATATTTTCATTTAACTGAGCATCGATAAACCGGCCCTCAGAGCTTCACTACATAGCCATAAGTTATAAAAACAATTTATTTTCACGAATTTTTTTCTCGAAAACTATCAATTATACAAGGTGTCTTACGAATATGGAGCAGTATCGATATCTCTGGACATAAGCAAGGTACAGTTGTAAGATTTGGCATTTACAGAAATTGACACATTCGGAGTCTATTTAAATTTTTGGCGACGATGGGGTACTTCCGGTTATACCGGAAGTAGGGTCCAACTTTAAAATTTTTGTAAAGCGGAAGGACTGTTTTACATTATGATTGCCAAAAATCCTAAGAAAACTAATTGAAAGTTGATTTCGAGAAACTGCAATACTGGAAATTTCAAACCCGAATAACATTTTTTTCTTAAATGACAGCATACAAGTTTTTCTGCATGGATGGGTGCAGAATTTTATTCTCTTTTCAACGGTACCCATAAAGTGCCAAAAAAGGAAACGATTAAAATCGCTGTTTTTTCCATAAGAAGAAAATGTTATTCGGCTTTTAAATTTCCAACATTTTAATTTCTTTAAATCGACTTTGAATCAGCTTTCATAAGACTTTTTGGCAAGCATAATGTAAAATAGTCTTTCTACTTTACAATGGTGTGTCATTTTTATTTTTATCGCTCGCGGTTTACAAGTTATGGCCATTTTTACATAGCACTGTTTTGCGGAACTTTTCTCTAAAAACGTTAATAAAATCTAGGCGGCTGGTGCAAACAAGTTACATGTTAGGTGTTTTAGGTTTAGGTTTTCCTCCTCTGTAATGAAAAATGGGGGTTGCCATTTATTTTTAAAGTGGGACCCTACTTCCGGTATAACCGGAAGTACCTCATCGTCGCCAATAATTTCAATAGACTCCGAATGTGTCAATTTCTGTAAATGCCAAATCTTACAACTGTACCTTGCTTATGTCCAGAGATATCGATACTGCTCCATATTCGTAAGACACCCTGTACAGGGTGGGTAATTTTTCGATGCTCACCATTCGGATCTCCTAAACGGTAGAAGATACAGGGTCGGTTAAATTATAGAAAAGTTGGGCTATTTCTTGGCTATTAAGAATCTGAAGAGAATTCCTCACTATTGTGATTCGTTCCTGAGTTATCACAAAAAATCTGAAAATTGCCAATTTAAAGAAAAATTAATATCTACCTAACGGTTGATGTTATTTAAATGAAACTTGGAACTTTTACATTTTTGACAGCTGTCAATTGAATGGCATTGACAGAAATTTTCTAGGCCTTCTAGATTTTGAATAAAGACAGTCTTTTTCTTATGGGCGCCATATTGAATTTTTACACCGCCGGATACACTGAAAAATTATCTTTTCAAAAATGTGGCCAACATGGACGTTTCAAAATTCAAAATTTGTTCAGCTCTTCGACGTGTAATACAATCCCCATGTGCAACATTTCAGCCAAATCGGTTCAGGGGTTTGGGCTGTACAGCGATTTTAAAGTCCGATAAAAATCATTTTTTTTTTAATTTTTGGTCAAAAGGGCACTAAGAATGAATACATTTTTAGAAGCAGAATTTTACATTTAAAATTTAAAAGTTGATGTGCCAAAATGGCATTTCCGGTTGCATGATTGACTCCAAAAGCTTTTCAGAAAAACTTTTGGAGCCAATCGTGCAACCAGAAGTGCCATTTTGGCACATCAACTTTTAAATTTTAAATGTAAACCCCCATTTTTCACGTCACCATAAGAAAGACCTTCAAATTCTGCGTCTAAAAATGTATTCATTCTTAGTGCCCTTTTGACCAAAAATTAAAAAAAAATTGATTTTTATCGAACTTTAAAATCGCGGTACAGCCCAAGCCCCTCAACCGATTGGTCTGAAATTTTGCACATGGGGATTGTATTACACGTCGAAGAGTTGAACAAATTTTGGATTCAATCGGCCCACGGAAAGTGCCGTTTTGGCACACCAATTTCGAAACTTAAAATTATTCTCTCATTCACCCATCAAAAACTACTTTTTGAAAGATTTATTGTTATATCAGAAAGGTCTTCAAATTCTGGTTTTAAATGAGATAAAATCTATTCGCATTTAGTACCCTTTGGGTAAAAAAATCGAAGTTTTGTAATAACACTGAAACCACGTTATAGCCCAAACTACTGGATCGATTTGTCCGAAATTTGGTACATGGAGGTTAGGTAACCCATTGAAGAGCTGAAAGACTTTTGGGAGCAATTGGTCCACGGGAAGTGCCATTTAGGCATATCAACTTTAAAATCTTAAACACAAGTCACGGAAATCAAAGACCCATGCGTTGGGGAGGTTCCAGCCGTTTCTCTGCTGCCCTTTTTTAAATGGTGAAGTGGAGTGGGGAGGTTAAAATAAGATTGACATGTATTTGCGATTTGCAAAAATCTTGATTTTTATCCGGTCAAGTTTGATAAATATTTTTGACTTCCGAAATCCGTTAAAAAAAAAGTGTCTTTCCATTTGAGAAAACAAAGTTAAGGTAGTTTCCGGTTAAACCGGAAGTGGGAAAAAAAAATTCGACTGAAGAATCAGATCCGCATTAAAGAAATAAAATCGACAAGTCCGAGGATTACAGCAGCAGATGACCCAAGAAAATTTTATTTGGAATATTCCACAGCCAACGTTCGCACTGTATAAGCAGTTCTTGAAACATTATTCACTGCCATTTAGAAGTAAAATTTCATAAGAAAACTTTTATTGCCCTTGCAAAATTTCAAAATAATACATCGATTTCGTGTAATCAACAAAAATGTGTTGCGCGTCTTATAATTTTTGGATCAGTTTCACAAAGTCTCCTATGCAAATCAGCGTAACTTGTAGCAGAACCGTAGGTTCCTTACATAAAAATAAGTTAAAAATGGCAGCAGAGAAGCGGCTGGAACCTCCCCAACGCGTGGGTCTTTGATTTCAGGGACTTCTGTTTAAGATTCTAAAGTTGATATGCCTAAATGGCACTTCCCGTTGACCAATTGCTCCCAAAAGCCTTTCAGCTCTTCAACGGGTCACCTCACCTCCATTTACCAAATTTCTGGCAAATCGATCCACTAGTTTGGGCTATAAAGTGGTTTCAGTGTTATTACAAAATTTCGATTTTTCTACCCAAAGGGTTCTAAATGCGAATAAATTTTGTCTCATTTAAAACCAGAAATTGAAGACCTTTCTGATGGTGACCTCGATAGTGACGATAAATCTTTCAAAAACTTGTTTTGGATGGGTAAATTAGAGAATAATTTTAAATTTCGAAATTGGTGTGCCAAAACGGCACTTTCCGTGGGCCGATTGAATCCAAAATTTGTTCACCTCTTCGACGTGTAATACAATCCCCTTGTGCAAAATTTCAGCCAAATCGGTTCAGGGGCTTGGGCTGTACCGCGATTTTAAAGTCCGATAAAAATCAATTTTTTTTTAATTTTTGGTCAAAAGGGCACTAAGAATGAATGCATTTTTAGAAGCAAAATTTGAAGGCCTTTCCTATCGTGACGTGAAAAATGGGGGTTTGCATTTAAAATTTAAAAGTTGATGTGCCAAAATGGCATTTCTGGTTGCACGATTGGCTCCAAAAGCTTTTCAGATCTAAGTTGGGTTATCACATGCACACGTACCAAATTTCAGCTAAATCTGTCGAGTAGTTTGGGCTGTGGCGTGTTTACGAACGTACGTACGAACGTACGTACATACATAGACACATTTTAAAAACCACTTTTTTGGGCTCCTGAGACCTCAAAACGTATAGATCCGGTCTTATCTCGAATTCGAAAATTTTAGTGATTGCAGTAACCTCCCTTTTTTTTTAAATGGTGAAGTGGAGTGGGGAGGTTAAAAGTTCCTATGAACATGTGTCCGATATCGCCTCCTAAAGGAGCTAGGTTTGAATAGGCGACTTTGTGATCCAAAAATTACAAGGCGCGCATGATGCAATATTACACATTTCTGTTGATTGCACGAAATCGATGGATTATTTTGAAATTCATTTGAATATTGACTAGTTATCAACAAATTACAGAATCAGGCCAACTGTATAAATCAATTTCAACTTTTTGACGATGATTCATTGAAATTTCCATCTGAACAGGGTCGGCAGGAACAGCAACAAGTTCTCCCTAAGAACCTCTCCCACCAACGGCTCCGCCTCGATTTCTTCCCCATACCTGCACTGCACCGGTTCCATGGGTCAAACCCGCCACCTATTCGTCAGACGTGGTGAGAGAAGAATGCACTACGATGGCACGACCTTCATCGTACGAAATGCTGGGCACTCGGCTGGTTTCGACGAAAGACACCAGCTCAAAGTTTATTAGTTTGCGTGTTGTAAAAAAAATAATTTAGACAGTGGAAGAGATCAGCGACAAAAGTGTGATTTTCTCAATAGTGTGTTGCTAGAGCAGTTTTTTTAAAGAGTGCGATTTTCACAATAATAAAGCGTTTTATTTAATTGCTGCCTCATTACAATGTAATTAATGTTTATCTTAGCATAATCGCGTGAACCTTGGAGCTGGGGGAAGGGGGGGGGGGGGGGCAAAGTGAAAGGCGATTTTTCAAAGGAAACTAGAGTATCAAAATGTAAGTAAATTATTAACCAATCGAATTGACTTATTATTGATGGGGGTGGCGGGAAATGCGTTGCCATGACGATATAAAAAGCGATGTTCGAATTTTTCAGGAGAAATCGAACAGTGATTGGCGCCATGATTTTCGCCACCTTGATTTTCTTCGCCTTTATCTTTTTCGGGGTGCAATCCAGCGCCAACGATGATTCTAAAGAGTTACAGCTTTTACACATTGTGAGTTTGGTTTTTAATTTTTCTGATTTTTTTTTTCTTAAACCATAGATTATGAGACATGGAGTACGAACACCCGCCGACACATACCCCAACGATCCACACATTAACGACACTTTATATCCTATTGGCTGGGGACAAATTACAAACGTAATCCGTCGATTTTACTGTATTATTATTCTTATTGTTTTGTAGGAGGGCAAAAGCGAACTTTATGAAACTGGAAAGTTTTTACGCGAACGCTATGACAAGTTTTTAGGCAGTCACTATTCACCAGAGGAGTACTACACCCAAGCCACGGATGTTGACAGGACAAAAGTCAGTTTACAGACTGTGAACGCGGGGTTGTGGCCCCCGGCCGAGGCGCAAAAGTGGGGTCCCATCAACTGGCAACCGATACCCATCCATTCTGAACCTCTCGACCAAGACAGCGTAATTATTATTATTATTTAAATTATGCATTCAAATCAGATAACAATGTCAAGGTTGCATAATATGATTGACATGGAATATGGTAAACAAATTACGTAATTCATTCATGTTTGGTTTGACAGAGCTGTCACCCAGCACTTGTGACGTCACACGAATTATTTAGATTTATTGCAGTTACTGTTGGTAAGGAGACCTTGTGCCCAATATCACGTTGAACTCGACCACGTGACAGCTTCGGAACCAATCCAAGACAAACTGAAAGCTAACCAGAAACTCTTTGAGGATTTAACAAGGATCACGGGAAAACAAGTGAAGAAGTTTGATGACGTCCAGGACATCTACAGCACCCTCAGAGCTGAGGAAGCTTTCAACCTGACCCTCCCTTCTTGGACCAAAGCCTACTATCCCGAAAGAATGCTCGAACCCACAATTTTCAGTTATGTCCTAAATGCCTACAATGATAAACTGAATCGGTTGAAGGGGGGAGTTTTGTTGAAGAAATTAATAGGCGATTGGAACTCGAAAAAAGAGGGAGTCTTAAACAAAAGAAAAGCGTTTTTATATGGGGGCCACGATTCAACAATCTCGAATATTTTAAGTACCCTCAAAGTTTGGGATCCGCAAATCCCCGAATATGGAATTGCGGTTTTATTTGAAATGTCAAAAGATAAAATCACCAATGAATATGGGGTGCAAGTGTTTCTTCGCAACTCTACGACTGTACCTCCTCATCCCCTGACTATTCCTGGATGCGACAATTTTTGTCCATTGAACAAAATAATTCATTTAACTTTAAACGTCATACCCGGCAATTGGGTTGAAGAGTGTAAAAGTGAGGATCCAAATTACGTACCACCACCACCAGGTGGGCCATAAATAAACTCAACGAAAATTTATTAAATCTATGTCAAACCTTCTTGAAATGACAAAGTCTTGCCGTCTTTAATTTCATCCTGCATTTCTATCGCCAGTTTCTTGTATTTCTCAGCGAGATCTGTGTTTTTAGCGACACCATCACCCTTGGCATACATCTGACTCAAATTGGCACAGCTGTAAATATTCCCCAAGTTACATCCTTCATTTGCTAATTTAAACGCCTTTTCCATATTTTTTTGTACTACGAATTCAGCTTGATCCTTGTCTTTTTTCACCCCGGTTATGTACATTCCTGATAAATAATAACAAGCATTTGCATTACTTCCATTGCAAGACTTCTCCAAAATATCCATTCCCTTCAAAACATCTTGCATGATCCCTTGGTCCTCGTTCTTCGACACCAACAGCAATCCCTGATGCAAACAGGCATATTGGTCGTTTAAATTGCAACCTTTCTCGAAATAATCATAAGCAGACTTGTAATCGGCTTTCTTAATGCCTCGGCCTAAGAGGGCGTACGTGCCATACTTGGAACAGCTCTTCGCGTATTTGTAGTCGTCGCAGGTCGTTCGATAGACTTTGGCGGCCTTTTCGTAGTTTTTGTCGATGGATTCGAGGTAATCGGCCAGTAAATGGCAAACTGAAAGAGAAGTGGAGGTGTGAGGGGGAAAGTGAGGTTAGGTTACCTTCGGGTTTCTTCTCGCTGTAGCAACCGAAGCGATACTCGATTCCTAAATTTTTTATAAACTCTTTCACTTCCGTTTCCGATTTGAAATTGTACGCCATCGTTTCTGGTTTCGAAGTAAAAGACGAAAATTTTGGATATGTGACAGCTGTCAAGGTAATGACATTTAAACTACGGCCACTGAAACTACTTGAAAATTAGATGCAATGGGTTCGAAAAATTTACTGGTTGCCTGCACTCGTAAAATGAAAACGGTTCGAATTTCATTAAAAAAAAGAAATACTAGTGGTGGCAATAACAATCATGCCATAATTAATCAATTTTTAATACATAAACAAAATTATGACAATACCAAAAAAAAGACGGGGTAACAGTAAAAAGAAAAAAATTAAGCTAAAAAAATGGGACCTGTTCTCTTTAAAAAGACCTGTACTTACCTACTTGTTTGTCTGTGTACATAATTATTCTACTGTGATAGGTGGTGATAGGCAGCTTCATCAAAAATATAGGTAGGTAACATACATAGAATGTAACAGAAACATAGACATAGCACAACATTTTAACCACCTATTCTCCGCAAAAATACAAGACGAAAATTCCCGAGAAAGTTTTTCCAAAAGTCAATAATAACGGCTGAAGTGGAGGGATGGATGACGGTTTTTTTAGATTTTGTCGATTTTGATGAAATTTTTACTTGCTATGTCTAATAAATAATAAGATAAACGTATAACCAAAAAATAATTTATTAATTAATAATCACTTCCAGAGTTATGCTAAAAAAACCGTTATCCATCCCTCAAATTTAGCCAGTCCTACCTCCGTTATTAATAACTTTAGGAAAAACTTTCTCGGACATTTTCGTTTCGTAATTTTGCGGAGAATAGGTCGTGATGGTTTTAAAATAGTGACTATGTTTCTGTTACACCCTGTATAAAATCGTCAATGTGATGAGTACATACCTACTCATCTAATTAATAAAAAACAGCCATTATTCCTTAGTCCGTCAGCAATTTACATATAAAGGTCATGGTAGAATTTGGCAACGCGATCGCTCGATAATCTGTTACTAAATTTTAAGTTGAATAAAAAAATTTAATGCAGGGGATTTTCCATCGAGGAGAAGGTTGCCGCAATAATTTTTGTTCCAATCTGATATCTTGCATAAAGAATAACGCTATACTTATATTTAGACAAAATACGTGGTTACGTAGATGGCTTTAAAACAAAAGAATTGACGTTTAAACGCCTTTACAGAGAGGCAGTGCAATCAAAGCCACCTACGATTTGTAACAACTCTGCTGTCTTTGAGACGATATTCCGTATAAACTGGAAAATTTTCAAATTGGTCAATAAATAATTCAATAATTCATTTCAATTAACCTTAATTGATCCTCATTTTAATTTCACAATAGGAGAAGTAAAATTTTTTGGGAAAGGCGTTGACGTAATTGACGGAAATTGCAGGTAGAGTCATAAAATTTCGGTAAATACCTACCTACGTGGTCAGTGTAATAAACCTTCGACTCTTCCTCTGCAAATATTTAAAATAAAAATGTTTTTATAAAGTTGTACATTTTGTAACAATTTAGTTCAAGAACGTTAAATACACCGAAATGGTTGGAAATTTTGTGTAGATACAAAGATTACTGTCTGTTCCTAAGAAATTAAGATCCTCGATGATCACCGCGGTAAAGTACAATTCAAAAATTGTTAGGAATTGACCATATTAAAAAGTACACGGAATTATGGGAGGTTAGTCTTTTACAGGTTCCTTCTTTTATGACATTAGAGAATATTTCAGTTTAACAATAGAAATAAATGCTGAACATATCCGAAGCGGCCTTATTTAGCGATGCGATGATTAAATTTGTGAGAATAATCGACGTTCGCCATTGTGGCTCTACACACTCTACACTAAACACACCTAAATAAAATCGTGCTATTGGTTGCATAATTGATACCCGATGTCAATTTGAATAAATAACAAAAAGCCCAAACCATAGCAGCCAGTTCAAAAAAGTTAACTAATAACTAAGCTAAATATCATCAAATACGAACTGCACTTTATAAATCAACCATAAACACCGAAATTTCAAAATAAAAATCCGCCATCTCCCGTAAGAATTACATGTAAATCCTCATTCGCGCCAAAATAAACGCCACTTCCAAGATGGCTGTCCTTACTACGGAATGCCCACCAGAGGCCGCCTCTGTTTTTAATTTGGTCAATAGGATACGTAGTTGGAAAACTAAAGTAGGCAGCTTTGTGGTAGGCAGTTGAACTAATAATCACATTTGTTTTCCACGGGCTCTCTTTTTAACTGTCAGTTAGCGATATTTATTTTGAACAGCTAAACGAAAATTAACACGGGGGTTTCAATTTACTGCCCATCCAATGAAAATCTGATGCACTTCCGGTTATACAGGAAGTGGCCGCCATTTTTGTTATTTATTTTAAATGGGAAGCCTATGGCCTATGTTTTGATTCTAGATTCGGATTGGCCTCTTAATTGTCAGTTTATTGCACCCCCACTTTGCCTATCTAACTATCATAGCTTTTGACATAAGTCAAAATCTGTATAAAAAAATTGATTTTTATCCGGCAACAGAAAAATTTGTATCTTCCAGACGGTTGAAGATAAAGAATT
This sequence comes from Pycnomerus fuliginosus, assembly GCA_963924575.1. Taxonomy (NCBI): domain Eukaryota; kingdom Metazoa; phylum Arthropoda; class Insecta; order Coleoptera; family Zopheridae; genus Pycnomerus; species Pycnomerus fuliginosus. Next base: position 17,509,387 of record OZ004625.1, on the reverse strand, counting down.
CAAACTTGTAGAGTTGAAAGTACAAGGTTTGAGCTTTCGGTTGATGGTTCACTCGTTCTTGTTGACATAACAATATGGCGGAAATTAATTTTTAAAAATGGCGTAACGAAATTGTCCACAACTCAATTTTTTCAAATGCGAAGTACCACAATTTTATGTATCCAAAAGATGCAAAATTAAATTCCCTGTAGGCTAGCATTAGCATTCCCTATACCTATTTATATTTTTGAAAATAATCGAAATAAATGTATTTGTGCGAATTAAAAAAATTGCTCACAGCAAGCTTTGGATAAAAAAATTGTAATAGTTCATTCTACTTCTTCAAAAATTTGACTTAAAGCTTGCTGGGATCAATTCTTTTAATTTGCACAAATACATTTATTTCAAATATTTTCAAAAATATTGAAAATAGGTATAGGGAATGCTATTACGAGCATAAAGAGAATTTAATTTTGCATCTTTTGGATACATAAAATTATGGTGCGCGCATTTGAAAAAAATGGAGTTGTGGACAATTTCGTTAAGCCATTTTAAAAAATTATTTTCCACCATATTGTGTAATCAACATGGATCAATTGAGACATCAAAAGAAAGCTCAAACCTTGAACCTTCAATTTTCCAAGTTTGGTTTCTTAATCTTCAACCGTCTGGAAGATACAAATTTTTCTGTTGCCGGTTAAAAATCAATTTTTTTTACACAAATGACACGTCAAAAACTATGACAGTTAGGTAGGCAAAGTGGGTGTGCAATAAGCTCACAATTAAGAGGCCAATCCGAATCTATGAGTCAAAACATACAGGCTGGTCCAACACTAGTGTCCAGCGGCAAAACGACCTTTTACTTTGAGGCTAGAGTTTTGAATTTTTTACAGGGTGTATGGGTACTAAAAACCCTTCAGATGGCGTTAACATTTTTTCCATTGGACCAAAAATGTGACGTCACGAGATTTCAAATTGAGCTATTTTCATGGAATAAATAATTTTTGTCCATAGGTTGATTATTTTCGGCCTTAAGATTATGTTGACCAGTTTTTTAATTTTTTTGAACGTCAGGTTAGCAAACTGCAGAAGGCAAAATAATCGTCATTTTATTTCATAAGGAGGCCGTGAAACAATATCGAAACGACGCGCCGTGTGTCCAACTTGAGTTCATCGAAGATTTAGAACTGTCAGTTGCTTGTCATGCTTTGACAGCGCCCATTGAGTCCCAGAATTATTAATTGATTGATTTATTCGAATAATCCAATATTTTTACAAAAAAATAATGTGAAAATCATCGAGTCTGCCCCGCGAAGTTTTAAACACGCGCAGACGCAAAGCGTGTTGTTTACATCTCGACAGTTGATGCCTGGAAGATGTGAAGATTAATGAACCTTTTAAGTTTATTTTCTTACAAACGCTCTCCAGACGTTTACCTCATTTAATTATCAGTGAATTTAGTAAGTTTTTCAATTTTCTTTGTATTATTATAAGCAATACTGGTTAATTTAAGGTGTGAAGATTTGGACGACAGGATTATCACCACAATCTACAAGAAGCAGTTATTTACTACAATTACAAGATAAAGGAATAACGAAGGCAAGACTAGCAGAATTATTCGTCAGTGTTAGTAATGAGAACGAGAAACCGAAACCCTGTCTGTCGAAGTGTTCGAACTTTTGGTGAAATGCAATGCGAATGAATCTGAGACTGGTTTCAAAATCATACGTATTGTCTTTGTAAAACAATCAGCAAAACAGTAAGAATTTCTGTTGGATTAAATTATGAATAAAGCACCACTAAACTTATTTATTTTAAGTAAGGTACACACGCATCTTTATGAAATGGTCTGAATATTCACTTAGAACAAAATGCCCCAAATTCCTAGCTAGTAATTTATTTTATCACATTACTAATTCAACAATGTAGTTTATTTAGTTAAACGTAGTAAGGTTTCACTACAATCTTGACACTAATCATCGCAGTCACTACACGAGTTCCTCAAACCGACACTGGTGCACAATATCCACACTTTTCCCTTGTAAAATGTCTTGAATCAGAACGTGATAATCATCAACAATTATTATTAAATTATTTGGAGTAGATGCCATAATCTTGTCGTTTAAATCCAAGTCCAAATCTTCAACATCACCTTCAATTAAACAGGGTTGTTTTTACAGATACAATGAAAGTTGAAAAACTTACCCAATTCACAGATAATTAAATGGGGTAAACCTCTGTACGCGTTTGCAAGGAATTAAACTGTTAGAAAGGTTATTAATCGTCTCGGAGTCTCGGACTGCCGGCATGAGCTGTCGAGATGTAAACAACACGCTTTGCGTCTGCGCGTGTTTAAAACTTCGCGGGGCAGACTCGGATGATTTTCACATTATTTTTTTGTAAAAATATCAGATTATTCAGATTACTTCAATAAATCAATCAATTAATAATTCTGGAGTTCAATTACCCGTGTCAAAACATGACAAGCAACTGACAGTTCTAAATCTTCGATGAACTCAAGTTGGACACACGGCGCATCGTTTCGATATTGTTTCACGGCCTCCTTATGAAATAAAATGACGATTATTTTGCCTTCTGCAGTTTGCTAACCTGACGTTTAAAAAAATTAAAAATCTGGTCAACATAATCTTACGGTCCAAAATAATCAACCTATGGACAAAAATTATTTATGCCATGAAAATAGCTCAATTTGAAATCTCGTGACGTCACATTTTTGGTCCAATCCAAAAAAATTTAAGGCCATCTGGAGGGTTTTTACTACCCATACACCCTGTAAAAAATTCAAAACTCTAGCTTCAAAGGAAAAGGTCGTTTTGCCGCTGGACACTAGTGTTGGACCAGCCTGTATATAGGCTTCCCATTTAAAGTAACAAAGATGGCGGTCACTTCCGGTATACCGGAAGTGCGTCAGAGCTGAAAATATTTTCACTCGATGGACACTAAATTGAAACCCCCGTGTGTGAATTTTCGTTCAGCTACTAAAAACGATTCTCTAAATATCGCTAACTGACTCTTTAAAAGAAACACATAAACAATCAATAAATTCGAGGTCTACAAGACTATTTTATCGTGGTGTAATTGTTTAAAAAGTTGGTGTCCTTTTTTGCAGTTTTGTTCATAAGTTTGATAAATTATCGACACAAACAATTTAACGCTTTCAAAAAAGTCCATGCTGACTACATTTTTAAGTCATTTTTTTGTGTATCCGACGGTGTTAAAATTTCATATTGCGACCTGTATGCACTTCATATTAAAAAGCCAACTTAGGTTGACATTATTTCTACGCACAAAGAGTAAAAGGTCGCTTTAAGCAAAAACCGGCATGTGTGTCGAAATAATGTATTTCTTCCAAAAACCGTCGTAAGGTCAGTAATAAATTAATATTCGAAAATTGTCCGTCGTGGAAACGCAATCGAGAGGTCACCCACGTTTCGAAACAATACACACAACAGTCGGGACTCCGGATCTTGAATTTTTTCTGTCCCCTCCCCCACAGAAAGGGTTCGAGCTTTGTGAATGTAATGAATTATCGAAGGTCGCACCTAATCAAAGTCGGCCGTGTTAACTAGCCGCACACTTGCAAAACTGCAGCGGTGGTGTGCGCGCATTCTTATTCGGCGGGGTGACCGGGGCTTTAGCCCTCGAAAAATTTCGTTATGCAACGAAACGATGAATAAAAAGTGTACATTTGACGTGCGTCTTCATTTTCAAGGTTCGACAATTATCCGCGCGTCATTAGTTTCTTCCTCCAGACAATACGAAATATTGTTTATAAACTAATCGACGAAATCAGGCCGAGACCTTTGCCACCGTGGTTCGAATTGCAGGTTGGCCCAAAAACGCGATGACAATCTAGTCGGCGATGTCTGTCAACGAAGATGAAATCAGCAACGTCAACACCGAAGATGGACTCCTCCCCGACGAAACCTCGCCGAGATACGTGAGAAACAAATGGAAATCCTCAGGTAACTTGAATCGAATACATAATTATTACGTTCACTTGTAAATTGTGCAGCGCGCGGAAAAATAGAACGCAGCCTACTTTTTCCCCTTCAAAACTGGGGTAAAAAATTTCATTCCCGCGCTCTTACTCGATAATTAATTATTATTAAATTACAGTTAGGAAATGCGTTGTTATTGACACAGTTTGTGGACAATTTGCATAGAGTTGCGACACGAAAAATCCACCGCGAAAACCACTGAGGAAGTGTTATTGTCGTCGATTGTTTCCCGGAGAAAAATCCGTCCGGGAATGTCTCGCGCAAGGTTAACACTGTTAACACGGACCAGTCCTTGAACTTGAAAGTGAAAGTCTATGCCATTTTCCAGCTCCCGTCGTTTTCCTCTTCTTCGGCACTGTTTTCTTCGCGTGGGGATTATCGACGATGGTTTGGACGCCCTTTCACATCTTCATGGAGGAGCGATTGCGAATGTCGCCAGGTAATAGGTACAGGGTCGTTATAAATGATCGAAACATTCGAATTTCAGGATTGCCACCTTACGACTGGTGGAAGAATCCCCCGGATGAAGTCCTTTTCAGGGTTTACATTTTCAACGTCACCAATTCCGAAGAGTTCCTAAACAACAGCGATACCAAATTAAATATGGCCGAGATCGGACCACTGGTTTTCATGTAATTACGTCGCTTTTTAAACAAAGTCACCATTCTTTTTTTCATAGGGAAAAACTGACGCACACTAACGTGACCTTTAACGAAAATGGCACTATGACGTATGTGGCGACGCGGAAAGCAGTTTTTCTACCCGACAGGAACAACCTCGATCTTAATTCTACGATAATCGTTCCAAATTGGGCGCTGCTGGTATGTTTTAATGTCGTAGGTGGCTTTGAAACAAACCCTATAGGTAGAAGGATGAAAAAATTTCGCAAGAGTTGTGTCAGGCTTCTTTTTTGTTTTGTCTACTTAAAACGGGTTGATAGTTCCGTCAAAATTCCTGTTAGTGTCACGAAGCAGAAACAATGGGTTGGATGAGATCATTTCAGACAGAAATTAAAAGCCCGTTTTACAAAGTAACAGAACAAATAAATTTTATTGTAACTGCACGTGCCACCAACACATTGCCTACTAATCTTAACAAACCGTTAGTAATCACTTGGATTCGAGTGTACATGAAGTTTTGCACTGTTGCCAACTCATTTTACTATTAGTGTATTCTGGCAGTGCGGCCAACTGTTAGTAACTTTTTCTATTTTAATTCCAGGGCATTGCGTCTTATTTATCAGAGGAATCGTTTTTTGTTAAGCTCGGTTTCAATTTATTAACCAGAGCTATCAAACCGTCGGCATTTGTAGCCATCACCATCGACCAACTTTTATGGAATTTCACAGATCCAATGCTGGACGCAGCCCAACAAATCGCGCCCTTTTTAGTGCCAATGAGAAATCTAGGAATCCTCTCCAGGGTAATCGCACAATCACCCCTCCCCACTTATTTACCTAGTAACTTTCAGATTTACACCAACTTTGTCAACACTGTCAACGTATTCATCGGATCCAAACACGGCCACCATCGCTTCTTCTTGATCGACAAATATGACGGCTCCGAAAATTTACCGAATTACGGCGACGACTGTTCGGATAAAGTCGTGAATTCAACCGAGGGAATCACCTACCCCCAATTCATCGACAAAACCACGCGCTTGCTTTACTGGAGGAAAACGTTGTGTAAAAACGCAATCCTCGGTTACCACAGCGACGTCACTACGTACGGGGTGAACGCTTTTAGATTCCTCCTCCCCGCCACGACGTTCAACAGAACTGAACCCGATTGTTACCGAAGCGATCCGCCCCTACCCGACGGCCTTTCCGACATTGCGAAATGCCACTTCGGGTTTCCCCTGGCGACGAGCTTCCCGCACTTTCTGTACGGGGACGAAACCCTGCGCGCGTACGTCACAGGACTGCAACCTAACGAAACCAAACACGAATCCTTCCTGATCGTCGAACCGGTAAGTTTAGTTTTGTTACGTTGGCTAAAACGTGCAATCAGACTACAGGTGTGCCAATCCACTCGAAAGCTCGCTCGCAAAGCAATCTAGTCGTGCGCAAACTCGAGGGCTTCAACAGTCTAGTAACGAGGTTCAGCGACATCGCCATTCCGATGTTTTGGATAGAATACGTAAATATCAGTATACTTGATTTGTCGATAAGTTTCGATTTGCAGAATCAAGTCGGATTACCTTGGTACATAGCCGCCTTGATGTATTTCACAGTGAATGTCCTTCCGATTTTTCAGTGGTTTTTCACGGCATTCCTTCTAGTGAGTGGAACGACATTGTTTTGTTTGTACGGAAAGAGGAAGCGGAAACAACGGTTGCTACGCAACAAAGTTATGGTGTTCGAGGATCGCCTTTTTATCCCCAAGCCCACTTGACAGTATTCTCTTTGCTCAATTAGTTTGTAGATTTGATACACCAAAGCTTGTGTGATCTTTTATTAATTTGATCGATAAAATTTTTTAAGCAAACTTTTGATTTCTTGATCAACATCTGCGGCGTCCTAAAAATGATCGGAGTTTTGCATGTGGACGACTGAACTTTATTACCTCTTCGAAATTTTCCTGGATTTCCTGCGCCCGCCTCAAAGTCTCGCCAGCTTCATCGAACATGTTCATTTTGATTTGACTTTTTGCAATAAATAATTTATTCTCTTTCCAGTCGCGATAAGTGAATCGATCGACTTTGAGAAATGTTTCCAGAGATTCTTCGAAAGTGTAAGAAGGGAGTTCGGCAAAAAGAGTTTTAACGATTTTACGTTCGTACCTATAAATTCTCAGATTAGATCTAAGGCAGGTAAAAACCAAAAAAAAAAACGTCTGATTAACGACAGTTGAACGAATCTAGATCTAAATGTTTTACCATTTTAAACTGGCGACTTCCAGTATGTACCGGCCGTGCATATGAAGCGACACAGGGTCCCTAGGGTTTAATTTAACGGCGATCTCGATATTTTTCCTGAAAATTATTCCATATTTCACCTTCTCCATTAAAGGCGCGTATCGCACTTTCGCCCCTATTAGCATAGCCAACCATTTATAGCCTTCGGCTAGATCTGGATTGATTTCAATGACCTTATTGCATACGCTTTCGCCTAAAAACCACTTTAACGCCCGTCTCAACGATTCCATTTACCTCTATTCGTGAGTTCCTGCTTAAAATTTTTGCACGAGACCCGCCTCTGAATCTTATAACAAATCATCCCGATCCTCCATAAAATGTCTACGTTTTGGGGACACTTCAAACACAATTTTTCCATTTTTTCCAGCCACGATTGCAACTGTTCGGTTGATAATCCCGATTCAATTTCATCGTCGAACTTCCCTAAAGTTACTTCGATTCTAAAACGAGAAATTTTAAATTTTGGAAATGAAAAACGTGCAATAATCACTCGCTGCGAGCCATGTTGCGAAACTGCAAATTTTCCTTATTTCGGTAATAGAATTATTGAGGCACGATAAGAAGCTTGTAATTATTTATGGCGGCCTTTATCTCGTATATGGTCGGTTAGCAAATACTTTTAAGTAGGGGATAAAGATAGTAGATGATTTTTTAATTCTTTTTGAATTTCCAATGCGTGACAATCGGTCGATATATTGATGTCACGCTAAAGGAGGTCCAGTTTTGACGTTTTGTATTAGTGGGCTTTGGAATTGACACAGATGCCGAGGAAAGAGAAATGACCAAAGGAGGGGTTTCATTTTCAAAGCCCCCTAAGGACGAGTTTATTTTGGATCGCTTGATGCACATGTTTAAAAAATAAGATCAGATCTAGGAAACGTTGTAAAACAATTGTCATGGATAAAACTCAGGAATTGTCAAATTTTAGACAGCAAAACTTTGTTGCAACTATTTATCAAAACTCAAAGCCTACTCTAATCATTTTAAATGTATGCTCCAACGGTATACCACATTTGCATGGACCGAGCCGAATGAATCACCCTGTATACAGTGTGTCTCATTTTTAACTTCTACGCTCAAGGCGGAGCAGTATATAAAATCGATCAAAAATTCGAAATTGAACTGACATCAAATCTTTACGTTTCGGGGTCCCAGGAACCCAAAAAACCTATTTTTGAAAAATGTGTGTCTGTGTGTCTGTGTGTGTGTCTGTCCGTGTGTCTGTCCGTATGTCTGTGGACACGCTACAGCCGAAACTACTGAACTGATTTTGATGAAATTTGGCACACATATTCAGTGGGAGATTTGTAGGTGCTGATTAGAATCTGGGCTACACCGGCTCACGGAAAGTGCCTTTTTGGCACATCAACTTTAAAAATTTAAATGCAAACCCCCATTTTTCGCATTACCATATGAATGCTCTTCAAATTCTGCTTCTAAAAATGTATTCACACTTGGGCCCTTTTGACCAAAAAATGGTGCCGTGAAAAAAAACTATGCATAAATGTATATTTTTATTACCGGATTTGATAACTGATTTTTTTTCAAGCCGAAAACCTTAGTGCCATTTTTTCGAAAAATGTCATTTTAGTGGCAATTTATTTTATTCTGTGCGGGAGAGGAGCTGATTAGATTTTGAAGCCGATCAGTCAACCCGAAGTGCCCTTTTGCATAGCAACTTTCTTATTTGAAATATTTAAAAATTTAATAAATGCTGCTGTTATTAATCCAATGCAGTGCGGCGTAGAAGTTCCTGCCGTCTCCGAGACCGCCTTTTTTTTTAACTGGAACCACCCAAATATTTCGGCTAATATTGAGCAAATCAACTGGCTCTTTTTTTGTACAGGTAGAACTCCAGAATCTGCATCTGCGTAATACTTCACCTTTTTGTAATCCCGAAATCTCAGCCCACTGCGATTAATTAAAGAGGCCAAAAATAGCGGAATCGTATTAGGCATTTTTTTACCGAAAAAGTTTATTGAGAAAAGTTGCTCAGAATGACTCCAAATGGGTAAATCCGAACTTTTAGGCCAAAATAAAAATGTTGAATTTCTGGAAGAAAGAATCAAAAATATCGAAATCTTCAATGTTTTTGCATCAAAAGGGTTGCTGTGTAATAAAAAAACAATTGACATAGGTTTGTTTGACATTTGTTATTAGCTATGGCTGGGCAAAATTTAACAATCGCAGAAAAAGTTGAAATTATAAGCTAATAAATAATAATCTTAATAATTCCAACTTTTTCTGCGATTGTTAAATTTTGCAGCAACTGTCAAACACTCATTTCAATTGTTTTTAATTACACAGCAACCCATTTGTTTAAAAAATAATAAAGTTTTCGATATTTTTCATGTTTTTCTTCAGAAATTCAACATTTTTATTTTGATCTGAAACTCCGCACTTACCCATTTGGGGTCATCCTGAGCAACTTTTCTTAATAAAATTTTTCGATAAAAAAATGCCTAATACGATTTCGCTGTTTTTGTCAGCTGACTATTTTGTATTTATTCAAAACCCCAAATCGTGTAAACTGAAAGAAGATTTACTTTGAATTTTATGAGCCCCAAGGATTACTTTAAATTACCCGCTTAATTTCAATTTAAAGTTCCCGCGTTAAGCAAGCCAATCAGATTTAGCATATTTGAATTTGACATTTATCAGAAAATCCTGCTGGCGAAAAAACGCCTAGAGAAGTTTTCCCATCATTCCCCATTGTGAAGCGGGCCGGTCGCCTGCAGGACGGACAGACTATAGTTACTTTTCAAGTTACTTTTCATAAAAGTAACTTAAGTTACTGAAGTAACTAGATACTTTACTGAAAAAAGAACTTAGTTACAAGTTACTTATGAAAAGTAACTAGATATAGTATCTAGTTACTTTTGAAGTAACTTAGTTACTCTTGGTATCTAGATACTTTTAAAAAGTAACTAAATACTTCTGTAAGTAACTAGATACAGTATTTTAGTTACTTTTGGCGTAATTTAGTTACTTTCATTAATGTTACAGAAATGGTTGGGATTGGGTTTAAATTTTAGTAAATACCTCGACAATTTCGGCGGAGGATAATTTTATAAAATCTCTAGCTAGCTAGTAGCTACTCATATTTTGCGCTTTGTATGTTGTACCATTAAAATTATTTTATACCAATAGGTTCATCTAGATTTATAATAATTAGAGAAAGCCAGTTTCATTGCGTTGCGTTACTAAATAAAGAATAAAGATCATGGTCTACTAAAATTATAAATCTTGATGATCATGGTTATGTACCGTCCGTTTCATTCCAGGCGCCGTATAGGGAAATAACACGGGAAAAGTGTTTTTATTTTTTGTTTGCTCCTGAAACTGGTTCCGGCCAAATCTGAGTAATACGGTCAATGGGCCTCAGTGTCCTCTACGCATGAAAAAAAAAATGGACCTGAAATGCCCCCTTCTTAAAACGGGAGGACCGGTTGAAAATTGGCATTTTAAATTTCGCGGGCGTCAATTCAGCGCTGTTTGACATCTCCGAAAACTAAACTTCCAGTGGCGGCTTTCACAATTTCTTGAGTTTTCGCTAACGTCATTTAGTTACTTTTTTGGAATTTCTACAAATTATTGAGTGAATTCTGAGACGAAATAAACCGGCGCATTTTTGGAATAGTCCCAGAGAGTCTTGGTGTCAGAAACTTTACTAAAGAAAAGACACTATGAAGGTAACCTCACAAAAATTTGTCTTTCTTCGCTACAACCAGGCCGCATTTATTAACATTTTAATTCTCGAGGTAAGTCTCTGTTTATAGTTAAAACTGTCTTAATCGTTGTTTTGCTTCAGTTATGAATATTTTCACTGGAATATCACAGACTACGAGAAGGGTTGGTTGAATGAGGAAATGGCCAATATTCAGTTACCATGAACCTGGTACCAAATTCTGTTAAAGAATAACAATATGGAGAGCCACTAAAGGCTAGGTAGCACAGAAGGTAAGGCGAAGGTCTTGCTTAAAAATTGGTGTGTCGATAGACCTTACGAGTCACAGCGAAGACAAGGATGGTTCTGATATTTAGGGTGGATACGCCTTACCAAGCACCTGTAAGGCTGATGGAAAAGGCACCTGCAGTCTCCATTCCAAGGCCTGGAAGCTGGTGGTGATGGCCTTGCCTAGACTAGTGGCTTCGGCTGTGCCGAGGAATCTGTTGCAGGAGTTACCATGCCCTGCTTGTCCCCTGGGACAAGATGTGCCTTTGCCCCAACAGTTATTTAACCGCGGAGTGCGTGTTTGGAGTGTGGACGAAGATATGTAACTGGCTTGCCAAATTTTAATTGTTTTATTCTAAAAATGTTAATAATTAATAAAATAGCATACCTAGGTCTTATGGGCCTTATTTTCTAGATATTTTAGTTGATAATTCACAATTTAATGTTGAAATTTTGAATAAATTCTTGAATAATCAAATTAGCGATTTTATGACCGCTATATGCTGTACCGACTGCTCATATAAATGAAACAATATAACTTAGATAATTAATGTCACTACAATATCTCTTGAAGATAAACACATCAAAAATATAAGCAGCAAAAATTTTATTATTTACTTACTATTTATTTTATTTGTTATTAAACTGGACTGTAAGGTGAGAAAGTAATAAAGTTCCTCGCGAGGATTCAATTTACAAAACAAATATAGCAAAACATAATTAAGGGGACGGTGGTAGGTTGCAAAATGTTCATAAATATTGGCCATTTTCTCATTCGACCAACCCTTCTCGTAGTCTGTGCTTCCAGTGAAAATATTCATAACTGAAGCAAAACAACGATTAAGACAGATTTAACTATAAACAGAGACTTGCCTCGAGAATTAAAATGTTAATAAATGCGGTCTGGTTCTAGCGAAGGAACCAAAGACAAAATTTTTGTGAGGTTACCCTCATAGTGTCTTTTCTTTAGTAAAGTTTCTGACACCAAGACTCTCTGGGACTATTGCAAAAATGCGCCGGTTTATTTCGTCTCAGAATTCACTCAATAATTTGTAGAAATTCCAAAAAAGTAAGTAAATGACGTTAGCGAAAACTCAAGAAATTGTGAAAGCCGTCCCTGGAAGTTTAGTTTTCGGAGATGTCAAACAGCGCTGAATTGACGCCCGCGAAATTTAAAATTCCAATTTTCAACCGGTCCTCCCGTTTTAACAAGGGGGCATTTCAGGGCCATTTTTTTTTCATGCGTACAGGACACTGAGGCCCATTGACCGTATTACTCAGATTTGGCCGGAACCAGTTTCAGGAGCAAACAAAAAATAAAAACACTTTTCCCGTGTTATTTCCCTATACGGCGCCTGGAATGAAACGAACGGTACATAATACAAGGTTTATTTTTAAAACTTCTCATCTTGAATATCTTTGGATGTAATAAAGATATTGAATTGAAATAAGAGTTGGCCAATCCCGCACGGAGTAGGACACTTGCGCGTATATTAAGGGAATTTTTTCCACTTCCGGTTCAACCGGAAATGATCTTAACTTTGTACGATGTACGATTTTTTTCTGAGTTAGAAACATATGTATCATACTTGACCGGAAGTGCAGTCACGGCCACCCTAGATTTTCAAAAATATCGAAAAAATCGGTGAAACATTGAGATTTTCGAAAAACGCAAAAACACAACAAGTTAGTTGTTTTGATGCAAATTTACCTGAGCAATTTAATTTTTTGATTTCTCTTATTTCTATCAAATTTTCTCTTACCTCACAATCTGTCAAAATCTCAAAAGTAAATAAAAAGAAAATGTCAATGGGCAGATGAATTTGCATCAAAAAATTCTGTTTCACTCAGCCTATAGAAATACGGAGAATAATGTCGTAAAATATAATTAAAACTGACGGATATTGCCTACACCTGCAACTTTTCTGAAAATTGTTGATATTATTGGAAAAGTATCTAATTGCATAAAAAGTAACTAGTTACTTTGGAAAGTAACTAAATACATTAAAAGTAACTAGATACATGAAAAGTAACTAGTTACTTTTTTATGTCTTTAGATACTTACCAAAAGTAACTAGTTACAAGTTACTTCAGTAGAGTAACTAGATATAGTTACTTTTCGCAGGGAGAAAAAAAGTAACTAGTTACTAAGTAACTTAGTTACTTTTTGTAACTAGTTACATGAAAGTAACTTTTTTCTAAAGTTACTCCCAGCTCTGGGTGGTTCCAGTTAAAATGAGACACACTGTATGTACTTTAAAACTGAATTGTCAAATTTTAGACAGAGCATAGCTTTGTTGCCAACTGAATCGGTTATTTGAGAAACCCCACAAGTCCATAAAACCGGGTTGTGAGAAAAATGGTAAAAACGGTTTTTCTTCTGTCATTAATTTTATTTAATTTTTTTTCCCCTGTGATCTTAAGATTAGTAATATTCTACACGATTCTATGAAGTAAAGTTTTTCACTTTTTGGTTTATACTTGGAAGAAAAAAAAAAAGAAGTTAATGGACTTGTGGGGTTTTCTTATGGAATGCAAAATACAGACCTTAAATAATAATAATATTAATAATTATGCGTTTATTGTATGGAAAACATCAAAATAATAGAACGTTAATAATAGAATCGTTGTAATTTATGAAAAAAAAAAATTAAACGAACATTAAAGATTTTCACGCTCCTCTGTGGCAGTAGTTCAATTCATACACTTTTTCAAAGAAGTCTGTAACCTCAGGCAAGCCTGGTAAAAATTTTTGGAACTGGTTCAAGTTTTCCATCTTTTTGATGTTAATGGGTATATATTTTTCAGCATAGGCATTTTCCTGTGGAAAGTCTTTGACTCGGCTGGCGGTAGCAATATGGAATTCATATTTTTTCAATCCCTCAATATACTCCAAAGCTGTCACAACTCCTTTCTTTCTATGATCATGTACAAAATGCATGTATTTTGATATATTAAAAGATATTTTACGCGCCGCTATCGACAAACCGTTAAGAAACCCCACAAGTCCCGGACATGTGGACTTTCTCAAGCAAACGCATCCCAATTGCAGCCTCCATTTTATTAAAAAACATGCGGACTTGTGGATTTTCTTCAGAAAACATGCAAATACATAAGATCAGCGCATTAACGCTATAAAAGCCATTTCGGTAAATTGTGGACTTGTGGGGTTTCTCAAATGACCGATTCAACTGTTCATCAAAACTCCAAGCCTACTCTAATCACAAATTTAAATGATAGCACAACATACCAGATTTGTATAAATTGTGCTAAAGGAACCAACCTGGATGCGTACTTTAAAACTGAACTGTCAAATTTTAAACATCCATCAATCTAACATCTTATACGAATTTTTGTAAGTCAAAAATATGTGTCGCACTTGACCGGTAATCAAGTCACGGCCTCCCCAGATTTTCAAAAACATCTCAGAAATCGGTGAAAAACGAAGATTCTTGAAAATTGCAAAAACACGTCAACCTTACTTTTTTGATACAAATTCAACTCGGCAGTTCTTCTTTACTTGGTTTTGAATTTTTCAAATTCCCTGATTTTTTGCAATTGGTCAAAATTACAAAAAGAAATTAGAAAAATGTAATTGGGCAATCGAATTCGCATCAAAAAAATATGGTTGACGTGTTTTTGCAATTTTCAAAAATGTTCATATTTCACCGATTTGTTCGATGTTTTTGAAAATCTAAGGTGGCCGTGGCTTAATCTCCGGTCAAGTGAGATACGTGTTTTTAACTTAGAAAAATTCGTGTAGATTCCGAATTAATTGAGAAAAATGTGGGTTTCAATTTTAAAAAACAATTTTAGGTTTATTTCCGGCTAAACCGGAAGTGAAAAAAAATATATTTGACAGCACCCTAGGACTGCATTAAATACATAAATGTTATGTGCCCCAGAGCTTTGAGTTGACGTGCTTTAGTATTTTTCGTAAATTTCATTTTTCAGCGATTTCTTCGATGTTATTGAAAATCTAGGGTGGCCCTGCTGACTGCATTTTCGGTCAACTGTGACACGTTCCTGGCTCAAAAAAAATCGTAGATTCTGAATCCGTTGAGAAAAATTTATGTTTCTACTTGAAAAAATTATGAAAAATGTGGGTTTCTATTTCAAATTTCAAAGTTGGACCCTACTTCCGGTATAATCGGAAGTGCCCCACAGTCGTCAATAATTTTAATAGATTCGGGATGCGTCAATTTCTGTAAGAGCCAAATCTTATAACTGTACCTCTTGACTAATGGCGGGTAAAGTGAATTTTTTTTATTGGTAGCCAGATTGACAGATGTCAAACAATTCAACTGTTATTTGAAGAAACCATAGCAACTGGATAGCCAACCATGATTAAAAACTAATATCAAGTTTGTAAATACATATTTGGAATGTTCAATAAATAGGAGCACCCTTACCGATTTCCAGGAACACTTCTTCCAAGTTTTAAAACTTAAACGCTACAAAACAACACCACGTATTAAAATCCCTAAAGTCACTTGTACTTGTTCAACAACTCGGTCACTTCTGCATCCACCGCATTGATAGACTAAAACAATCAAAATACAATTAAATTAAAAAAAAAGAAATATTTACCCCTCCGTTTTCTTGAAATTCATTCGCTAGTGTTAAAACCTGCATGGCTTCTTCGATCTGACTCAATTTTATCAAAGATTTTGCTATGAACAATTTATTTTCTTTCCAGCACCTCTCGGGGGCCATTTCTTCGGCTTTCTGGAAATGCTTCAAAGTCTCCTCGTAGCTACAAGTTGGCAGCTCCTCGAATAAAGTTTCAGCGAACTTCCTCTCGAACCAGCTGAGCCCCGATATTTCATAAGTAAACCTACCAAGCATATGGTGCAAAACGGGGTCCTTGGGATCCAGTTTAATAGCAATGTCGACGTGTTTTTTGAAAATATTTCCATCGGCTATTTTATCTTTAACCGATTGAAGCTCACCCCTCGATCCTATTAAGATTGCGAGCCACTTATGAACAGCCGCTAGTTGAGGTTTGATGTTTAATCCTGCCACGCAAGCATTTACTCCTTTGGCTATGTAGTCGAGGATTAAGGTTTTATCGTCGGTTTTCTCCCTCAACCTGTAGTAGGCTTTGGCGATCCTCCACAGTAACTCTGCGTTTTCGGGGTTTTCCAGGCAAAGATTTTCCAGCCGTTCCAAACATTCGCTGACCTCAATTCCAGCTTCTAATTTCGGGTCAATTTCACTAAGAATCGAATCTAAATGACTATTATCAGTTTCATCATCACTGACATCATAGAATTCTTCTAGATCCGAGTTGTCGTCAGCTGATTTGTAGTCATCACAAGTTGACGAAGAAACAACCGACTCGGCTTTTCCACTCTTTTTCCTCCTCCCTTCCGAGCTGTAAAACTACTTTCAACAGAAATTTTTATGAAAATCCACTCACGTTTTCTTTTGAAGACGCAATAGATCCTCGACGTGTTTGGTGACCTCCCGCAGCTCCTCGTTCAGTCTGGCAACATCCCGATTCACTTTCTGTCTCCGTCTCTCCTGCTGGAAATGTTCGACGAGAAAGAGGGTCGCAGCGAAAACAGCACCCACCAAGCCGGCCCCCAGGACCATTAGATTTTGATTCACAGGCATTTTTATAAAGGCGGCTGGGTAAAATGAGGTTATGTGCTGTCAATTTACTTTTTTCGACATTTTTGTATCTTTCAAATGAAAATTCGAGTGTTTTGATGAAAATCTTTGAGCCTGCCTGGAAAAAACGTTACTTAAGTGGATTTTGGATTGGACAAGGTTGTTACCAGTTTCTAGAATAAATTACTCATAAAATTACTGTACGCTCCCTGCTGTACGTAGTTTACATGACAAATGACGTTAGTTGACAGTTCACTTGACAGAAGCGAGGAAACTTGTTCTCTTTTTCGCTTAGGAAATACAGATTTTGCATCACTGTTTAGTTCATTTTCAAAATTACGTTAGCAGGTCATTGGTTGAATAGAGAAAAGCCGCCAAATTCAAATCATTGCGTTTTTATTCATTACTCATTTTTTCTTAATAATACTTTGAATCTTTTGCCACTCCCTGTCCAAGTGAGCCTTTTCGTTCTTGTCTTTATGCTTGCGTGACCTCCTCCCGTCCGCCATTTTCAATCCGTACTGGAAGGCGGCCTTGGGCAAAGCCTCCTTTTGATTCATATAATCGGAATACTCTTCTGCAGTGTCGAAATCCCACCTCCCGATGGGCCCCTTTTTATTACCTAAATCCATTTTCGAGTAATCGACTTCATCGTCAGAGTCATCGATGGCATCATTCATCTCCTCGAGACCTGGATAACACTCAGCGTAGCCCTCGGGCTCCTGAGCCAACTTGTTCAAAATTTGGGCGGATTTGTTTATTTTAAGAGGAGCAGTGCTGTCGATGTTTTCCTCGTGTTTGTCAAAGTACGGCTGCTGCTTGTGGCCGTCTTTAACTCGACTCTTGGAAGGAATGTAGTCCCCAATGTCACCGTAAATTGAGTCATCGACAGGTCTCTTCTTCTTCGAGGGTTCGGGTTCTTCGTGGGCGGGTTCAGGGAGGCCCCGCTTGGATTTCTTATTCTTGCGATTGCCCTGCCTCAAGTAGCTTAAAATCTGCGTCAATTTATTGATCACGATGTCATTTGTCGAGAGTGTTGTGGTGAGCTCAAAAGAGGGGACATCGGCAACTGACCTTATAATAGTGGTGGGAATATCGCTTTCAGCTTCATCATCCAAATCGATGACGTAAGCCATGCGCCCGGGGATAAAAACCTCAGATTTTTCAATATGCCGCGATTTCAACGAACAAATTGTATGATAAATCGCTTTTCCTATCTTTGTTTTAAATTTAAGTTCATCCTCTTCCTTTTTCTGCATTTCTTTCTTCTCCTTTTCTTCCACAGCCGTCTTTGTTGCCAACCTCTCCAATTCTTCTTCCTGTTCCGCCTCGATGTGCTGAATTTCACTACGAACCTTTTGCAAAAGAGCATAATCCAACCCTTTCACCAGATGGGTATGCTCCATGTCCCCCCCGAGAAATTTTGACTCCTGAATCATCTGCCTTCGTCTTTCCGCTGCATCAAAACCTGATTTCAAATCCGGGGCAACGGCTCTATAGGCTTGAGCTGTGGCAACAGGGTCGTCGTTTTGGTAATCAGGGTTGACCCCCTTACGCCTTTCACTTGCCCTATCTCGATACTTCTCGGCCAACTCTGCCATTTTATTATCTTCCTGCTTTTTGAGTTTCGCGTAGTAGCTCTTCTTCTTGCGTCTCGCTTCGTTCTTGTCGTCTTTCGGGGGGGCCACGGAGGAGGCGTTGGCCATGGCCTCCCGAATTGAGCCTGGAATGGGTACATTGGCGGGGGTGGCTCTGGGGGTCATCAAAAGCTTGCGGAAGTCATCGTTGGTGAGTCTTTGGGACCCGGGGGCCGCATCCGACGGCATTTTTGCTTCAATTTATAACTACTTCTGACAAGCGATTGACAAGAATGACAGCTCTTTATCTTTTGACCTCTTTGACAGATTAAATGACAAGCAGTGCTGCAGCTATCGAAAGTGCAGGAAGGGAACTCCCTAAACTGGCCTAAACCCCCTGTGTTTGCAAGGAATATTCCTCAGGTTCCTTAGTTTCATGTGTGTCAGTTTCTATCAGGATTGTATGAAAGGCGAAGAGGTCTTTAAGTGGGACTAGTGGCAGCTACGAAAACGTATTTTTAACCTCCCCAACACCATCATAATTTAAAAAAAATGGGAGGTTACTGCAATCACTAAAATTTTCGAATTTGAGATAGCACCAGATCTTCACGTTTTGAGGTCTCAGGAACCCAAAAAAGGCGTTTTTAAAATGTGTCTGTGTGTATGTACGTACGTACGTTCGTTTGTAATCACGCCACAGCCAAAACTACTAGACCGATTTGGCTGAAATTTGGAACTTAGGCATCTCGTAACCTAACTTAGATCTGAAAAGCTTTTGGAGCCAATCGTGCAACCGGAAATGCCATTTTGGCACATCAACTTTTAAATTTTAAATGCAAACCCCCATTTTTCACGTCACCATAAGGAAGACCTTCAAATTCTGCTTCTAAAAGTGTATTCATTCTTAGTGCCCTTTTGACCAAAAATTTAAAAAAAATTGATTTTTATCGGACTTTAAAATCGCGGTACAGCCCGAGCCCCTGAACCGATTTGGCTGAAATTTTGCACATGGTGATTGTATTATACGTCCAAGAGCTGAACAAATTTTGAATTCAATCGACTCACGGAAAGTGCCGTTTTGCCACACAAATTTCCAAATTTAAAATTATTCTCTCATTTGACCATTAAAAACAAGTTGTTGAAAGATTTATTGTCACCATCAGAAAGGTCTTCAAATTCCGGTTTTAAATAGGACAAAATTAATTCGCATTTAGCGCTGTTTGGTTGAAAAAATCGAAATTTTATCATAACAGTAAAAATACATTATAGCCCAAATTACTGAATCGATTTGGCTGAAATTTGGTACCTGGAGATTGGGTGACCCGTTGAAGACCTGAAAGGCTTTTGGAAGCAATTCGTCCAAAGGAAGTGCCATTTAAGCATATCAACTTTAAATTTTGAACACAAGGCCTCCTTTTTTATGTCGCCATTAGAAAGGCGATCAAATTCTGGTTCTAAAAATGTGTTCACAGTTTCTGCCATTTTAGTGGAAAATAGAGAAAAAATTCTTTCTCATTAAAAGGGAGCGGACTGACAGTGGATGACATAAAGTGGCAGTTATTGTGAAAAAGGTGTCAAAAGATTAACCTTAAAAAGATCATATTGTCAAACGTGATGGGTGATGTCCGAGGTGACGTCGGTATTTGTCACAAAATTGCGAAATTAGTCAAGGATTAAAAAAATTCTGTTGAATTGACTACTATCTACACAGAATACAAAGATCCACGCGATGGGGAGGTTCCAGCCGCATCTCTGCTGCATTTTTTCGTTATTTTCATCCTTTTAAGACAAAATGCAGTAACGTAATGGCAAATCGCATTAAAAACGTCTTGAGAAAACGAAAAATAAATGTTTCTGCCTTGCGGCTACTTAAATACCTCTTTACATTCATGTGATTCTGACAGAAACTGAAAATATTCGCATCCAAGAGGGCTGGTACATCTCTCTCTACCCAAAAAATGCAGCAGAGAAGCGGCTGGAACCTCCCCATCGCGTGGCAGTTGCAGTTATCGTCAAAAAGGTGGCAAAATATTAACCTTAAAAGGAACATATTGTCAAATGTGATGAATGATGTCTGTCCAAGGTGGTCGGTATTTGTCAGAAAATTGCGAAATTAATCACAGACGATAATATAAGCAAAAATTTCTATTTAATTGACTACTATCTACACAGAAGACAAAGATCCACGCGATGGGGATAGGTTCCAACCGCTTCTCTGCTGCATTTTTTTAATATAGCAGTCAATTAACAAAAAATTCATTTTTCATAATCCCGATCGAGACATTCAAAAACTATAATTGGCGAAGTACTGAAAAATATTTGCTTTTTCATAACTTGCATGAAATGTTTAGTGATCACGTGAATCGTGCTGATTGAAACAAATTAAAGAAATTATATTAACATACTTAATTACTTTTCGCACTAGTGCGGAAATTAATTCACTTCTCGCACTGTAATTCACTTTTCGCACTAGTGCGGAAATATGATGCATTTCCTAACTGAAATTAGTGGGAAAAATAACATTTTTCGCGCGGGATTATGAAAAATCTTCCAGCTTAATACGTCTGGAGTTAATCACCTCCTTTAATTCAAATATCGATCTTATTGTCACTATATCATGGTTAAATAGCTATTTATGTAACACGTGGGAAAATGCATCATTTCCTTACTTGCGTGCTTACAGAACTCGGCTTCGCCTCGTTCTGCAATAAGTACTCGCGTAAAGAAATGATGTACTTTTCCCACCTGTTACATAAATAGCTATTTAACCATGATATAGTGACAATAAGATCGATATTTGAATTAAAGGAGGTGATTTAGAGTTTAGAAAATCGAGTAGAGTTTAGAAAGTGGAGTAGAGCTTAGAAAGTCGAGTAGAATTTATAGAAAGTGGAGTAGAGTTTAGAAAGTCGAGTAGAGTTTAGAAAGTGGAGTAGAGTTTAGAAAGTGAGTGGAATTTAGAAAGTCGAGTAGAGTTTAGAAAGTCGAGCAGAGCTTAGAAAGTGGAGTAGAATTTAGAAAGTCGAGAAGAGTTTAGAAGGTGGAGTAGAGTTTAGAAAGTGGAGTAGTTTAGAAAGTGAGTAGAATTTAGAAAGTGGAGTAGTTTAGAAAGTGAGTAGAATTTAGAAAGTCGAGTAGAGTTTAGAAAGTGGAGTAGAATTTAGAAAGTCGAGAAGAATTTAGAAGGTGGAGTAGAGTTTAGAAAGTAGAGTAGAGTTTAGAAAGTGGAGTAGAGTTTAGAAAGTGAGTAGAATTTAGAAAGTTGAGTAGAGCTTAGAAAGTGGAGTAGAATTTAGAAAGTCGAGAAGAGTTTAGAAGGTGGAGTAGAGTTTAGAAAGTGAGTAGAATTTAGAAAGTGGAGTAGAGTTTAGAAAGTGAGTAGAATTTAGAAAGTCGAGTAGAGTTTAGAAAGTGGAGTAGAGTTTAGAAAGTCGAGTAGAGTTTAGAAAGTGGAGTAGATTTTAGAAAGTCGAGTAGAGTTTAGAAAGTCGAGTAGAGTTTAGAAAGTCGAGTAGAGTTTAGAAAGTGGAGTAGAGTTTAGAAAGTCGAGAAGAGTTTAGAAAGTGGAGTAGAGTTTAGAAAGTGAGTAGAATTTAGAAAGTCGAGTACAGTTTAGAAAGTCGAGTAGTTTAGAAAGTCGAGTAGTTTAGAAAGTGGAGTAGAGTCTAGAAAGTGGAGTAGAGTTTAGAAAGTGGAATAGTTTAGAAAGTCGAGTAGAGTTTAGAAAGTGGAGTAGAGTTTAGAAAGTGAATAGAGTTTAGAAAGTCGAGTAGAGTTTAGAAAGTGAGTAGAGTTTATAAAGTCGAGTAGAGTTTAGAAAGTCGAGTAGAGTTTAGAAAGTCGAGTAGAGTTTAGAAAGTGGAGTAGAGTTTAGAAAGTCGAGAAGAGTTTAGAAAGTGGAGTACAGTTTAGAAAGTCGAGTAGTTTAGAAAGTCGAGTAGTTTAGAAAGTGGAGTAGAGTCTAGAAAGTGGAGTAGAGTTTAGAAAGTGGAATAGTTTAGAAAGTCGAGTAGAGTTTAGAAAGTGGAGTAGAGTTTAGAAAGTGAATAGAGTTTAGAAAGTCGAGTAGAGTTTAGAAAGTGAGTAGATTTTAGAAAGTCGAGTAGAGTTTAGAAAGTCGAGTAGAGTTTAAAAAGTCGAGTAGAGTTTAGAAAGTGGAGTAGAGTTTAGAAAGTCGAGAAGAGTTTAGAAAGTGGAGTAGAGTTTAGAAAGTGAGTAGAATTTAGAAAGTCGAGTACAGTTTAGAAAGTCGAGTAGTTTAGAAAGTCGAGTAGTTTAGAAAGTGGAGTAGAGTCTAGAAAGTGGAGTAGAGTTTAGAAAGTGGAATAGTTTAGAAAGTCGAGTAGAGTTTAGAAAGTGGAGTAGAGTTTAGAAAGTGAGTAGAATTTAGAAAGTCGAGTACAGTTTAGAAAGTCGAGTAGTTTAGAAAGTCGAGTAGTTTAGAAAGTGGAGTAGAGTCTAGAAAGTGGAGTAGAGTTTAGAAAGTGGAATAGTTTAGAAAGTCGAGTAGAGTTTAGAAAGTAGAGTAGAGTTTAGAAAGTGAATAGAGTTTAGAAAGTCGAGTAGAGTTTAGAAAGTGAGTAGAGTTTATAAAGTCGAGTAGAGTTTAGAAAGTGGAGTAGAGTTTAGAAAGTGAGTAGAATTTAGAAAGTCGAGTACAGTTTAGAAAGTCGAGTAGTTTAGAAAGTCGAGTAGTTTAGAAAGTGGAGTAGAGTCTAGAAAGTGGAGTAGAGTTTAGAAAGTGGAATAGTTTAGAAAGTCGAGTAGAGTTTAGAAAGTGGAGTAGAGTTTAGAAAGTGAATAGAGTTTAGAAAGTCGAGTAGAGTTTAGAAAGTGAGTAGAGTTTATAAAGTCGAGTAGAGTTTAGAAAGTGGAGTAGAGTTTAGAAAGTTTGGTGCAATTTTTTTAGGTCAATTGTGATTCCTCTTGAAGTTATAAGCCGCCAAAGTTCTTCATTTTTAATAGTTTTTATTTAATATCTTCCGAATGGTGTATTCTGAAATTTTGTGCAGTATTGCTGCAGACCTAGAGGCAACTCCTGATGGTACTTTAGACATTATCCAAAAATCGGATCCCTCTGTTATACAGGATGGTCCTAATGTTATCTGTTTTTAAACTTTTTTATGTTTCTAATTTGTATGTTTAATATGTTGCTAATTTGTCTACATTAGCTTTCATCCTACGCAAAATTTCATTTTGATTGGTAGGTACACAAATGATTGAACTCTAGCCAATCAAAAAATGGCTTCGTAAAACAAAAACAGCAAAAAAAAATTGTAAAAGCCTCATCTTTTGGCTAGGCCCTGTAAAAAATTTGGGACAATCGGTAAAATAATAATAAAGCTATAACCGAAAATAAATCGTTGGTTTTTTTTTGGACACCCGTTAGATCTATGCGACACCCGAACCATCGGGTGTCCCAAAAGAAACCGGACAAAATATTTTTGGGAATAAGTCTGCTATTTCTTAACCGATTTGGATGAGCGTGGTCTTAAATTAAAGCCAAAGAATCAGGCTTTCGACTGTATGAGAAACTACGGCAGATGGCGCTGCCGTAGCAGTCCTATTGATACTTGCTTTAAAGAGATATTGATTGGTCAGTCAACGACCAATCGGTATGACACTCGAATAGCCTTGAAGATCATTCTTTCTTATTCAAAAATCCTTTTTCAGAAGTCGATTTTCAGTTATAAACTTATAAATGAACGAATCTGGTGAAAACAGTGGCGCGGTTGCCAGTGGGGGGCAACTGAACAGTAATCATTGAAAATTAAACCCTATATGTGCATCAATGTTACTTTATAGTCATGGTTATGGAAGCATGAAAATGCGCAAAAACACTTTTTTTTAGAAAAATCACAGAAAACTAATGCTTACGCCAAATGGACTTCTGAAAATAGATTTTTGAAGAAAAAAGAAAGATCTTCAAAGCTATCTGGGTCTCATAACCATTGCTTGTTGCCCGACCAATCCCCACGCACCTAAAATAAGCCTTAAAGACAAGTATCAATAAGGCTACTACAGCATCAGCGCCATCTGTCGACGTTTAGCTTTAATTTAAGACCAAGTCTATCCAAATCGGTTAAGAAATGGCTGACTTATTTCAAAGACTCTTTTGTTCGGTTTTTTTTGGGACACCCGATATAATCAACGACATCACTTTTGTTTTCCATGGCCCACGAAATCTTGACAATCTTTCTTATCGTAATAAGTGGGTACTTACAGCGATAATCACGATAATCAGTGAGCGGAGGCAAACAATCCTTCCCCCGAGCCCCGAAATGTCGTTGGGGGATCTCCTCCCTCCTATCTACTCCAAAAAGAAAATTTTTGAAACTCTCAGACATTTCACTACGGTAATTCAAAATATCTCTCCCGAGCATAAAATCAGTTCGTATTTTGAGAAAAACCACGAAATTATTACAAAACAGAAATTTTAAAAGTTTTAAAACCGACCGTGCACACCGTTGCAACAAAATAATGACAGGCAGGGCCACCAACCACCAACTCCTGCACAGAAAACATTAACCGAAACTTATGCACTACATTTTCCACAGCGGGCGTTTTATCTTGATATAAAATTTTTCTTTTAGTAATACTTACAGCAGCAATTAGTGAGCGGAGGCAAACAATCCTTTCCCCCGAGACGTCCTTGGGGGACCTCTCGTAGTACTCCCAAAAGAAAAATTTAATTTTCAAACATTTTCACAGAAATTCCACTGCGACGGCAATTCAAAATATTTCTCCCGAGTGTAAAATCAGTCCGTATTTTGTGAAAAATCACGAAAAAATTTAAAAACACTTAACATTTTAAAACGGACCGCATTCGCCGTTGCAGTAAAATAATGACAGACAGTGTTGCCAATTGCAACTACAACTCATTCATATAACTTAGAGATGGGTACTCAGTTGGTGAGTCGACTCAAATGAGCCACTCATCACTGGCAATGAGTGATTCGACTCACTCGCAAGAAAAGAGTCGAGTCATCGATGAGTCGAATTTTCGCACGAGTCAGCACAAGGCACCCAGATCTAGTATTCAAATTCAACCGCAAACGCAGCGATCGAACTAATATTCATAAATGCCGGTGCCGCCTCAAGTCAACTAAATAAAATATGGTATAGTTTACACTTTTGCTTTATTCAGTTTCACCAGGAGAGTAGTTTCGCTAAATATGAGTCGAATCACTGAATCGACTCACTGAGTCGACTAATCACTTGTGAGTGAGTTGACTGACTCGACTCGCTTAAAAGAGTCGATCTGCCCATCTCTAATATAACTCATTCTTCATTTTCCCCTGCGGGTGGCCTATACCATGATTTTAGTGCCGTAGCAGAATGCGGAGGTACTCTTGTCTTAGCTTATTCGCTCGCCGGCTCCTCAGTCTGTCCGTCGGATAACTTGAGAAAGCATTGAGATATCGAGCTGAAACTTGGTAGGCAGCTTCGTCTCCCGAAAAGTAAGGCGGGGATTGCTTTTGGGCCATATCGGACCAAGGGGGTGGGAGTTAGGGGTGAAAAACCGAAAAACTACTAATTGCAATAACTCGAGAACTAGTGGAGGCATCTTGCTGAAAATTAGTATGCACGTTCGACCTTCAAGTCTGTTGAAAATGAGGGGGTGCCAATTTCGGGGGATGAAATTTAGGGGATGAAAACCACAAAAAATATGATAACTCCGCAAGGGTGGCACGCAGCTGTCGGAAACTCAAGGTACACACATATATCGGTGAAATCTTGCGGGGGTTGCGTTTTTTCGTAAAATCGAACAAATGGGGTGGAAATTAGGGGTAGCAACTCGAAATTCCGCTTAATAAGTATTGGTCGAAATTGGCGTCATTCGATAGCTCTCCATTAATGATTCAAAAAAGGTGTGATTCATATTTTGAGAAAAACCACCCTTAAAGGCGCTACAAGCTACAACCCCTAACATGCAGAAACACAAAAATACGAGAACTCAAAAACTACTCAACGTATCAAGGCAGAATTTGGTTCGTGAATTTCCAGTGACATTGTAGGTGCATGGACAAATTTTCAATAATATCTAACAAAGGGGATGAAATTTAAGGGTTGAAACTTGAAATTTCTTCAAGTAAATGGTAGCCTAAAATTACGGGGTTCGATAGATTTCGGTCAACTATTGAAAAAAGGTCTTATGAGTTTTCAATCTAAAACCAACCCCTGGGCCATTAACCACCCCTAACTCTTTGCAAGCGGATAATTATATTCTATTTATTTTTTCTGAAACCCTATTGGTTTATTTATGAACAACTGAAGTCAGTAAATACGCAAGGAGTTATGTCACACCGGAAAAATAAACACCCCTGTAAATCATAAAGGGGTGAAATCATGAGGTGTTGAAAACATGAATCTACAAATCACCTTAATTTTTAAACGAATTGGGTTAGGGTGGTGAAATTGAAAACACAACTTCGTTTAGGGCATGTGGGGGTGGTGAAATAGGGGGTTGAAGTTTAAGGGTTGAAACGTCCATAAAGCCCTGTAATTTGACACAGAGAAGCAATATCTTCTGCGAAACTGTGACATCTTACACACTGCATCTTCGAGAAGGGAAGAGCGAATTTTAGGAGAAAATTATCGAAGGGGATGAAAGTTAGGGGTGGAAACTCGAATTTTCAATGAAGAATGTATAGTTGAAAATATTACCATTCGATAGCTTTCTATTGATGGTACAAAAAAGGTCTTATTCATCATTCGCGAAAAACGACCCTTAAAGACGGTACAACCCCCTAACATGCCGAAACACAAAAATGCGAGAACTCAAAAACTGCTCAACGTATCAGGGCTAAATTTGATGTGGTAATTTACAGCGCCACTGTAGGCGGATGGGCAAATTTTCATTAATATCTAACAAGGGGGATGAAATTTAAGGGTTAAAACTGGAAATTTTTTCATGTAAGTATGGTAGAATAAAATTATGGGGCTCGATAGACTTCGGTCAACCATTGAAGAAAGTCTTATGAGTCTTCAACCTAAAACCAACCCCTACGCTACTAACAACCCCTAAGCCCTAGCAAGCGGAGTAAATACATTTCATTTATTTTTTTTTGCTTTCTTCCGATTTGTTAATAATTCAAAGTGATTTTCATTAATTTTTAACCCATCCACAATTTTTCAACCCCTTTCATGAGATGTGAACCCTCAAAGAGCAAAATTTACCCAGACCGCTTCTTTTTCGTGTGATTTCCGCTAGTTAATTTTGTAAAATTCGCGCAGTTTTGCCTTATGAATTATTCTAGCCTTTTTCACTTTTTCGACCCCTTCGCAATGTTTCAACCCCCAAAAGTCAAATTTGCATAATTGGCTTATTTTCGTGTTATTTTCTGTAATTCTACTTAATTACGATTAATTCTCATCCCTTTTAACTTTTCATCCCCCTTTACAATTTTTCAAACCCCTAAGTGTTTATTTTGCAAAATTCACGTAATTTAGGTTTCCTTCGGTAATAAATTGAACTCAATTGGATTATGTTTATCCTTTTCACTTTTCCAACCCCCTTCGCAACATTTCAACCCCCAAAAGCTAAATTTGCATAATTGGTTTACTTTCGTGTTATTTTCTGTAATTCTGCTTAATTACGATTAATTCTCATCCACTTTGACGTTTCATCCCCCTTTACAATTTTTCAACCCCTTAGGTGTTAATTTTGCCAAATTCGGCTATTTTCGTTTTTCTTCTGTAATAAATTGAACCCATTTGGATGATGATTAAATTTTTCACTTTTTCATCCCCCTTCGCAATGTTTCAAGCTCGGTTTCAAGTCTTCAAATGCTAAATTTACATAATTGGGCTAATTTGGTGTTATTTTCCGTAATTTTACTTAGCCACGGTTAATCCTGATACCTTTTGATTTTTCATCCACCTTTACGATTTTTCAACCCCCTAAGTGCTAATTTTGCAAAATTCGCATAATTTCGTTTTTCGTCGGTCATAAAATTGAATGCATTTGGGATTCAGTTTACCTTTTACAATTTTTCAGTTTCCTTCGCAATAGGTAGGTATCTATAAGTGCATATTTCAACCCCCACAAAATTGGTTATTTTCGTGTTTTATTTCGTAATTCTACTTAATCACACTTAATTTTCATTCCTCTGGACTTTTCATCCCCTTTCACAATTTTTCAACCCCGAGTGATAATTTTTCAAAATTCGCCAAATTTTGTTTTAATTCCGGTAATTCTTTTCATTTACTCATTCCTGTTCATTTTCTATTTTTAAATTTTGTAACAACAATTTTTTAACATTTCGCCTTTTTGACACATCTGTGCGTTTGCGGACGCACTACTACTAGGTGCAGATTGATAAAATCTGCACCCGATTCCACCAGTAAGACCAGCCGCCCCTACATACACATTAACTTGATAAACGTCTACCGAGATATACATCGCATTGATATACATCTTCCGTTGGCTTTTTTTCTTTGGCAATAAGTTGAATTCATATAGTTTATGTTTTCCTTTTTCACTTTTTCCAGCCCAATCGCAATATTTCAACCCCACAGAAGCTAAATTTGCATAATTGCCTTATTTTCGTGTTATTTTCCAAGGTCGTTGCAATAATATCAAAAAGCAGTTACGTAATGGAGAATAAAAAATATCGGTAAGTACCTATACGTTTCAATACAGGGTGATTCACGTAGACCGTTTGGTAGAAGTTTTTCCACTTCCCAGTGGAATAGAAATTTTAAATTTGGTACTCGACCATTATCGACAATTCTGAATTCACCTAAAATATTGGCAAGATTCCGTCACTTCCGGTTTCGCCGGAAATGATACCAACTTTGTTATTTTAAATGGAACCCTATAATTTTGAATACATATTTAAGATCGTCTTTTCAGACTGAGTATTTCTTATCTGAGTTATCTTCATCCACCTGTCACAGTTTTTGACTTATGTCAATTTTTTCGTTCAAAATGTCACATGCAAGAGTTGCTTTAAAAAATCGCAGCTCCTAAACGCTTTGCAATGATGAAACGAGGTTTTTTACAATCGATAGCGAAAGCATCAGAGAATCTTTTGAGTGGTCAACAATCTACGAACATAGCTTCAAACGTTCACAATTAGTATTCAAAGTTGACGATGACAAAATGTGGAAAAGTCGATTTTTTCAAATGGAACGTACTATTTTTGGCAACGGCAATCGATAGAGAGCTAAATTTTAGGGGCAGTTACATCAACATGTCCTATACCCTCTACTTATCAATTCTGAGTTATTTATTAAAAAAGATATTCTGAAAAAATTAGGAATTATCGGAAATTGAGTAGGCTTTGGAAAATTTGTCACGTCAAAAAGTGACATTTTCTTTATTAGTATTAATAATTGTTGGCTTAATTTTTGCCTTACAACAACGGTGGACTACACGAATGAAGTTATTTTTGATTTATTTGTGATTTATGGTCAAAATGACACAGCAAAATAAGAACGATTGTTTCACAAAAAATACTCTCAAGACATAACTTCTTTCATTTTATAACTTACAAATACAAATCTTACAATAGAACTAACAATTATCAACATTAACCCTTTTGAAAGAAACAAACGTAACACACTTTAACAAAGCTTTGTCATTCATTACATTAATACAATTCGTCTTCATGCGAGCAAATTTACCCTGTCATCTGCACTAAATCTGGATACTTTGCGTTAAATGACTCGGCAAGTTCAGTCTACAATTCGGTCATTTTGACCATAAGTCACAAATAAATCAAAAACAACTTCATTCGTGTAGCCCACAATTTATTGTTGTAAGACCAACATTAACCCAACTATTATTAATACTAACAATGAAAATGACACTTTTTGACATGTAACAAATTTTCCAAAGCCTACTCAAGTTCCGATAACTAATAATTTTTTCAGAATATCTTTTTTCGTAAATAACTCAGAATTGATAAGTAGAGGGTATAGGATATGTTGATGAAACTGCCCCTAAAATTTTGCGCTCTATCGATTGCCGTTGCCAAAAATAGTACGTTCCATTGGAAAAAATCGACTTTCCCATATTCTGTCATAGTCAAATTTGAATAGTAATTGTGAACGTTTGAAACTAAGTTAGTAGACTGTTGACCACTCAAAAGATTCTCTGATGCCTTCGCTATCGATTGTAAAAAAACTCGTTTCATTATTGGCAAGCGTTTAGGAGCTGTGATTTTTTAAAGCAACTCTTGTATGGGACATTTTGAACGAAAAAATTGACATAAAGTCAAAAACTATGACAGGTAGATGAAGGTAACCCAGATAAGAAATACTCAGTTTGTAAAGACGATCCTAAATATGTAATGAAAATTATAGGTTTCCATTTAAAATAACAAATTTGGTATCATTTCCGGCGAAACCGGAAGTGACGGAATCTCGCCAATATTTTAGGTGAATTCAGAATTGTCGATAATGGCCGAGTACCAAATTTCAAATTTCTATTCCACTGGAAAGTGGAAAAACTTCTAACGAACGGTCTACGTGAATCACCCTGTATATCTTCATTACCTTGGACTTCTCATTCCCTTTTTCAACCCCCTTAGTGCTAATTCTACATACCTACTTCGCAAATATTATGTTTTTTTGTTAACTCTCTACTGTTTAATTATGTACGGCCAATTTTCATAATTTCGTCTTTTTAACACCACTGTGCCTCTGCGGAGGCACTACTACTAGGTGCAGATTTATAAAATCTGCACCCGACTCCACCAGTAAATTCAGCTCGCCCCTACATACACATTAACAAGGTAAACATCTACAGGGACACACATCGCATTGATATACATCTTTCGTTGGCTTTTGCTTCTAAGCATTGATCTAATCTTCTAAGGTAGCGCCATCCAACAGAATTGTAATCGATGGACATATGGGATTAAAGGGATGAGTAGTGCTTGACGTGACGGAAAAAGCATCTGGAATAGTAATTTATTGACAGTGGACAGTTGTCGTTTTTGTCTGTCAAGTGTCAAACATGCTCAATCGTATTTTGAATGTAAAACCATTGTTTAAGTATATGTATCTATTTTAGTCAACGCGGGTTAGTTCGGGGTAGAGATTCGTAGATGGCGTCCAGGTGCGAACATAAACATGTATTCGCATATGGCGCCATCTACCGAATCTCTGGCCCGAACTAACCCGCGTTGACAACTAGATATGCGGTTTCCTGTTACACATTTATCTGAGTAGCCTCAGTTAATCTCAGTAATTTGATTGGTTTAACAGAACTGCAATATTAATTTACGTAATTAGTTATGAAAAGTCCTATATTGTTCGAAGAGTCGTAATATTTGCCAAAACGAGCGATAGCGAGTTTTGCAACATTATGCGAGTCAAACAATTTAAGGCTTTCATAACGTATTCCGTATAACATTTTACCTAATTGTGTAAAATCCAACTTTTCAAAATGCAATTAATACTCGTTTAACAAACCAGCAGAAAAGATTTATTTGGCGAATTTAACGTAAAATGGACATTATCTCAACTTTTTCAACAAAATGTAGTAACGTAATTGCAAATTGCAATAAAAGTTTCTTGCAGACGGGTTTCTGCCTTATGAAAGTCGGAATTTAGACTTTAAAATCGTAATTCTGAGAAAATAGTCTGAAAAACCAAGCTCCTCTTAAGCATATTTATTTTCCTTCAATATAAAAAGTTAGTAATCTTTCCTGTGGTCCCTCCTCTGGCGACTCCAATCCTGATTATTTCCTCTATAATTCTGACGATCGTTCCGGAAGTTACCCTGAAGCAACAAATATTCGTCACGTAAAAACAGAATCAAAGACGTGACCTACCTGGTTCATAGCCCTTGAGAAGAAGTTGCCTTGTTTGCTCTCGAGGATCCTCTCGTTCGAGTCGACGAAATTATTAATCTTATCGGCCAACTGCAGAGCGAGTGACTGCAAGCGAGAGGGCTCGCTCCTGTGCATCACC
This sequence comes from Pycnomerus fuliginosus, assembly GCA_963924575.1. Classification (NCBI taxonomy): domain Eukaryota; kingdom Metazoa; phylum Arthropoda; class Insecta; order Coleoptera; family Zopheridae; genus Pycnomerus; species Pycnomerus fuliginosus. The sequence continues at coordinate 17,477,396 of OZ004625.1, read as the reverse complement.
ACAGTCTGAGTGGGATCGTCCAAGGACGCCATTAGTTCCTCGTTGATTATCATTTTCGAGATGATCGAGTGGGCGACGGGCTTCTCCAACTCGAACATCTGTGCCAACGTTGCCATGGAGATCGAGTCGTAAACGTGCGAGTAAGTGAAGAGGTACGTCCTCAACGACTCCTCCTTGATCAATCTAGTGAGCATGGCCCTGACGTCGCCCGCTTGATAAAACAGATCCCACACTTTGGCGTTCATCTTTTCGTTGATGATGTAGTTGTTGCAGGAGGACCAATTGCCGTTTCTCATCGCCTTGGCTGCGGCCACGACGTGCTCTCTCATGCTCTCGGGGGGGCCCACCAGACTCTGTCTTTCGGAGCTCCTCAACTGTTGAAAATAATTAACTATTTTAATTGAAAGAGATAGACCACGTTTTTACTGCAAATAAGAACGCGTTACGTTCCTCGGCGGAAAATTTGAAATTCGACTGACCTGTTGGTAGAAAGTTTTGGAGATCATCCTGCGACGTGCGTCGAACTCGTGCGCCGCCATGTAGGGTATCTCGATCAACATTGCCGAGACGAGGTACACGCACTCGAGCAGTTCGAGGTTGATGTGCATGTGGAAGGGCATCTGACGTTGCTTCTCGATCTTCTCCTGTTCCTTGCTCCTCTCGTGCTGTCTCTGGGGCAGTAGGCCCTGGGCGAGCAGCTCCTTCGGCTTACCAGTCATCATCAAATCCACCAGACAGTTGTGGGCGTCCTTGATGTTGGCGTGGCGGAAGGCGCACAGACCCAAGTGGGCCATGGTCCGATTGTAGAGGATCTGGGTGCTGGGATCGGAATGGTGGATGGTCTCCTGCAGGTGGGACATGAGGACCAGGTCTCGAGCTTGGAACCAGTTGTCGTGGAGGGCGTGGTGGTAAATGTGGGAGAGGATGGCCCTGGTGCGGAGGCGGTCGGTGCCGTCCTTGGCGTAGATGAACTTGCAGAGCTTCTCCATCTCCTGGACTGACGTGTACACGGAGGGGTCTTTGGGGATCTCCCCCTAACGAAAAAAATTAAATTATTAATAATTAAGTAGAAGAAGAATGGCACAAACCGCATTTCTTTACGACGCCCCATTCGGATTTTATGGCAAGTTGAAATTTTAGAAAATTTAAAATTTCAACTTTTTACGTTTAACCGAGGTTGTAACTTTGGAACAAAAATAGCTATTTTCTACCGCTTAAAGCTTAAAATAAAAGTCGTCAACTTCACGGAATTCTTCAATTCTAGAAAACATTAGTGATTTTCATCCATTAGGTTGGTGGACGCTTAACTTTGAAACGGGGACATCAACTCACCGGTGAGAAGAAAAGGGCATGATTCTGTTGCAAATCAATATGTCGGAAGAGAAATGTAGATTTATTGGCTGGGAGAGCCTTTAGGCAAAATATTATCCAAAATTATTTTGCGTAAGATTAGCAAATAAATTTATTGATATTCATTTTAATCGCAGAAATATTTGTATTTTTCGCACTTGATAGGAAAAATAAGGCGTAAAAAGAAAAAAATGCCGTTTTGTATGTGTTAATTTATATTGTTGTACCTAAATAGAAAAAGTTCAGTCTTTATATGTAGGTATGTAAATTACTATACATAAAAGGTAATTATAAGACTGAATAATAAGTAACAACTTTTTTAGGATCATTTGTATGAAAGCATGAAATTTTGAATAAGAAATACGAAAGTTAAATTAAAAATACCACAAATTAAATAACTTTTGAAACATAATGAACTTTAAACAAAGGCGAAACTGATTAAAATTTTAGCAGCAATAAAAAATTCCCATTTATAAAGACGCAAAAAAATTAACAATAAACATTCGGCACTTTAAGAATATATAAACTAATAAAAAACAAACAAGAAAGTTAAATCAAAAACCGACAGATTAAATAATTAATTATTATTATTATTAATAATTAATATATTAATAATAATAATTAATTAATTAAATAACTATCACACGAGTAAAACCTCAAAAATTCGGGTTTATTTTTCTAGTTATTTTTGATTTTCGCCTCAATTGTCAACGTCCAATTCTTGTCATGCGCCAAAATCTCATTTATGTTCAAAAATAGGTTCGGGGAGACTCTGTGCTGAGATAAGTTGCATCTCCCTGGTGAGACCATCTCCCCGTTTCAAAGTTAAGCGTCCAGGTGTCATTCTGGCATAGTAGTGACAGCTTCCGTCTTTTGTTTTCCACATTTGAAACGTTCTAGATCAAAGCCAACTCACCGATTTCTGCTGCAACACCCTGGGATCGAACTTGTAATAAAGATGCTCGATTTTTCTCAAATAGATCCTGCACAGCTCCGAAGGGGCACTCGTCCTCTCCAAATACCGAATCGTCTTGTCGATGATCGCAGACACCTTCGCCTCGTCCTTGAGCCTCTCCACGTACTCGTTGCTATGGGGATCGCACTCTTTCAGCAACTTGGTGAACTCGTCGTCCAACCTTGAAATTCATCAAGGAAGCTTTGATACAGATCAGACCAATCAGCGCGCTCACCTCTCGACCGACGTCAGCACGCACCCCCTGATCCTGTACGGGGCCTTTTCCAAATTCTCCGTTTCCTCAGTTACGGAATCCCCTACGTACAGTTCGGGATTCAACAAAAGAGCATCGAGCATCTCCGACATCCTCTCCAGCAGCTTCAGCCAATACTCGGGCTTCATGGCGTCGGACACCTTCGGGTTGTAGTCGAAGACGGCCGAAATTATGGCGAACTTGATTTTTACGGCGACGGCGGGACCAAGGCCGTGTTGATCGGAGACGTTTTGGAGCTCGTGGAGGAGTTCGATCTGTTCGCGGCGGTCGGTGCGTTTTTTGCCGCGGGCGGCCATGATCTCGTTCAGTTTTTTCACGACCAGAGATAGGTCGATCTCGGCGTCCTTGGCGAACATCTTCGGCTTTTCCTAAACAAAAGACGCGCCTTAACCTGACAATTGCCTGAACCCACTTTTTAGCAGCCGGACATTTGTAAAACAACATCAAAAAGACTTGCATTTATATCGCACTAGTAATAAATTCACCCAGCTAGTCGCCTTAAAAACAAAATTATTATTAGTGAGAAGTAACTCTGTTGAACGGTCTTTATATTAAAATATGAAAAAAATTGGCAACACATCTTTCAAGTAAAACAAAAACTTACGCTGGGTATGGCTAGGCCGCCTTTGACGTACTCCCATTCTCCCTCACCATCCTCCTCTTCCTCTTTCCTGGCCTTCCTCTTCTCCTTCTCCTTACGTTCCTTCCTCTTCTCCTCCCTTCTCTTTTCCTTCTCCTCGTCCTCCTCATGACCGGGGGTCTTCTTCAAAAACCGTTCTCTCATGCTCTGATACTTCCCCTCATCCTCGTCTGAACTATCCGAGCTTGAATCACTATCACTCGGCCACTCGTCCGAATCTGAACTTCCCTCGTCATCGACTACCTGTTTAATTTTGGTAATGTATCCTCAGTGAGCTTTGGAATTACAAAATTACAAAGCACACTGGATGAGTTCGTTTTACATCACTGACCTGCTTAATGCTCGGCTTGGTCACGACCTTGGGGGCATCACTATCTGAATCAGACTCGGGCTCATGCTTCTCCTCCTCCTCCTCATCATCCGGCTGATCGGGGTTCTCCCTAAACTTTCCGATGTCATCCTCGAAATCCTTCAGGTACTTCCGGAGTTTCTGCCGCATCGAAGCCAACGATTTGCTGTTATTCTTGTTCATATTCTTGCGACCCTCTCGATCCTCCCACATTTCATTAATGAAATCCTCCATTTCCACCAAGCACCTCAAGTAGAACCTCGGAGTCTGCCCCCCTTCCTCCTTGGAGATCACGGGTAGGGCTTTCACGTAGGCCTTCTGCAAATCCTCGAAGCTCGTCAGCATGCTACTCATGTCCTTGATCTTTTTAAAATTGCGGATTTGTTTAATAATGTTGGTGAGTTCTTCATATCGTTTTTCTTTAGCCGAACGAACGACTCGTTTGACCTCCTCTTCATCGTCGCTGAACTGCAAACAGTTTATCAGGAAAATGGGGGCTGACAAGTGGACTTACGGAAAAGGCCTGGCCTTGGGGGCGCTGAACTTGCTCCCCCTCTGACGAGCTTTCGGAATCCGAATCCGAACTGGCGAAAAACCGACTCATTCCTAAACATAACCTCACTTTTAACAAATCGCTTTCACGACAACTACAAACTATAATATCAACGCAAAAAGGTAAGGGGGCGTCTAAATGATGGTTTTAAGGGGGGAAAAGGGCAAACGTTTGATTAATTGCTGAATTCTCGCCGAACATGTGGTGAAAGTTGGCGACATGAAAAATTAAGTTTCAGATTAAATTTTAATGATAAAACAGTCTAGCGTTATTGATTAATGTGAAAAATATAGGCAAACGTTACCTTTGATCCAATTAATTCACAAAATTCACCAATTTTTATCCACAAAACCTTGTAGAGCTGACGGACAGGAACTGTCAAGTCAAGTGTCTAAACAACTCTCATTTCTAAAAACTAAAAAGTAGGGATTTAGTTTTTGAACCCGTTAACTAGTAAACCCATGTAAAACGTTTCTTCTTGTTCTTGATTCAGTTGACTGCCATTATATTAAGCTCAGCTATAATAATAACGATTCTTCAAAATTATTTATCTTTAATAATTGTGTAATTTAATTGTAAGTGAAAGCGTGAAAGCTTAAAATTTGGTTGGCAGAATTGGCTGTCAGCTGTCACCGATAAAACATGGCGCAATGGGGCTCAAGCTCAGATTCTGGAATCCTCCGCAAAAACAGGCCCAAAGACAACCACGAAGACCTCCTCGTGTTCGGTTACGCGTGCAAATTGTTCCGGGATGATGAAAAGGCGGCGTACATCGACAAGGGCGAGCACCTCATCCCCTGGATGGCGGATGACAAACTTAAGATTGATAGGTTAGGTTCTGATGTCTTTTGTTTTTGTTTATTCCAGTTTTTGCAGGTACGACTGCAGGGGGGCCCTGTCTGATCTTAAGCCCTACGAGGCGAGCCGAGAAGGGTGCGACGCAATGAGGTGGTTGGGGCTAAGCGATTCCGACAGGAAAATCGAGCAACTTTGTGATAAAGAACGGTATTATTCCCTGCAAATAAATGAGGAGGAGGAGCAGATGTACAAGGAAGAGGAGCAGAAGCGACAGCAATCAAACCAGTTTCAATACTCGTACGATGTTCCTCAAGATCCTGCACAGCAGGAAATTGGTCCGATGGAAAAAGAAGAGGAGGATGAGGCTTTCGTTCCTTCAACTAGTTTAGATGTTCCTGTTGATATTGTTATCGTAAGTATCACTTTCCGTTGAATTGCCGTTAATGGTAAGGTTGTAGCCGAAAACCGTGAAGGAGAATGCGAGGATTGAAAAAACTGCACTTTTTGTCTACAAGCAGGGCCCCCAAATGGAGATTCTGATAAAGGCCAAGCAGGGGAATAACCCGCAGTTTGGATTCTTGAATCAGGACCACCAACTTTACAAATATTACCGACATGTTTTAGCTGCGATAAAAAATGGAGGATATTTAGTGACAGATGTCAAAAAAGGTAATTTTTTAAAATACCAACTAGCCTACTTGATGTTTGGTTTTAGAGGAGGCACATGAGGAGGAAGTTCAAACAGAGGAGCACTATCTTCACCCAAGCTTAACGTCAACAGCTCCACAACCGGTAGGTCATAAAACAAAAAATCCACTAAGTACCCACTTGATTAAATCGTAACAATCATAGTATGCTGTGAACAACTAATGACGTTTTTTTCTGTTTGCAGGTGCTAAGGTGAACTTATTCTGCGAAAAAATTGTTTTGTATAGGAAAAGTCTTTAAAAATTTAAGTTTTCAGTTTTCACGTAACGAGGCCAATAACATTTTTATTATTCTCCGACAGGAAGTGGCCACAAAAACGCCTTTACTCTACAAGCCGTCTGCCAATTGTTCGTATTCGCAGTTGGTGAATCGGATTCAGGGTCAGAACGAAGCGGACAAACCAGCGGAAATGACCTACGAACAGCAGCAGTACTATCAGTACTACTACGCCTCGCAGTACTACGAGTACTACAAGCAGATGGCCCAATACCAGCAAGGCAACGGTAAGAAATGTTTGGGCAAAATTATGCTCAAATCAGATCAAGAGAGCTTTGCTTTAACTGTCACTAACTCTCTTGATGTGATTTATTTTGTATCACACGGTATAATGGTAGGTCAGGCAGTACAACCCCCGGAAACCCACCTGGACCCCAACGTTCAAAATTATATCCAACAGATGGCGTACGCGCAGTACCTCCAACAGCAACAGTCGAATCCCTACGCTCAAATAGTGTCAAACGTCAGCAATAAGGAACCAGCCAATCCTTACGCCGCTCTTTTAGCCAACATGCAAGCTGTAACTTCCCCACAAAGTCCCAATCCTGCCAAAGAAACAACTTCAAATTCCAGTAAAGAAACTAAAACTGTAGTCCAAGTGCCAAAACCATCAGTTGAAATTCAAAAACCTTTACTATCCTTAGCCCAGTACGGCTCCGACTCTGAAATGGACGAGGAAAGTGAGGTTAAGATTCCAACCGGGGAATCCCAGGTTGTAATTGACAAAATGGCTAGTTATGTGGCTAAAAACGGTGAACAATTCGAGGAGATTGTTAAGGGAAAGGGAGATCCTAGGTTTGAATTCTTGAAAGAGACGCACGAGTTCTACAAGTATTATCGGAATAAAATCAAGGAGATCAAAGGGGGCGCGATTAAAGACGTGAAGACTGTTACGGTGTCTCCAAAACTGAAAGATAAAAAGATTATAGGTAAGTTGAACTTGATCACTTAAACAGTTTCGAGTTATTGAGAGTTTCCACTTTGAAATGGGAAATTTTCTGCTTTCAATATGTAAATTTCCAGTTTCAAAGTGAAAAGATGGAAGCGCCATAAACTTGGCTGTTTTTAATTGCTCGCCATGTACGTCATTCGCTAACAATTTTTCATTGCTTGTACCTCAGCACCGGTGAGTTTCTCGATAAAAAAGCCCAAAGACGACGTCCAGAAGGAAATCAAGAGTGCCCTGCCGGTTGAAGAAAGCGACGCCGATGACGAACCCGACGACGGGGCGAGAACACCCGAACAGCCCCCACCGGAACAGAACGGCGCCATCTTCGACGACCCCATCCTCGAGATGATCGACTTAACCGAGGATTTAGAAGAAAAAAAAGACGCGAAGAGGGCCGAGGACAGAATAAAGGACAAGTTGGCGGCGGCGGCCAGGGAAAAAATGGTCTCGGCGGCCAGGGATCGAGCCCTCCAATTGGAGCGCAAGAAAAAGGCGGCGGCTTTTTTGAAATTAAAATCTGCAGAAAGCGAAAAGAGTGAGAGAAGTGAAAAGAAAGAAAAGACAGAAGAGAGGAACAATGAGAAGAGGGAAGTGGTGCAAGTGGACGATTCTGACGAGGAGAAACGAAAGAAGCAGAAGAAGAAACATAAGCGGAAACACAAACACGACAAAAGCAAAAAGAAATCGAAAAAGAGACGGAGACGATCCGAATCGGCCAGTTCCGGCGATTCGAAATCCTCGTAGAGTACAAAAATGGCGCTGTATATAATTAATAGATTTTTTTTAATTTAAAACTTATTTACAATTGGTACTTATCGATCTATTTCTCCAAAGACGACGTCTAAAGTGCCGATTATGGCGACAATGTCTGCCAACATGTAGTTCTTTCCTAGCTTCTCCAATGCTGCCAAATGTGCAAAACCTGGAGCTTTAATTTTACACCGGTAGGGTTTGGAGCCACCATCCGACACTAAATAAACCCCAAATTCTCCTTTAGGGGCTTCAACAGCTGTGTACGTGGCACCGGGGGGTACCTGATAGCCCTGGGTGAACAATTTGAAGTGATGAATCAAGGCTTCCATGGAAGTCTGAAACAATCAATTAGTAAAAGAAACCATGGTAACGGGGTTTACCTTCATTTCCGAGCGGCTAGGTGGCGTTAGCTTCGCATCATCGGTTTTGACTTCACCGGAAGGCATTTGGTTGAGGCACTGCTCTATGATCCTCAGGGATTGCCTCATCTCCTCTATGCGGCAGAGATACCGGTCGTAGCAGTCCCCTTTAATACCGATCGGTACGTCGAAATCCACCAAATCGTAGGCGTCGTAGGGCTGCACTTTGCGCAAGTCCCACTTGATTCCAGAGCCCCGCAACATGACCCCACTGCAAGTCAAATTACCGGTGCAGTTACTCTATCAACCATAAGGTAAAGGCACCGATTACGGCCACTTCATCAACTTTAGAAAACACGATTTAGGTAAACGCAAATTCTGAATTTTCAATCTTGCCCTGCAATAGGACCCCGGTGAGCCTCCCCCCACCAATAGAGCCCCTTGAGATTCCGTCCCCAAGGAGCCCTAATGGGGGTCGAGGCATAAACAGTGGGGGCGGAGTCCGGGCTCAAACTCTGAAGCCTTCATCTGCTTCCTTTCATTTCTTTTTTTTTACATTTTTTAGAGTCAGACAATTACCCGTGTAGTTACTTTAAAAATCGTTGTAATTTCCTTAAAAACAGTCGCAACACTTACCACTTTTATGTCCACTTGAAATAAAAATAAGTTGTCAAAAGTTCACTGACCTGAACCCAAGGTTGAGGGCATCCTCAGCAGAGACAACCCCGATATCCTCGGTCCTCTGCACCCAAATCCGGTTCGTAGACAGAACATCCTCGACTTCATCTATCCTCTCCGCATACCTCGTACTCCACTCGTAGATATCATCCATGAGCCCCAAAGGCAAGTCCAAGGCAACGCCCCCGGGTCTGATGTAGGCGGCATGCATGCGAGCCCCTGAAACCCTCTCGTAAAACTCCATCAATTTCTCCCGTTCCTCGAAAAGCCAGAAGAAGGGGGTGAGGGCCCCCACGTCCAAAGCGTGAGTACCAATTCCCATGATGTGATTCAAAATGCGAGTAATCTCAGCAAATAAAGCTGAAAATTAAAATAAAAAGACAGCTTGAAACATGGGGGCTCACTTCTGATGTACTTGGCTCTGAGGGGCACATCGATGTTCAACAGCTTCTCGATAGCCAAACTGTATGCCTGCTCATTGCACATCATGGAAACATAGTCAAGTCGGTCAAAATATGGCAATGCCTGGGTGTATGTTTTATACTCAATCAATTTTTCAGTCCCACGATGTAATAACCCGATGTGGGGGTCAGCCCTCCTCACGATTTCGCCATCCAAGTCCAAAACTAATCGCAGCACTCCATGAGCAGCGGGATGTTGGGGCCCAAAGTTGATGGTCATATTCTTGACAGATTTCTCAATGGGGGCTCTCTGGGAGTTCCAAGGGGGCAATACCCATTTACTGGTGACTTCGTCGGGGTACATCACGGGGCCATCAAACTGCTGCACCCATTCCGAATCGGGAAACCACTTAGCCCCCTTACTAGAACTAACATAACCACACTTTCTTACATAATTCTCTTCTAGAAGGCACCCAAAACCTACCTGGTGTGAATTAAAGCGGCCCCGTTCTTCTGAAGCACTTGAAAAGGGACAATAACTGGCAATTTTCGTAAAATCGGGACCAAAAGAGCATTCGCCATTTTGACAGTTGACAGATCCCCGTGGCTAAAGTATCGCCCAACTTGGCGTTTGCCCGTTAAACTTTAAATAAATGATAATAAGAAAATAACAATTATAATAACATTCTAAAGCGGGGGATAGGAAATTTTTTTCGAAATTGTGCTCCCGAAGCATTTTCTGCTGTTTTCCACCAAGGAGGTGGCTAAAGTATCGTCCGGTATCAAATCACTGGGTATCTTCTACGCTTGCGGTTCTAATCTGATAAAATATGAAAAGAGGTCAACAAAAAAATAATGCAGTTCTTTAGAATATGCAAATTAACGCAGTGTTAAATTAAAACAATATTAATGAGGAGGTCACCAGTGGCGTAGGTTACGGGCGCACTTGACAGCAGTCACTTGATAAATGGCGAATGTGACCTTCAACCCCACCGGTACCGAAAACAAAAGTTTTCTCGGAAATGGATCTCGCAACCTCTCTGTGTCAAAATGAAATAACATCGAGCCGCTGCGGTTATTCGAAGCAAATTAGTTTCACGTTTCACGTTAAAATATGCACATATTAATTATTTCCCTTACTTAAATTAACACCTTCCGCAGGAAATTCGTATTGTTCCATTTTTAAGCCAACACAACATGACTCTGGCGCTCATAATTTTCGTTCTAAATCTGATTCTACAAGCTCACAACACTCCCGAAAGGTAATTTTTTCAAAGTGTGCAATATATTTATTCCATTTTTCCAGCAACGAAGTGCCAGACGTTTTCAAAGTCAAATATTACTGGAATATACCGAGTTTTCAGTGCGACACTCACAAGTTGAATTTTACGGGATTGGCGGAAAAATATGGAATTATCCAGAACGGTAACGATCGATTTTGGGGAGACGAAATAGCCATTCTTTACGATCCTGGCGATTTTCCCGCGCTTTTAAAGAATAACAGCGAATTAGTACGGCGTAACGGGGGAATCCCGCAAGAAGGTAACCTAACCCTACATTTGGCTTTATTCGAAGAACTTTTGGATAACTTAATCCCTACAGAATTTTCAGGTAAATACTAATTTATTGAAACTAAATTAATTTAAATTGGCACAGGGTTGGCTGTGATCGATTTTGAAAGCTGGCGCCCGATATTCAGGCAAAACTTCGGCACTTTATCGCCCTACAGAGATTTATCGGTGGAAGTCGAGCGACAAACCCACCCATTTTGGCCATCTCCTCTAATCCAGAAAGAGGCTGCACGGCGTTTCGAGTTTCACGGCAGAAAATTTATGGAAGAAACTCTGCAGTTTGGTAGGACACTACGACCAAATGCCACTTGGGGGTATTACGCCTATCCGTATTGCTTCAACATGTCGCCTAGCAACATGAAAACTGATTGCCCCAACGAAGTTGAGAAAGAAAACGACAGGTGGAGTATTTTGGGCGTGGCCTAAATGACATTTCCGTTTTATAGGGTTAGTTGGCTGTTTGAACTGACGGACAATTTACACCCGTCCCTGTATCTGAGTGCCGCACGTTTAAGTGCCAAAGAAAAAGTGCAAATGATTCAAGGCCGCGTCAATGAGGCGCACAGATTAGCAAAATCTGCAAAAATCCTCCCTTACTTCTGGTTTAAATATCAAGATTCGCCTTCGACTTTTTTAACAAAGGTATATATTTTTTTTACTTTGACGTAAATGTCAAAAGATGTCATTTTTTAGGACGACCTGTATAACGCGTTCGATGTGCTCGCAGCTGCGAAAATTGACGGTTTGATAATCTGGGGCAGTAGCAATGACGTCAACACGAAGAAAAAGTGTTTTGAATTGTACGAATACGTTGATAATATTTTGGGACCCGCTTTAATAAATACTTTTGAATAAATCTTTTTTGTTACGCCACTGGCGGATGTTTATCGCCCGCAGTGAAAGGCGCCTGCGCTTGACAATTGACATTCTTTATAAATGGTGGTTGGGTGCTTCAATCATCATCAATCATCATTTATCACGACGCTATCGATAAAGTTAGCAGTTTTGTGTGTTAAAAAATTATTTTTTAATTGCTGAAAATTGTGAAAAATGGGTCCAAAGAAAAGAGGAGGTAAGCGTTTAGCGAGCAATGAAGGGAAATATATGAATCGAGTCGCCTCTTAAGCATTCATTTCAATTGCTGATTTAAGCCAAGACAAGATAGGTAAATCACCCGATTCATCTTTCTCTCGTCAAAATGAGATAGATAGATGTAAATAAACCACTTGCAACAAGGACAGATTTATAATTGATTCGTTTTGGGGTTCCCCATGATGACGAATAATGATGTAATATTGCGCAATATTGGGTAAATTTTAAAAATGCTTTTGTTTTACCATTTGAAAACTAATCTTGATTATTGACGTGAACATCCTCATCCCACATAAAAAACGAAATTCATCCAAGATATTGCATCATCATCTATTTACAGGGTTTACAAAAATGATTGCAACATCATGCAGGTTGTTTAGGTAGTTGATGTTGTTACTGTAATTTTTTTGCTTTTAAAGCAATTGTTTTTAGTGACAAAATATTTCGCAATTTTGCAGGACGCCGAGGAAAAGCCGATAAAGCAGATCCCGGGACAGGCGATTCCCAGGCTTCGACGAGTCAAGCAGCGACACCTGCACCCCCCCAACCTAAACCCGTTCAGGTTTCAACCAGTCAAACCGTTCCTGCAAAACCTAAAACTGTCCAACAGACTTCCAGTCAAACCGTTCCCGCGAAGCCTAAACCTGTTCAACAGATTTCTTCCGAACTTCCTTCCCTCCCCCCAGTAATCCGGAAAAACATTCCCGGAACTTCCGGCCTCCCAATCAAAATCTTCGTGAATTATTTCCGCATAAACCTGGGCACACTGCAAAAAGTGTACCGCTATGACGTCACAGTCACCCCCGACAAGCCCAAAAAACTCGTCGGCATGGCGTTCGGCAAATTTCGCCAAACCTTCCTCCCTAACAACCACCCTAGTTACGACGGAAACAAACTTCTCTTCAGCGCCACCAAACTCCCATTCGACTCCCACTCGGACAAAGTCGTGATCGAGAACTTCATGGGGCGGGAAAGGGAGTTTGAAGTTTCCGTCAAATTCTCGGGCATTTTAGACATCAGCCCACTCGGCAATTTACTACAAAAGAATATGACAGTTCCGGCTGACGTTTTTCAATGTATCGAGATTGTTTTGAGGCAAGCCTACTCCGATTCGTTTATAACGATCGGGCGGAGGTTCTTCCAGCCGCCTGGACCGAGGGACAGGTTCGATTTGGGGCCTGGTTCCGAAATGTACCTTGGGGGGTTCCAGGGCGCCGTTCAAGGACATATGGCGATGTTTTTGAACGTGGACGTGGCTCACAAGGGATTCACTAAAGAAATGGCCTTGATCCACGTCATTTCGGAGATGTTCCAAAATCGAGACAGAAAATCAATGTCTGTGGAAGAATTGAAACAATTCAGTCCTGATCGCTGGCAAAGTGAAAGACTGGAAAAATTCTTGAAAGGCTTAAAAGTGCTTTACACGATTCCCGGATATCCTCACGTAAAGAAGAATTATACAATCCGCGGATTTGGAGAGGTGCCCCACAAGCAGACTTACTTGGACAACGAATCCAAGCAGAGGAAATCCGTCGCGGATTACTACGAAAGTGCTTACGACAGGAAAAAAATCACCTTCCCACATCTGCCCACTCTCAAGGTCAGCACTGGCGAGATTTACATTCCACTGGAGTTTTGCACGTTGATCAAGGGACAGAGCATCGAAGGGAAAATGACAGACGTTGAGACGAGGAACATGATCAAGTACGCAGCGACTAGTACTGAAGTTCGAAAAAACAACATCAAGAGAATTATTTCCACAGCCGGCTATAATGAGAACAAGAGCATTGGGGAGTTTGGGTTTTCTGTTGGGGGAGGATTTGAAGAGGTGGGAGCGAGAGTGTTGAATGCTCCCAAGTTGAAGTACAAAGAGGGAGAGATTTCCCCAACGGCCAATGGCACTTGGAGGGCTAATAAAGCGTACGTCTTTCCGGCGAAGATTATGGCTTGGACTGTGGTTTTTGTGGGGGGGAAGCCCCCGGATTCCAGGCTAAATGACTCCGCGCACAACTTGACCAAAATGGTAAGAAATATTAACTTGAGTCCATTTGATGATTTTTTAATGCAGATATTCAACTTCGGCTCCGCCAAAGGAATGCAAATTTCAAAGCCAATCGAGCCCTTCAGGCACATTCAGGGGAACTATCGTTCCATCCTGGAAGCCTTCCAGCGACTTCCCAAACTCGACCTGATTATAGTCGTTGTTCCTGCCAACACCAAGGACATCTACAAACTAGTTAAGCAAGTTGCTGAGCTGAGTGTGGGTTGCCTTACTCAGTGTATCAAAGACTTTACTTTAAGTCGAAAACTGGACCAATCCACTGTCGAGAATATTTTGCTGAAAATCAACTCCAAACTGAACGGCGTCAATCACGTCCTCGCCAACCTCAAACTGATCAAAGAGGCTTCGTACATGTTCATGGGGGCTGACGTCACCCACCCCAGCCCCAAGTCTGAAATCAGCACGAGTCTGGCGGCTGTGACAGCTTCACACAATCTAACAGGCACCGCTTACAACAGCCATTTGAGGATTCAGCCTCCGAGGACAGAGATAATCGCAGGTAGTACAGGCTGTCCCGAAGTTAGGGTGCCTTCTACGATCGAAAAGACTAAAAGTTTCAGTAAACATGGGTCGAAAAATGTCTCCTAATAAGCTCCATGCAGCCCTTCAAAGGGGTAGGTACTCGAAAAGTCGATTTTCAATTATCATGTTGGGAAAAGAATAAAGTTTGCTGAAATGACATACCAAAAATGTTCACTGCATCCTGGACTATAAAAAAGGTGCTTTTGTTGAACGTCGCTAGAACACACCTTTTACGAACAAAAACGACTTCTCGAGTACCCCTTTGAAGGGCTGTAGCTCTCTTAGGAGGCATTTTTCGACCCATCTTTACTGAAACTTTTAGTCTTCTTCTTGATCGTAGAGGGCACTGGTATAAATGTCAAGTTTGAAGCTCTGCTGGGCTGCGTTCGGGAAATGCTATCCCTTAACCCTATGGTAATCTAAAAAAAAAAAATTGAAAATAGTCTCTTTAGAGGTGGTAACAAGGAGAGAAAATGACATGACATTTTAATTGCAGATTTGGAGTCGATCACTGCTCTAAAGTTGACTTTCTTCAAGCAACACAATGGAAAGCTCCCTGATAAGGTTTTTTACTTTCGAGATGGAGTTTCCGAAGGAGAATTCGACAAGGTCATTTACAGAGAAGCTGAGGCCATCCGTAAAGGCTGCACAAGATTCCAACGCGATTATAAACCCAAATTGACGGTTTTAATTGTGCAAAAGAGGCACCATACGAGATTCTTTCCTTCGAGCAAGGATAGCTACTTGGAGCGGGACAAGTTCGAAAATGTCAAGCCGGGGACTTGCGTCGATACGATAATTGTCAATCCCAACTGTCAGAACTTTTTCTTATTGTCCCATTCGAGTGTTCAGGGAGTTGCCAGGCCAACTAAGTACACAGTCTTAATTGATGAGAGTGGGCTGAGCAACGATGAGTTCCAGCAACTGACTTATTACCTTTGCCACATTTTTGTGCGTTGCAACAGGGCTGTCAGTTATCCAGCACCCACTTACTACGCTCATTTAGGGGCTGAAAGGGCGAAGGCCTACATTCACGGGAAGAACATCAATTTGGGGCATCTGGATCAAAAGATGGTGACTCTCAAGGATGACATTGCCTCCAACAGTCCCATGCACTTTGTTTAAACAATGACAGTTGGGGTTTAAGCCTGTCATATAACCTGTATAACTAATCAAAAATATTTGCACACACTGTATGATGCTTCAAATATATTTCACGTAAAACTGTATAACCAGACTGTATCAATTCCTTGCCCAATGCTAGCATCGGGTGTCCTATTTGGGAGAGGAAATCGACAAGCGACCACACAACACCCTGGTTTACACTCGCTTTCAAATTTTCTTTCCAAGGCTCCCATCTGAAACCTTCCGTCAAGAAAATTATAGAAAATGTTAGTCTCACCATTTGTTCAACACCAAAAATAACAATGTTATCGTAATTCTCAAAAGGAAACTTCCATAAGTCCCGACGATAAAATTTCGTTTTATCATGTAAACCTCGTTCAAAGGCTTGAAGTTTTGAGTATAGTACCAGAAAATAGTTCAATTCGACGCCGTGAGCTTCGAAATTATGTTTAGCTAGCTCAAATACTATCCGGCCATCTCCTGAGCCAATGTCGAGGAGAGTCCCTCCTCTCCCGGTTAGGGCTTTTGTGATGTTTTCGATTTGTGCCTTAGTGGCTGGGATGAAAGGCAGGCAGTATTTCCTCAGCGCGGGACTTACAAAGGGGATGCAAATTATGGATAGTCCCACGGCAACTCCACCTGTAATCTAGTAGCTGTGAAAAATTGAGGTTAAAATCATCTTTACCGGTTAAACCCAGCAGGATTTTACCAATTGTTGAAATTCTCGAATCGGTTTTTGTCATTTCTTGAGACATCACTTATTTTTAGATCATTAAATTCTTATTATATTAGTGAGGTTATGATCAAATTCAAAATGTCAACGTTCTAAAGGGGCGCCATCTAGAGACAGTAATGTGAAGATGAGAACTTTCTCACATTTATTAAGCAGTTTCCGTTCTTTTAAAAGTAATGTTTTGTAGGGAGCTTTCCGTTTCAGTTACCGCCGGTTCCATAATAAAAACTTTAAAGGGGTTTTAATCAATCGGAAACTGCCAATTTCAAATGTTGCTAAGCAAGATCTTTAAAGGAAGGTTTAATTTTTATTATGGAATCGGGGGTTAAATTTTGGGTAAAAAAAATGGTTCCCAATCGGTGCGAGTAGGCGACCAACTATACATGTTCTGTATTACGTTTTACCTGGACAAAATATACGTTTGCATAATTTAAGACAAAATGAAAAACTAAACAATACCTATTTTTATTTCAATTCGCTTAAAACATAGACCTGTTTTATAATAAAAAGTAACAATACGTAAAAACAATTTACAAGCAAATCAACACCGGATAATAGAACATCTCTACAATCCTACCCCTAGGTGTTCGTTTTGAATTTAGAATCAATTCTTTTTGAAAATCTCCCGGAGCGGCCGCTTACGTATAAATAAAAAATAAATACAAATAACAAGCAATGATCCCTTTGCTATGAGACTAGTATAAGTGGTAAAAATAACAAATAAATAATTATTTGCGAAACATTGGCATATAGAATTGGAGAATCTTAATTTTTGGCTTAAAAACTAAAAAACTCCCGGAATGAGTCGGTTGATAAAAATGAGTTACCAAGCGAAACCATTGATTAAAACCCTCCCTTTCCCCTTTCACTTTTTCCACATTCAATCTACAACCACGACATTGAAAAAACTCAAAACAAAGAAAGATGGGGTGCGAATTATCCTCGTCGCGAGATGGCGCTGGCGGAAGTTATTGTCAGCGCCATCTCGCGAATCGCCACCCTTGTACAATGTGAAACAGAAAAGGAAGAGCACACTCGATTTATCTATACAAATGGCAGCATTCTTGCTAAGTGTATGAGGAGTCGGAGGGCGTTCGCCCACAATTGCCGCAAGGGGGCGTAGCGCAAAGTCAGGAAGTGCCACGTACACATCACCGCGGCAACCTGTAAACACCGGTACGCCCAGTACAGCCTGGACACCTGCCTCCTGGCCTTGGGGATCGAGTCCAATTCTTCCTTGAAGATGAACCTCCTGATGCCCAAAACGTAGTCCTCCACGTATTGTTCCCAGTTGATTTTGGCCACGTCGAAGTTGAACTCTTGTCGGTCCTGCTCGCTGAGGGCTTGACAGAGGGTAAGGACGTTCTCGTCGTCGAAACGCCACTCTTTCGTAGTGAAGTACTCGAGACATTTGGCCGCCTTGCACAGCTTATCCTGGATGCGAACCATTCTGCAAACGATAACACGTCAAAATTGACGTTTCTGTCAAAGTGACTTACATCGGTTTCCCCCCGGTGATCCAGACGAGCCCGTCCATCAAGTAGGCGGGCAGCCAGTGCAGCAGGTACTGGTTGACCACGTTGAGCGTCCTGGAACATGTGACGGTGCCGTCCGGATACCACGTGACGTCACTGAACGGATGTTTCCTCATGTACTTGAAGCACAGACCAATGAAATCGCTCCACGTGATCGGCCTCCTCTGACCGGTGCTGCAGTTGTACACTTGCAGTTCGTTTTTTTTCGTCATGCCCATCCGCCACGCCGACGTCAGCATCAGGTTGATCACAATGTCCACGGGTACCAAATCGGCCGTTTTTCTCGGATCGCACAGCATCGTCCGGAAAAGTCCCTTTCCCGCCGCCGCTATAATACCGGTCGGTCCGTTCCAGTTGTCCACCCAGCCTTTCAGTGGTCCGCTCACGCTGCTCAGCACGATACTGGGCCGAACTACGACGAGGGGTAAATCACCCTTGTTGTCCTTGAGCCAGCACTCGGCCAACGCCTTCGTGAACGTGTATGTGTTGGGCCTGTTGCCGACCAGTTTCTCCGTCAGGGAATCCAGCAGGCTCTCTTCCAAACAATCGACGAGGGAGGTGACTTGATCGGGCGCCATCGGTGGCGGATAGATCGTCTCCTTGACCTCGGTGCGGTCGCAGTTGCAGTAGGCCGTGGAGACGTGCACGAGGGCCTCTAGATTTGTCATCCGCTTGCACAGTTCCACCAACCGTTGCGTGCCCAACATGTTTATCGTGACGGAGAGTTTGAGTTTTTCGTCGAACTTTATGGTGGCGGCACTGTGGAAGACCACGTTCACCGTGCGGGTCAGGGTCGATCTGTCGTTGGGACCGATGGCCAGCTCCGGTTGGGTGATGTCGCCCTCGACGGGCAGCACTTTGTGCAGGTCGTTCGGCCGGATCTTACGGATCGGGTCGAAAAGCTGAAAATTATCATCGGATCGTTGTCAAAACGTCGCCGATCGATTCGTCGACCTCGATTTACTCGGAAACGACATGCGACAAGGGGGGTCTACGAGCGACTTGAAATACGCCTACGAACTATATACTCGCTTGATTTACGAAAAAACTGGATTGCTAGCGACTTTAATCGCTATAAATAACACAGTTTCGATTACGTTGAAGAATTTTTAAATTTTTCCCGTTTTTCGACAAACTTATATGCAGCTTTTTCAGTTGGTACTACTCGAACTGCCATAAAAACATTACCAATCGTTTAGTTGACCTCGATTTACCCACAAACGATATCCGACACGAAAGATCTACGATCAACTTGAAATACTGCTACGAGGTCTACGCCGGCTGAGCATTTCGTTAGATTCGATTTAAACCATGACAAATGCCATAATTTTGATTAAAAATACACATTAAGTTAAATTTTGATGTTTAAATGCATTCCTTACCAAAACAATTTTGGTTTTCTTGGTTGGTATTAGTCGGATTGTTTCGAAAACGTTGCCTCTATTTACTATTAAGCGATATGCGACACGACAGGTCTACGAGCATCTTGAAATACTGCTACAAAATCTACGCCAACTAGATGCTGGCTTATTTCACGGAAGATTTGACTGTTATCGACTTACACCATTATAAATACCATTGTGTTGATTAAAACTGTGGTTTATAGGCAATTATGTTTTTTTCTAAAAAATCAGCCGGCAGGCCCATGCTGTAAGTTGGTTGACTTTAGGTATTTACGTTGTTCTCTTGAAGATATCAACTTTAAACTCAATATTTTTTTCAAGTCAATTGACGACATGCAAGCAAGTCCCAACCATCACTTGACACTTGCTCAAAATGTTGACAAATTTCAAGAAAACATTGATATCTCTAAGACAACAACGTAAACAAAGGTCACGTTCTCCAATCAGGTGTCTCGATTCATGTCAATGTTGATTTAAGTCAGTCGAGTTACAGAATGGGACTGGAAACCAACATTGAAACAAAATAAAATCACTAGAAAATCAAAAAAATTAAAGAAACCAAAGCGTGAGAAAAAAACTGTTTAAATTGTGTAAAGCAGGTAATAAAAAAGAAGTTTATCCACATAATGGACTTCAATGTCGAAATTGTTAGAGCTGTTTCCACCGAATCACGTCAGAAAAATCCGACGAACGTGAACGATTCCCCGTTATCAAGTTGCCGCTTCGCTACGAAGAAAAATAATATCAGTGAAAACGTATACTTAATTCGCCGATATTAATCGTATTTTTTTTATTTTATTTGAAATTGAATGAATTTATTTCAAGAAAATTAATAAATATTTTTAATTCATAATAAAAAAAAAACAAATTACTGAAACCGACAAAAAATGTCCTACTTTGCTCAACCTTGCGGCCAAAAAATAAATTTAATTACCCATTTTAATTGTTACAAAAAAAAATGAGCTGCGGCAGTGAAAAAATAGTCAGAGGAACTAAACGTGTGGAAAAACAAATTACGACAAATTACGAAAATTCCCAAAAAAATTATTTACCTGAACTATGACGCAGTGAAAAAATAGTCCGAGGAACTAATCGTGTGGAAAAACAAATTACGACAAATTACGAAAATTCCCAAAAAAATTATTTACCTGAACTATGACAAGTTCGAAAATTAAAATCGACACAGTGAAAAACAATTTTTTTTCGTTTCGTGCAGTGTGAGTCGGACTTTTTTATGTTGTGGTGTTAACGGGCTCACATCTGCGCCAAAGGGACCACTCTCAAAAAAGAAACAATGGATAACCAACAATGCTACGAACCTGTAATTTTGAAGCCGACTCACGCAGCCTCTGCATCCGTTAGAAAACGACTGCATCAAAAAATGTCGTTTCAATTATAAAAGCACGGACTGTCATAAAAAAAATTAAGAAAAATTAAGCAAAAAAATTAAAATGCGATAAAATTAATTATTGACAACTTGCAAACAAGCTCAAAAAAATTCACTTTTTTATTTTTATACTAGACAACTTTATATTCTGTTACATTATTACTGAGATTTATTTAAATGCATTTTTATTAGTTTTTTGGTAAAAAATTTTGGCTCTCTCGACTGTAAGGGACAATTAGACCGTTACTAGATCGTTATAAATACTACAATTTTGACTAAAAAAAGAATTCTATTATTTTTCAAGTTTAAATACGATTTTCTTGGTTGGTGTTACTCGAATTGTTTTGAAAACATTACCAATCGGTTAGTTGACCTAAATTTACCATTAAACGATATGCGACATGGGGGGTTTACTAGCAACTCGAAATTCTGCTACAAGGTCTACGCCAACTAGATATTCGCTTATTCTATGGGAAGAGTTGATTGCTATCGATCTAAATACTACAATTTTATAATAATACAAATTTCGTTATTTTTCACGTTTCCTTATGAGAAGATTTTTGTTTTTCTCGGTTGGTATTACTCGGAATGGTATGAAAACATTATCAATTGATTATAGTTGACCATAATTTACCATTAGACGATATGCGACACGAGGGGCCTACGAATAACTCGAAATGCTGCTACGAAATCTATACGCCATCTAAATATTCGCTTATTCTATGGGAAGATTCGACTGCTATCGTTACAAATACTACAATTGTGCGTAAAAAAACACGATTTTGGTTATTTCTGTAAACAAATTTTTGCTTTTCTCAGTTGGTATTACTCGGATTGTTATGAAATCATTACCAATCGGTTAGTAGATCCCAATTTACCATTAAACGAAGCGACACGGGGGGTCTACGAGCAATTTGAAATAGTGCTACGTGGTCTACGCCAACTAGATATTCCCTTATTTTATAAACGATACCTATTTAAATCGTTTTAAATAGTGCAATTTTGTTTAGAAAATACAAATCCTGTTATTTTTCGCGTTTAAACGAAAATCATGAAAATTCCAAAAAAAAACAGTCGTTTCAATCGAGGTCAAAATTTTTTGATTACAATAAAATCCTGACTTACCGGTGAACACAGCAGCAGTTTCAATCTCTCGTGCGCATCCTGCCCCCTCTTCGGCCTTATGAGGAGGTAGATTTTGGCCACCCCCGGACACGACCTCAGCAGCTTCTCCAACAGCACTTTGCCCATGAAGCCCGTCCCGCCGGTGATGAAGACGGTCTTACCGCTGTAGAAGTCGCTGACGCCCGTGTACTGTTCTATGGCGGCCATCTCGACACTTTCCATTTATCAAAAATATTCTTTGTGCTCTCTGTGGAAGCTCGGAAGGGGTCCTTCTAATTCATTTTCTTCTTCGTGTTGATCCTGCAACAGTTTTTGACAGGAGGTTTTCAAACAGACGTGCACGTCGCCGCGAACAGGTAACTACTACCTGCGAGAAACCGCGGGTCAGTGGGCTATGGAAGTGGGTCACGTGACTCAGAAGACCATCCAGAAGGTCAATGTCTCGGGAAGATCCTAGCGCGCGTGGCCCACTAAGCCGCACCGTTATCGAAATGTTTCGAATTATTATTATTTTCACTTAAAAGCGCGTTTTCTCTTGTTTTCAAAGGCTCTGAATTTTCTAGAACCAAGTCGACTTGGGCAGGAAGGCAACTCTGGAACGAGGCAGTTTGAAAATGGAACAGAAAATATGAGCTTTGCGATTAGTATCCGCCATTTTGGAGCCCAAGACGTGGCTTTCTACCTGTTTTTTTATTCACGCAGAGGTGCGTTCAGTAATGTAGCTCTGGTGAAACGTAGAGTAAATTAGAAAAGGACAGAAGATAGCCTCTCTAAGGGTGAAACGAAGCCAATAAACGCTACAGGTGACATTTCTGAACGCCCTAAGGTAATAAATTGACGTTGACAGTTGACGAGCAATCAAAGGCGAAATTTTGAAATTCCTACTCTAAAGGAAATAACAACTATTACAAAAGAGGACTCGGAAGTAATTATTCACCATTTTGGAGCCCAATACATGGTATTCTCCGCGTTTTTTGAATCACAATGCAGAGTTGCGTTCAGAAATGTGGCTCAGGTTAACCGTGGAGTAAATTATTAGAAAAGAATAAAAGACACCTTCGCAAGAGTGAAACGAAGACAAGAAAATGCTCCAGGTGACATTTCCGAACGCGGCCTTTCATAACAAATTGACGCTTGACAGTTGGCAAGCAATGAAACGGACGAAATTTTGAAATTCCTAGCATTATTACAAGAGGATTGAAAGGTAATTGTTCGCCATTTTGCAACCCATCATTGTATTAAACCTGCGCAGTGTGCCGTTTATCATCATCATGCCGCAGATCCACCATTTTGGATCCCACCGAAACTTTCTAACATACCTATGACGATTTTTTGGCAAAATCCAACGCCCACTAAAGACTAGTTTTTTTTGACATTAATAATTTGATTAATTTCTTAGCAATACTGAAAGTATTGTCGACGTTCCGAGGCTTTTATTTCGCTTTTATCGATATTTCCATTTTTAATGCACTCCATGAGAGGTTAAGTATGTGACCTTGAGATGAATTTTACAACAATCTTTGTAGAGCCTTGATAAAGAAGAAATAAATGGAAATGTAGACAATAGTGTTTTGGATTTGGTGCGCGAGTCTCAAAATAATTGAAAATTAAAATAAAATAGTTGTAAATCATTTTTCCGAGCATTTTTCGCAGTGCCGTGAAAAAGCAGACACAATGGACAGAGTGACAGGATTTTGACGCAAAGAAAATTCCGTTCAGCAAAGAAACAAAGCCTGATTCACAACCTTACCAACGAAAATTCTTTTTTAGCTCCTTCCAGCGGTGCACATCACTTTAAAATATATATTTTTTGTTTGTTCGTTTAAAAAGGTTCATAGCTAATTACCATATCTAAATAATAGCGGACAATTTGCCAAGTTTTTCCGATTATTTTTTATCTATTCCTCATTAAAAAATTTAACAAACGTTTCCTTATCAAATGAGGGCCCAGGTAGTTCGTAGAATGGCCATCAATTAAGATAAGAAAAGTCAATTGTAGGCTTTCAAGTCGAAGTTTTGCAAAAGGCGCTTTTTCTCGATTTTACGTTTTTCAATACAAATTAATACAAATGGGCTCTCATGATTGGTCAGCTTACGATTTTTTAAAATTTGTATTGAAATACTGCAACTTTTGCCGTCATCAGTTTCAAATTTTTCTCAGAAGGACGATTCAAATCTGACATTATTTTGAAGGTATTTCAATACAAAACAACATTATTTCCTGCTTTTAAAATTGCAAGTTTGTATTTCAATACATAAAACAGAAAAAAAGCCTAAAATGACCTCCTAGCTGGTGATGATCAGTTAAATTTTGAGTGTCCGCCCGGTGACGGCTGCACGAATCAAGGCTACGTTTTGTTTTTTGTTTTGCATGGCCGCTCTTGATCATAACTCTTGAGTTTATTAATAATAAATACCTGCTAGGTATTTGTAAAACAAAAACAACATAGTACACAATAGTACATAAACGCAAACTACCAATTCTATTCTCGGTCGTAAATTTTCGAAATGGCATCTTTGTTAATGATTTAAAAAAAATTCTTGTTTACATTGTAATCAGGCAAGGAATTTAATGTTTAGGACAAAATCAAGCCGGCTTGAGGGTGAAAAAAGCGACGCCTACTCGGCCGTTTTAGGTTAGGAAACTCGCCCTCTAGATTTCACAACCGAAAAAGCTCCCGCGTGCTTTCTTGCTCCGATAACAGCTAATTAAGCACGCGAAAATGTTAAATTAATTGATATACAATCGAAATCCCCCACCCGAGACCCAAAAACGTGCTGGTCGCTTACCTAATAGTTGGGGAAGGCCGGCACGGACGTCTTGATGTTTCCCAAAAACGAACACGAATATGCATTAATTAGTTACTTCGGGGCCCCCTGCGGAGAGTCCGACGCGGAAAAAGGGCCGTTTTGGTGGCGGTTTTGCGAAAAAATCAATAAAATAAGTGACACATACCAGCCTTTGAAATTGGGCGAGTACAGACTTGGGGGAGCGGGAGGGCGTGGCGGCATCTCACGCGAGCTTTCAGGAACTTCAGCAGATCGCTTTCAGCACTGTCTTATGCAACCAGTAATTCAGGTGACTCACCTAGGGAATTAACTCCCACTATTGGTATTGTATGACACTAATGACAGCTAATTTCAAAATCTTAATTTTTATTCAAATAACTTATTTTCAATCCCTAACGACCCTAACGTCCTCAAAATTGAGGTCTGCCTTGGAGGGGAAAGTTACGTGAACAGTTCCCTCCTCATCCACAGTCTTCAGTTGCGTAATGTGCAAATCCTCCTCGAACAAGTTCACCATCTCCTTGATGAGGGCCTCCGCTGCAGTCTTGCACATGTGCAGGGACGTGGAGCTCGTAACTTCCACCAAGATCGATTTCGTGTCTGGGCTGATCTTCGTCTGATCGCAATTTGTTATCGGTGGAAAAGAAATCACCGTCTCCTCGGAGTTCAGGAGGCAGGGGTAGTTGGGGTGGCCCTCGATCAGGTACAGGTATTTGTGGATCCCCGAATAAGTATTTCTCTTTCTTTCTTTCCGGAGATTGTGAGCTTCGACTTGGAGGCGGGTGAACAGTTCAGTTCCTGTCGAAGGGGTGCTCCGGTTTAAGGGGACGATGATCAAGTCATTGGGAGGCACGGCTGTGTAACGGAGGTTGCCTGGGGGCTACAATTTTCCGTTCAAGACATTTTTATTGTTTAGGGGGCTCAACTCACCAACTTGCTGAAATCATGGGTGGCTATAGTGCTATTAGTCCTCCTGCCACAAACCCCCTCGTGGAGTTTATTTTGCACTTGGATAAATTTCTTGAAAGTCGTCTCATTAAAATTTATTCCATGTATGAGGCAAGCGGCTAGATAAGGGCGCACCTTTTTTACACCCTCAAAGACAACAATGTTTGGCTTGTCACCACCATAATGCACAAACAAAGAGTGCTTGTACTCGGGGGTAGGAATCTCCTCCATTTTACTGTCCTTCGTGTCATTTTTCTCAACCACTGTCCTGGGGCTGTGGGCTTTCACGTAATCGATAATTTGTTTGGTACGGCATTGATCAATCAACTTTAGCAGTCGTCTATCCGAGATGGGGTTCTTCTTCAGGTCAATGACTGCAAAACAATTGAAAATGCCAAAAATTAACCAATCAAATATGTATAAACAACCAAATTTAATTAAATGTCAAGAAAAGTTTAGGTTATTTTACCTTTAAGCTTAGTACAGTCCACTAATTCACCAGGTAAGGTCTTAATTTTATTTCCAGATAATTCCAGCACCTTCAAAGACGGTAATTTATTAATGCTGGGGGGTAAAATGTCAATTTCGTTGTCGCTAAGTTTAATTTCGGATAAATTACAGTTTTCTTCATAACAAACATCGGGGAAAGTCTTCAATTTGTTGTTTGATAAATTCAGTACTGTTAACTTGCTAGTTTTCATCAACTTTGGGAAATCCTCCAAGCTATTATAGCAGAAATTCAACGTAACAATATTGATGAGATTATTAACGTCTTCGGGCACTTCCTTCAGTTGATTATGAGACAAGTCCAGTAATTTCAACTTCAGCAACTTATAAACGTTGCAGTTTATGTCTGTCAGCTTATTGGAGTGCAGCACCAGCGACTGAAGTGAAGTTAAATTCGAAATGTTGTCGGAGATGTTTTGCAGACCAACTTCGTGAATGTCGAGGTAATTCAGGGAGGTTAGGGTGAAAATAGCGGGGTCGACTCCATCCTTTGCCACTCTCTGGGCGACTTCGCGCCCCCCTAAGACAAGCTCGTGGCGATTTTCACTCCTGGCCCTGTCAACTTCAGGCCACATTTTTAGGTTACGTCAAATGTCAAACCAAAACTTAATCAGTACAGCTGGATCTGGAATAAACCTCGAATTAACGTAATAAAGTGGAAAATTGGAAGGAACTTACGAGAAAATCAGCTAAATTGTGCAATAACGAGCAACGGCGGGAAAAAAACCTGAAGAAACCTTACAGCACAGTTGTAAATGCTGGCGCCATCTGTGATCCGTTGGTGTAATATAAAAACTCCCCAACTTTTTGGTGATTTTTGCATTCTTTTGTCACTAGAAATCAATGTTGGTAACGCGCATTGCATGACGGGTAATGGCGTTTTGTGTATTGTGCTACGAAGGTTTTCTGAGTGAAAAATTCAATTATGCCTGAAATTTCGATTGATGTAAGTAAAATTCTTAATAGGACTTTTAGTTGAAGAAGTATTCTTTCGAATCCGCAAAAAAATCCGCAGTAAGACCCCCAAAAATCGCCGAATAACGCTCTCGAAAAATGCGAATGTCAATTTTTTACATGACTCAATCGCTGCTTTTGTGTTTATTTTTGTTGTTTTTACGCCGAGATCGGGGTTAATTCTTGGAAGACTCGCTCGGGACGCGTTTTTCGAGGGCCGATTCAATTGATTCCTCGTTTTTCCGCGAGTTTTTTCGTTTTTATTTCCTGGAAAATTGCTTAAAAATTCATAACCAAAAAAATACGATTTCGGTGTTTGATGGCTTTGGGATGTGTGGGGGGCCCCCGTTGCTGGTTTTGCTGGATTTATCCCGGTTTCATCGAACCAGGGCGTTGGTTTGCGCCATATTTGCGGCGAAATAAAAATGCAGCCCCTTTACATTAGTCATGGCATGAATAGTTTATGTCCCCTTTTCCACGGAAATCACGATTACTGATTTTTTCAGTGTTGAATCGATTTTCTTAAAATGGACGAAGAATTGGAGAATGATAATTTATCAGGGAGTGACTTCGATGACGATGAGGATCCCGACAAGATCGAAGTGCCAGGTGAGCTGTAGAAACAATTGAATTTGTTTGACGTGAACGTCAAAAATTGACAGGTAAAGGTGACTTGATGTGGTTTTTCAGGGGGCGGCAAGGACCTGGCGGCGGCGGCCGCCATCCAAGAGTCGAAATTGAAACTCGAGGAGATGAAGATGCCCCCCATGAACTTGGTGGGGAACAGCAAAATGCCCCCGAACATGCCCCTGCCCCCGTACGACATGATGAGAGGCTCTCCGAGTAAGTTTCAGTTTTTGTTTTATTTTTTGAAAAAATGTGAATAACAAACCGTTGCTTGTGTTGGCTGTGTTGCAGTGGGTGGTTCCCCATACAATATGGGCAGTATGGCCGCTATGGCCAGCATGCTCAGTAGTCTGGGGGCACCCATGAACATGAGCTCCATGTTTCCTCCGTCGGGGCCCGGTGGCTTCAACACAGCCCAATTTCTTCAGCAGAGTAAGTCCAACTCGCTTAAACACTGTGAGTGTCCCTAAGTTCTGCGTAGATTTGACGGATTAACAACGGCATGACGTAGTTATTAACTTTTCCGCCATTTTTTATTTCTTATTTTCGATTGTTTTCGATTTCTTTACGCTACAGGGCGAGCCGAAATAACGGAAAATCTAAAATTGACAGTTCGTGGCAACTGTCAATATCAAAAAACATATTGACAGCTCTTGAACCGTTAAGGTGGAGTTATAGATGGACGGACTGGAAGCGGAAGCGCACTGAACGAAATAGAATATAGAACTTTTATGAGAGCACCTTTTTCTTAATGCACTTCAAAAAAATTAAGTCGGCCATTTTGGATCTCAATGAATCTTCCTATGACTGCTATTTTCATGGAACGAAACTGTGTTGGATGCAAAATGACTCATTACTTTTCTTCTCTGGCGTTATTTTGAGCCACCCTGTAGAACGTTATTTTTTCTTTCGCTTTGGATGGTGCCGATTGTGCTTCGGTTCTGGTTAAGTGCGTCCTTGAAACGGGGTTGGTTCCTCCATTCGATTCTGTTTGCAGTGGAGATGGCGGCGTTGAGCATGAACAACCCTTACATGCAGAACCCGTTCTTGCAGAGTCTCTCCTCTTTGCTGTATTCGAACCCGACGGGGCCCCCCTGGGGTCAACTCAGCAACAAGGCGGTGGCGTCCATGTGGAACTCGGGGGCTAAGCCCCACCACCAGCAGGAGGAGGAGGAGGTGGACGATGAGGAACTCGGCGTGGCCGAAACGTACGCCGATTACATGCCCTCCAAATTGAAGTTGGGCAAGAAACATCCGGATCCGGTGGTGGAGACGGCGTCGCTGTCGTCGGTGGCGCCCGCCGACGTCTGGTACAAGCTTTCCGTACCTGACGACACGATAAGGTCGGGGGCGCTGTCGGCGCTGCAGCTCGAGAGCATCACGTACACATCGCAGGCGCACGAACACATCCTGCCCGACGGCTCCCGAGCGGGATTCCTCATCGGGGACGGCGCCGGCGTCGGTGAGTACGAAAATGGTCGAAAAACGTACGTCGCAGCTTCGACTGTTGTCGTTAGTGGCAAATATTGCGGCGATATACAGGGACTCGCGAAATTAGAGGGCCAAACTTCTATGACACATATGAACATATGTTGAAAAATTCCTCCCAAGGGAGCTAGGGCCATTTTGAAAATGTTTTTTTTCTTAATGTTTTCAAAAATTCATTACCGTGGCCAAAATTTTAAAATTTTGATAGCTTTGTACTTTTGCTCAAACATTTTTGTAAGTCGTGTTTTCTCAAAGGCACAAGAATCTGAAAATTTGAAGTTTTTTACATAAAAATAGCACGGGACGCTTATGACCAACATTTTCACCACGTTAATGAATTCACTGTCAAATACTTACTAAAGGTACCTAGTTTCACGCTTTAAGAATATAAATTTTAGAAGAAACCGCTTTCAAAGTGGCCCCTTTAAGGTCCCTAACTCCCTTAGGAGGCATTTCTCGACATGTGCCTATTCATAACAACTTTTTTCATGTCTTTCATAGAAGAATCTACTGGGAAAGTTTGGTCCAGTAGCCAAAGCGAGAAAGAGGACCTTATAAAAAAAGTTTTGAAAGGTGATCTTGTAGCTTGAGAGGTGCCTTAAAACATACTCATTTTGCAACCTCGTAGGTTTGCGGCCCGCGCCCCCATACTGGCACCATGGGGGTGAAAATCAGTTTTTGATGCATCCTGCGACAAAAATAGTGATCAAGAAAAAGAAAGAGCATAGTTTTCTACAGATTTGGTCCTATGTGTTTTTCACGTAAATTGAATGGTTTTATGTGATTTCGGCCTAGTGGGTTCGATTAGTTGGTTTAAATGTGGTCGACAATCCAATTTTTTCAACATCGATTTTTCGAACTTCCCGTGTCATGCTTTTTGGTTTCCGCTGATTTTATGGCGCCCCATTCAGATTTTATGGCAAGTTGAAATTTTAGAAAATTTTCACTTTTTACGTTGTAACTTAAAAGCGGGACCTCGAAAGTGAGCTTTTAAGATCTCTATATTACATGATAAACTGCATTTTTTGACATTTGGCTAGATTTTGTACCACTTCCACTTGAAATGGACTTGTCATTGAATTTTTAAGTGGGACACTTGGTAATACGGTAATGTTTTTATTTCATGAGCTAGAGGCATGTCACTTTGTTATTTTAAATGGCACCATGTATATTTCTTTATTGTATCTATTAGCCTTTTTGTTTGGATCTGGCCCTATATTTTACAAATTAATCACTTTGTCAAAAAATTGTTCCAATAAAAGTTCAAAAATAAGTTTAGGCCTATCTGTTGATGCGATTAATTAAAATAATGTGTATGACGTAATTACTCAGCGAGGCGCATTGAAAAAATATCAAGATAGAATGAACCGCACCTAAAACCTTTCGTTTTCCCATTTCATGTTAACTACATATGTATAAGATAACATGAGGTTTATTACCCTGATTTAATTTTAGTACTATTCTGCTTATTTACATTTTTTTTAAATATCTAAAATTTTCACCGATTTCTTCAAAGTATGACCCACGTTTCTATCTTTCAACAATTCGTAGATTCCGAATAGATAGAAGGAAATATGTTTCCGGTTTAAAGAATGGTATGAAAATATCTAAATACACTCTCGGATTCTCGTTGAAAAAGTAAAATTGACCTGTCCGAGGACTTGTCAGAAGACAGCCATGTAACTTGAAGAAATTTTATTCCTAATACAATAGCTATGCAGATATTGTATGTTTTTTTCACAAAGTTTTAAGTATGAGCCCACTTTTATACATATTGATCTTGTTTTGTAGCCTTTTTCTTTTGGTATCTTATAGTGATGAAAAATCAAAATGCTGCAAAAGGATGCAAAGTCCGATATAACCCTTTCAAAATTCTACTACAAGTTGATCCCTAAGTTTCTAATGAACGGTCTTCGTGAATCACCCTGTACCTGTATAGAAAATTATGCCGAAGCCTTTCAATTTACTTGAAAAGCGCATTGAAAATCGTATGCTCTTTCTTTTTCGTAATAAATGTTTTTCTTGTAGGATGCACCAGAATAAATGCAAAAAACTGATTTTCGCCCCCATCGTGCCAGTATGGGGGCGCAAAATGAGTATGTTTTCGGGCATCTACAAACTTACAAGATCACCAAATTTAAAAACTTTAGGATTTTTTTCGATGTCTTAGTACCCTGCGCCTGGACTATAAGCTATAACCAATATATTTGCTACAACTTCAGTTAATAGCTGAGGGGCTAATTATAAGTTAATTTATGTCATTACGTCATGACGTAAGTCTGATTAGCTGCGTTACTCAGCAGATCGCCGTCTGTTAAGTTACGCACCTAATCAGACTTATGTCTTGACGTAATGACCTAAATCAGCTTAGAATTAGCCCCCCAAAAGCTGTAAAGCAGGCTTTATTCAGGTAATAATTCCATGCGTGAAATAAAACCGTTTTTTCGATTTTACGGTTTGAAACACAAATAACCAGCTGTGATTGGTCTGTTGTCCGTATTTCCTAGAAATTTGTTCGATAAAAGCGTCAAACTCGTGTCAGATTGAAACAGACAGCGCTGTGACATTGTCGTTAGGCAACAATACCGGAAAATAGGCAAATACACCAATCACGTTTAAGCATTTGCAGTTCAAAACCCAAAATCGACAAAAACGACTTTTTAAAATGTCATGAAACGTCAGTCATGACAATAAAGCGTAATTTACATGTCCGTAACTCGTAACATAACGTCTTGAAGTAGGTATCGTGTTAAAGATCAAAATGGCGTTTGACAGGTAAGGGACGGACTATCGCCGGCGTCATCTTCGAGAATTACCTCAAGGGCAGAAAGAGGGCCATCTGGGTCTCGGTTTCCAACGATCTCAAATACGACGCCGAGAGGGACCTGAGGGACATCGGGGCCAATCGTATCGAAGTCCACCCCTTGAACAAGTTCAAGTACGCGAAAATTTCTTCGGCCATCAATGGCAACGTGAAGAAGGGCGTCATCTTCAGTACTTATTCGGCTTTGATAGGGGAGAGCAATTCGGCGGGGGGCAAGTACAAGTCGAGGTTGAAGCAGTTGCTGCAGTGGTGCGTATAACGAACGCGCGGAAACGATTCGATGATAATTTTTTTTGATGCATATGCAAAAGGTGCGGCTCGGACTTTGACGGATTGATCGTCTTCGATGAGTGCCACAGGGCCAAGAATCTCTGTCCGGTGGGCTCGTCCAAACCGACGAAAACCGGTTTAACCGTTTTGGAGATTCAGAATAAATTGCCGAAGGCGAGGGTGGTTTACGCCTCGGCCACCGGGGCCTCGGAACCGAGGAATATGGCGTACATGGTGCGGCTGGGAATGTGGGGGGAGGGCACCCCCTTTAGGGAGTTTGCGGATTTCATATCGGCCGTGGAGAAGAGGGGAGTGGGTGCCATGGAGATCGTCGCCATGGATATGAAACTTAGAGGCAAGTTCTAGTAACTTTTAAGTTACCAACGTAACGAAATCAAAATGTAACAAATCCGGTAGTGTGTCTATCAATGTTTGTTCATCAAGTTGTCCGCGAAAAAATATCAGTGTCGAAAACTTTTCCTTTTGCAGGAATGTACATAGCGAGGCAGCTCAGCTTCCACGGCGTGGCCTTCAAGATAGAAGAAGTGCCCCTCTCCAAAGACTTCGAGAGGGTGTACGATGCCAGCGTGAGACTTTGGGTGGAGGCGATGCAGAAATTCCACGAGGCCGCCGAACTGGTCGACGCCGAAAACAGAATGAGAAAGACAATGTGGGGTCAGTTCTGGTCGGCCCACCAGAGGTTCTTCAAATATTTGTGCATAGCCGCCAAGGTATAATTTTACAGACGAACGTCAACTTGATGACAATTTTTTCGATTTGTTAAGGTGCCGCACGCAGTCGCCGTGGCCCACGAGGCCATCAAGATGGGCAAGTGTGTCGTCATCGGGCTTCAGAGTACGGGAGAGGCGAGAACGTTGGAACAGCTGGAGAGGGACGACGGCGAACTGACGGATTTCGTCTCCACGGCCAAAGGTACGGCATAGCGGGAAAAAACTGAAAATCGCGTTTTTTTCTATGTTGTATGGTTTTCGAGACCCCAATAGTGGGATGCGAAAAACAGCACCATCCTGTATATCTTATGCTATATTGTTTTCACGATCCTCGGCACGAATAAAATAATTATTAAAGTGTTGGGTTTGCCTTTTCAGGCGTTTTCCAAACTTTGGTGGAAAAACATTTCCCCGCGCCCGACAGAGGGCGCATCCAGAGGCTGCTGGGATTGGAGATGCCGACTAATTCGAAAAAGACCACGACCAATGGCAACGATGAGGGTAGTTCGTCGGGGAAACGAAAAAGTAAGTCACCCATCAGAAAAGCAAGTACTCAAACTTCAAAATCCAATAAAATCTATAGAATGCGCTGAATTTTAGTTAAAATAGCGTTTTGTTTTATGAGAGGCACATTGCACTGTTGCCTCTAACATAATAATAATAATAATAATAAATAAAATTTATTGACCAAACAATGGGTGCTATGGATGGATAAAACTTATCAATCGCAGAAAAAGTTGAAATTATTAAAATAGTCTTAAGATTTTCGTTTTTCTTAACAATTTCAAGGGACACCCCAACTAATCTGTTGCAATGTGCCACAAACAACAAACATATGCGCTTCCATTGTTTTTTTATTTCACTTCACCCGTTATGTTGCATTTTTGGCCTCTTTATTAAATCGCAGTAGGCTGGGGTTTCGGTTTATAAAAACGTTGAGTATTACACAGGTGCAGATTTTGGAGCTCTACATGCAGAAAAAAAGAACGCATTGATTCGGTTAAAACTAACCGAAATATTTGTGTGGTTCCAGTTAAAATGAGACACACTGTACATACGACACGTGTTATGTTGACACTTAAGATTTTGACGTTGATTGGGGTGGGGGTGAAATGCGCAAACTAATCAAGGTCAAAGCTATGGCGAAACATGTTTCCCTCAATGCCAAGGAATCTGCCGAAAACCGTAAGTCGATATCTTATTCCGTTCAAAAGTTTTTACGACTGGATCGTCTTGAATGGGCCACCCGGTATAGAAACTTAAGTACACTGGAAAGCTGATTTTTTTTTAATGTTGGAGGCCCCAAAGTGTGACATCTTTCTTTCTTTGAAGCAGAATCGAATTTAACACTTCTTGGAAGCAATTGCCCATGGTAAGTGCCATTTTGGCACATCAATTTTGAAAATTTAAAAGCAAACCTTCATTTAATATTTCACTTCCTTAAAAACAACTTTTTCAAAAATCTAACGTCACTATTAGAAAGGTTTTCAAATAAAAAAATGCAGCAGAGAAGCGGCTGGAACCTCCCCATCGCGTGGATCTTTGTATTCTGTGTAGATAGTAGTCAATTCAACAGAATTTTTTTAATCCTTGACTAATTTCACAATTTTCTGACAAATACATGACAAATACCGACATCACCTCGGACATCACTCATCACATTTGACAATATGTTCCTTTTAAGGTTAATCTTTTGCCGCTTTTTTGACAATAACTGCCACTTTATGTCATCCACTGTCAGCCCGCTCCCTTTTAATGAGAAAGAATTTTTTCTCTATTTTCCACTGAAATGGCCGAAACTGTGAACACATTTTTATAACCAGAATTTGATCGCCTTTCTAATGGCGACATAAAAAAGGAGGTCTTGTATTTAAAATTTTAAGTTGATATGCTTAAATGGGACTTCCCGTGGGCCAATTGCTTTCAAAAGCCTTTCAGGTCTTCAACGGGTCACCCGATCTCCATGTACCAAATTTCAGCCAAATCGATTCAGTAATTTAGGCTATATTATTATTTTTACTGTTATTATAAAATTTCGCTTTTTTGAACCAAACAGCGCTAAATGCGAATTAATTTTGTCCTATTTAAAACCAGAACTTGAAGACCTTTCTGATAGTGACAATAAATCTTTCAAAAACTTGTTTTTAATAGTCAAATGAGAAAATAATTTTAAATTTGGAAATTGGTTTGCCAAAACGGCACTTTCCGTGAGTCGATTGAATTCAAAATTTGTTCAGCTCTTCGACGTGTAATACGATCCCTATGTGCAAAATTTCAGCCAAATCGGTTCAGGGGCTTGGGCTGTACCGCGATTTTAAAGTCCGATAAAAATCAATTTTTTTTTTATTTTTGGTCAAAAGGGCACTAAGAATGAATACACTTTTAGAAGCAGAATTTGAAGGTCTTCCTTATGGTGACGTAAAAAATGGGGGTTTGCATTTAAAATTTAAAAGTTGATGTGCTAAAATGGCATTTCCGGTTGCACGATTGGCTCCAAAAGCTTTTCAGATCTAAGTTAGGTTTCGAGATGCCTATGTTCCAAATTTCAGCCAAATCGGTCAAGTAGTTTTGGCTGTGGCGTGATTACAAACGTACGTACGAACGTACGTACGTACGTACATACACACAGACACATTTTAAAAACCCATTTTCTGGGTTCCTGAGACCTCAAAACGTGAAGATCTGGTGCTATCTCAAATTCGAAAATTTTAGTGATTGCAGTAACCTCCCATTTTTTTTTAAATTGTGATGGGGTTGGGGAGGTTAAAAAATGTATTCATCCTTAGTGCCAAAGAAATCAAGATTTTAGAAGAACATTTAAAAAATCGGTCCACGAAAAATGATATTCTGGCACATCAATTTTTAAATTTCAGATATGTATAAGTCGTCTTTTAACCTCCCCAACCCCATCAAAATTTAAAAAAAATGGGAGGTTACTGCAATCACTAAAATTTTCGAAATCGAGATAAGACCGGATCTATACGTTTTGAGGTCTCAGGAACCCAGAAGAGTAGTTTTTAAAATCTGTCTGTATGTATGTACGTACGTGCGTGCGTTTGTAAACGCTCTACAGCCCAAACTACTGGAGCGATTTGGCTCAAATTTGGTACATAGGCATCTCATAGCGTAACTTAGATCTGAAATCAGAAAATGGGTTTTTAAAATGTGTCTGTGTGTATGTACGTACGTACGTACGTTCGTACGTACGTTTGTAATCACGCCACAGCCAAAACTACTTGACCGATTTGGCTGAAATTTGGAACATAGGCATCTCGAAACCTAACTTAGATCTGAAAAGCTTTTGGAGCCAATCGTGCAACCGGAAATGCCATTTTGGCACATCAACTTTTAAATTTTAAATGTAAACCCCCATTTTTCACGTCACCATAGGAAAGACCTTCAAATTCTACGTATAAAAATGTATTCATTCTTAGTGCCCTTTTGACCAAAAATTAAAAAAAAATTGATTTTTATCGGACTTTAAAATCGCGGTACAGCCCAAGCCCCTCAACCGATTTGTCTGAAATTTTGCACATGGGGATTGTATTACACGTCGAAGAGCTGAACAAATTTTGGATTCAATCGGCCCACGGGAAGTGCCGTTTTGGCACACCAATTTCCAAATTTAAAATTGTTCTCTCGTTTAACCATTAAAAACAAGTTTTTGAAAGATGTACTGTCACCATCAGAAAGGTCTTCAAATTCTCGTTTTAAATAAGACAAAATTAATTCGCATTTAGTGCTGTTTGGTTCAAAAAATCGAAATTTTATAATAACACTAAAAATACATTATAGCCCAAATTAATGAATCGATTTGGCTGAAATTTGGTACATAAAGATTGGGTGACCCGTTGAAGACCTGAAGGGCTTTTGGAAGCAATTCGTCCAAAGGAAGTGTCATTTAAGCATATCAACTTAAAATTTTAAATACTAAGCCTCCTTTTTTATTTCGCCATTAGAAAGGCGATCAAATTCTGGTTCTAATAAAAATGTGTCCATAGTTTCTGCCATTTCAGTGGAAAATAGAGAAAAAAATCTTTCTCATTAAAAGGGAGCGGGAGTCAAGGATTAAAAAAATTCTGTTGAATTGACTATCTACACAAAATACAAAGATCCACGCGATGGGGAGGTTCCAGCCGCTTCTCTGCTGCACTTTTTTTACATCTATTATGACTTAAGCTTAACTTAAAATGACAAGAATGACGTTTAAACAATAAAAAAAATTTCGTTCCTGTCAATTTGAGTAAATTGAGTAGAAATGTAGGTATTTACTGTTTCGCCGGTTTGGCAGAAAATTATAAAAATTCTAATTCTTACTGAGAAGTGGCACATTCCATAGTTTATGTTTCATTTAAAATAATTTCCAAATAAGATCCACGCGGTGGGGAGGTTTCAGCCGCTTCTCTGCTGCTCATTTTTTCGGTGCAAATTTCAAACGTCTTTCCTCGTATAAAAAAGGGTAAATTTCGATTTGTGGCAGTGCGCCAGGCGGCCGTGCGCGCCGTCAAACGCAACAAATGGTCGACGTCGGACAGCGAGAACGACTCTCCGAAGAGTTCCGACTCCGAATACCACATGTCGAACGTGGAGAGCGACATCTCCGAGGAGCATTCCGATTCGGCCGCCAGCAGCGACTTCAACCCCTTCAATTCGGACAGCGATTCGGACAACGATCCGTGGAGCCGAAACAAGAAGAACAAGGGCAAAAAACAACAGAAGAAATCGTCGTCCTCGGCCAAGAAACGACCCACCTCCACCCAAGACAAGATCTCTTTGCTGCTGACGCAGAAAAAAGGTGCGTAAAGTCCGTTCGTTTTCTTTAGCAGAACTAAAATTTTTCTGGAACTGTACAACACTAATTTATAAGGACCTGTACTTTTGACAATTTGATCGAAATTTGGCGGGAAAGCAAAAACATCACAATTAACCAAATCTTCTAGGGTTTATTTTTATTGTTAGCAACAGTATCACAGATAAACGTACCTGAGGCTTTTTCGTGAATATTTTTCATTGCACTTTATTCAAAACTGCACGCACACAAAGGCCATTTTGGGCCAATTCAGAGCAATTGCAAAATTTTCACATTTGTCATGTTTTCTGACGTATCGCATTGAAATCGCTTCAACCAACTCACCTGGGGCCTAATTCTCGAATTGGACGAACAGTTTCGTATGCGAAATCACTAAAGTACGCGCAGTCTGATTGGCAGCTGCCTAGCAACGTCGCATGCGAAACAATTCGAACGATTCGAGAATTGGGCCCCTGGTAGTAAAATTCCTTGCAAAATTTTCTCATGCCAACCTAAAATTGACATTTTGACGTTCTGTCACTTTAATAGAAAATGAATGGAGAGTACTTACGTGATTTCAAGGACGTACCGACGTAATTTTTTTAATTTTTTTTTCTTGACGCAGCCAAAGCGAACGGGGGCGTGTCGAACGAGACGAGACCGACCGCAGCGCCCCCAGCGGACGCCATCGAACGCGCCTGCAGCATGAAAGACGAACTGTTGACGAAAATCGAGCGACTGGGGGAACGACTTCCCCCGAACACGCTCGATCAGCTCATAGACGAGCTCGGGGGACCCGAGAACGTCGCCGAAATGACGGGCAGAAAGGGGAGGGTGGTACAAACGGAGGACGGTGGCATCCAGTACGAGAGCAGGAGCGAGTGCGACGTACCCCTCGAAACGCTGAACCTGACGGAGAAACAGAGATTCATGGACGGGGAGAAGGACGTGGCGATCATTTCGGAGGCGGCCTCTAGCGGCATTTCGTTGCAGAGCGATCGCAGGGTGAAGAACCAGAGGAGGCGCGTTCACATCACTCTGGAGCTGCCCTGGTCGGCCGACAGGGCCATCCAACAGTTCGGCAGGACGCACCGAAGTAATCAAGTCAACGCTCCCGAGTACATTTTCTTGATCAGCGATTTGGCGGGGGAGAGGAGGTTCGCCTCGATCGTGGCGAAGAGGTTGGAGAGTTTGGGGGCGTTGACGCACGGCGATCGGAGGTGAGGCTAAAAAAAATATTAAAAAAACGAGAAAGGTTTTTCTTTGGTCCTGTTTGGTTTTGAAAAACATTTTAACCTCCCCACTCCACTTCACCATTTAAAAAAAAGGGAGGTTACTGCAATCACTAAAATTTTCGAATTCGAGATAAGACCGGATCTATACGTTTTGAGGTCTCACGAACCCAAAAAAGTGGTTTTTAAAATGTGTCTGTATGTATGTACGTACGTTCGTACGTACGTTCGTAAACACGCCACAGCCCCAACTACTCGACCGATTTGGCTGAAGTTTGGTACGTGTGCATATGATAACCCAACTTAGATCTGAAAAGCTTTTGGAGCCAATCGTGCGACCAGAAATGCCATTTTGGCACATCAACTTTTAAATTTCAAATGCAAACCCCCATTTTTCACGTCACCATATGAAAGGCCTTCAGATTCTGCTTCCAAAGATGTATTCACTGTCAGTGCCCTTTTGACAAAAAATTAAAAATATCGGGATTTTGATCGGACTTCAAAATAGCGGTACAGCCCAAGCCCCTGAACCGATTTGGCTGAAATTTTGCACATGGGGATTGTACCGTCCGTTTCATTCCAGGCGCCGTATAGGGAAATAACACGGGAAAAGTGTTTTTATTTTTTGTTTGCTCCTGAAACTGGTTCCGGCCAAATCTGAGTAATACGGTCAATGGGCCTCAGTGTCCTCTACGCATGAAAAAAAAAATGGACCTGAAATGCCCCCTTCTTAAAACGGGAGGACCGGTTGAAAATTGGAATTTTAAATTTCGCGGGCGTCAATTCAGCGCTGTTTGACATCTCCGAAAACTAAACTTCCAGTGGCGGCTTTCACAATTTCTTGAGTTTTCGCTAACGTCATTTAGTTACTTTTTTGGAATTTCTACAAATTATTGAGTGAATTCTGAGACGAAATAAACCGGCGCATTTTTGGAATAGTCCCAGAGAGTCTTGGTGTCAGAAACTTTACTAAAGAAAAGACACTATGAAGGTAACCTCACAAAAATTTGTCTTTCTTCGCTACAACCAGGCCGCATTTATTAACATTTTAATTCTCGAGGTAAGTCTCTGTTTATAGTTAAAACTGTCTTAATCGTTGTTTTGCTTCAGTTATGAATATTTTCACTGGAATATCACAGACTACGAGAAGGGTTGGTTGAATGAGGAAATGGCCAACATTCAGTTACCATGAACCTGGTACCAAATTCTGTTAAAGAATAACAATATGGAGAGCCACTAAAGGCTAGGTAGCACAGAAGGTAAGGCGAAGGTCTTGCTTAAAAATTGGTGTGTCGATAGACCTTACGAGTCACAGCGAAGACAAGGATGGTTCTGATATTTAGGGTGGATACGCCTTACCAAGCACCTGTAAGGCTGATGGAAAAGGCACCTGCAGTCTCCATTCCAAGGCCTGGAAGCTGGTGGTGATGGCCTTGCCTAGACTAGTGGCTTCGGCTGTGCCGAGGAATCTGTTGCAGGAGTTACCATGCCCTGCTTGTCCCCTGGGACAAGATGTGCCTTTGCCCCAACAGTTATTTAACCGCGGAGTGCGTGTTTGGAGTGTGGACGAAGATATGTAACTGGCTTGCCAAATTTTAATTGTTTTATTCTAAAAATGTTAATAATTAATAAAATAGCATACCTAGGTCTTATGGGCCTTATTTTCTAGATATTTTAGTTGATAATTCACAATTTAATGTTGAAATTTTGAATAAATTCTTGAATAATCAAATTAGCGATTTTATGACCGCTATATGCTGTACCGACTGCTCATATAAATGAAACAATATAACTTAGATAATTATTGTCACTACAATATCTCTTGAAGATAAACACATCAAAAATATAAGCAGCAAAAATTTTATTCTTTACTTACTATTTATTTTATTTGTTATTAAACTAGACTGTAAGGTGAGAAAGTAATAAAGTTCCTCGCGAGGATTCAATTTACAAAACAAATATAGCAAAACATAATTAAGGGGACGGTGGTAGGTTGCAAAATGTTCATAAATATTGGCCATTTCCTCATTCGACCAACCCTTCTCGTAGTCTGTGCTTCCAGTGAAAATATTCATAACTGAAGCAAAACAACGATTAAGACAGATTTAACTATAAACAGAGACTTGCCTCGAGAATTAAAATGTTAATAAATGCGGTCTGGTTCTAGCGAAGGAACCAAAGACAAAATTTTTGTGAGGTTACCCTCATAGTGTCTTTTCTTTAGTAAAGTTTCTGACACCAAGACTCTCTGGGACTATTGCAAAAATGCGCCGGTTTATTTCGTCTCAGAATTCACTCAATAATTTGTAGAAATTCCAAAAAAGTAAGTAAATGACGTTAGCGAAAACTCAAGAAATTGTGAAAGCCGCCCCTGGAAGTTTAGTTTTCGGAGATGTCAAACAGCGCTGAATTGACGCCCGCGAAATTTAAAATTTCAATTTTCAACCGGTCCTCCCGTTTTAACAAGGGGGCATTTCAGGGCCATTTTTTTTTCATGCGTACAGGACACTGAGGCCCATTGACCGTATTACTCAGATTTGGCCGGAACCAGTTTCAGGAGCAAACAAAAAATAAAAACACTTTTCCCGTGTTATTTCCCTATACGGCGCCTGGAATGAAACGGACGGTATTACACGTCGAAGAGCTGAACAAATTTTGGATTCAATCGGCCCACGGAAAGTGCCGTTTTGGCACACCAATTTCCAAATTTAAAATTATTCTCTCATTTCACCATCCAAAACAAGTTTTTGAAAGATTTATTGTCACCGTCACAAAGGTTTTCAAGTTCTGGTTTTAAATAAGACAAAATTTATTCGCAATTAGTTCCCTTCGGTAGAAAAATCGAAATTTTGTAATATAACACTGAAACCACGTTATAGCCCAATCTACTGGATCGATTTGTATGAAATTTCGTACATGGAGGCTAGGTGACCTGTTGAAGAGGTGAAAGGCTTTTGGGAACACACGGAAAGTGCCATTTAGGCATGTCAACTTTAAAATTTTAAACACAAGTCACGGAAATCAAAGACCCACGCGTTGGGGAAGTTCCAGTCGCTTCTCTGGTGCCAATTTAAAAAGGGAGGCTACTGCAATCACTAAAATTTTCGAATTCGAGATAAGTCCGGATCTATACGTTTTGAGGTCTCAGGAACTCAAAAAAGTGGTTTTTAAAATGTGTCTGTGTATGGATTTAACTGCTGGATTTTGTGTAAGTTATCATATTAAAGTAATAGGTAAAAGGCGTGAATAGTGAACGAGAATCATCAATTTTTCCGCACAATTGTAATTTTCATTTCATTTCCGACTTTTAAACATCAAAGAGGCGGGTGTCCATTCCCATTGAGTGACGTTCCCGTGATTCTGTTATACTGAATTTTGCATTTTTATTCATTAGCAGATTGTCAATTACTAAAAGTATCTGAATAGTAAACGAAAATCATCAGATATTCAAGGTAAAAGTCTCCACATAATAATTTATTATTGTATAAGTTGTGGATTTCCGTCGCGGTGATTGTCAATAAACAGGATATTTGGAACCATCGTTAAGTAGCTCAAAAAGTAAGTAATTATTCAAGAAAGATAATACCTACTATTATTAATAAAATTTTAGAAATGCGAGTTAAAAAAAAAGGGCAGCAGAGAAGCGGCTGGAACCTCCCCATCGCGTGGATCTTTGACTTGTGTTTCTAGCCGAATTAGCACAGAAATTGTATAAGACTAGTTTCAACGACGGTTTTAGAACTTTGGGGGTCCTGCCTAAAAAGGACTTACTTATACCTACTCTTCTCTGATGAATGTTTCAATTTGTGTGTTCTAAAAAAGTTCTAAAACCATCATGGAAACCAGTCATACATTTTCTATGCTAATTCGACTAGAAACCCAAGTCAAAGATCCACGCGGTGGGGAGGTTCCAGCCGCTTCACTGCTGCATTTTTACTCTGTTTTCGTAAGCAAATATTGTGAAAAAGTTCCAAAATTGGGCCTCGAAAATTATGCCTTTTTACTTCTTTTTGGTTCTTATAGACATTTTTACGCTCTGTTTTCATTTGTTTATAAACCAAATTTTGGAAGGTGTACCAAAAACTAGCCTCGAAATGAGGTAAATAGATGAAAATGTTATTTACATCTTTTTTGTGCTAAGGGGCATTTTTACAGTTTTCATTTTGTTAATGAACCAAATCTTGGCAAGATATTCCTCCTCCAGAAAGTCAGTGTAGCACTAAAGTTAAATTAAATAAATACTGACTAAAAATACTGAAAAAATGCCTTCAAATGGAAGTAATACGATGAAAATTATCTTTTTTGCTTTTTTTTGGCCTTAAAGGCGTTTCCCATTCCCTTGCTCTTTTGTTTATAAACCAAAATTGTTCAAAAAAAATGCCCTGACTCAAAATGGCTTTATGTTGAAGTGAAAACATGAAAATTAAAATATGTATTTTTTTTGTTCTAAAGGACTTTTTTCCTTCTGTTTTCATTTGTTTCAACCAAATTTTGGAAAAAAAATCGAAAATGGAGGTTCATTCTGTTGGGCAAATAAATTAAGGGCCAAGGTGAGCCCGAAAATTGACTAAAAGGTCTATTTTATTCTTTTTTCGCTCGTAAAGGAGTTTCTTGCTCTGTTTTCTATTACTGATAAATGAAAAGGGCTAAATGTTTTGAAAAGTGGCCTCAAATTCAAGGGAAAGGTGAAAAATATATCGCTTATTTGGCCTTTTATGCTTTGTTTATAAAATCAAAAATGCAAAAAAAAGACCAAGTTTGACATTGGTGTCAAATTAAGCAAAAAAGATATTATTACCCAGAGCTCGTCTTCTAGTTCATTTCTCTTATTTCACTGGCACCAAAAATGTTAAAGTTAAAAAAGTCAAAAATTGGGTTCAGGTTGAATCCAAAATTGGGCTCATTTTACTTTTCGTCAAAAAATTCACTTTTTTTAGGGCGACCGAGACAAGAGACCTCAGCCAGTTCAATATCGACAACAAGTACGGCAGGACGGCCTTGGAGGCCACCATGAAGGCGATCATGGGGTACGAGAGTCCCCTGGTGCCGCCCCCCAGGGACTACAAGGGGGACTTCTTCAAGGACGTGGCGGCGGCCCTAGTTGGCGTTGGATTGATCGTCAACAGCGAGTCGATGCCGGGAGTCCTCTCCCTCGACAAGGACTACAACAATATGTCAAAGTTCCTCAACAGGATACTCGGCATGCCCGTCGAGTTGCAGAACAGGTTGTTTAGGTGAGTTTTTACTCGGAAAAAATTAAACGACAAGTGACGTTTGAAACGTCAACTTGAGAGAATGGTTGACGTTTCCCAAGTATAAACTTGACATAATTCGCGATTCAAATTAATTTTGTGACGTCACACGTAGGCATATTTTGTTGGAAGCGTCCAATCAAATGTCACCAAAAATGTCTGTCAATATATTTCAGCGCTCGTCATTGGCTCTTTTCCCACAGTTCCCTCACTGTGACGTCACACACCAGAGGGCGTCCTCCTTAGCTAGAATCGCGAATTGCCTTTGTCGCGAAAACGTCTATTTAAGGGAAAGAAAAAGTTGGAAAGTTCCCCACTAACCATAAGCTCAATCAAAGCTTTAACAAAATTAAAACTTTTCCATCGCCAAAAATCGGCTCAAGTGACGTTTAAAAAGTCAAATAATTTTTTTTTGACAGGTACTTTACGGACACCCTCGAGGCCGTCATCACCCAAGCCAAGCGTTCCGGACGCTTCGATCTGGGCATCCTGGACCTGGGGGCGGGCGGTGAGGTGGTCAAGCGCGTCCGCACCGTCACCTTCCTGCGCAAGCACGCGACGGGCACCGCCCCCACCGAACTTCACACCGTGCACGTGGAGAGGGGCATGTCCTGGCCGGAGGCGCTCGAGAAGCTGTCGGAGTTGGCCGCCGACGAGGAAGGTTTCTACATATCCCACCAGGTGCGCAACGGCAAGCACACCGCCATCTTGGCCGTGGTGGCCGAGGCCGGCGCCA
Source organism: Pycnomerus fuliginosus (assembly GCA_963924575.1). Lineage (NCBI taxonomy): Eukaryota > Metazoa > Arthropoda > Insecta > Coleoptera > Zopheridae > Pycnomerus > Pycnomerus fuliginosus. The sequence continues at coordinate 17,432,650 of OZ004625.1, read as the reverse complement.
CCAAGAAGGCGAAGGGCGAGGCGAAAAAGGAGCAGATGTTCTCGGTGTACAGGCCCAACACCGGACTGCAGTTCAGGCAGGAGAGCCTCGCCGAACTGGAGAAGAAGTACAAGAGGGTGAGTTTTCCAGTTTACAGAGATTTCTGAACGCAGCCCTGAAGTAAATAATGGGTGGAATGAATAAAGTGTTACAAGATGCTCATTCTTGAAGTAACAAAGGAAGTAAATATAAGTTTCTCGTGCACGAGAAAAGGATAGAGCTATGAGCAAAAGTTTTGTTACCGGTTATTCATACCGGCCAATGGGTGGCTTTGAATAATGTGCGTCTGACAGAACTGCCTCTAGTGTCGCGTCGCACTTGCTTCCCAAAATCTCAGTAGGCCGTGACATAACAAAGTTTAACAAACGTCAACAATTACTAGAAAAGTCAGAAGCTGTCATGAACAATTGTTGACCTGACCAAGTTTGTTACGTTACGTACGTTAGACTGGTAGATTTTGGCAGAAAATATAACGTCAATACAGCCAGATTTCCATAGCCCTCTTACATGTCTCGAGATAACACTTGGAGCATTACTTTCCTTCGTTTCACCTGTAGAAAGGGTATCTTCTTTCTTTTTCTAGTTTACCGAGGTAGAGTTATTCCGATTTCTGAACGCAGTCTTGAAGTAAATAATAGTGGGAGGCTTTGGAAAGCGATGGTTTAAACTTGTGTGTCATGTTAGGTGCTTTCCTTTTGCACATTTATCTGAGAAACCTGAGTCAATTTCAGCAATTTGATTGGTCAAAATTGTAATTAACCAATCAAATTGTTAGTTAGGTTAGGTTAGGTTAGTTAGGTTTCTGAGATAAATATGCAAAAGGAAAGTGCCTATTGTTACTACACAGGAAGCAAGCAAAGAAATATGCGATTCAATGTAGGCAGCTCAAAAATAATGAGCAGTAATACATACCAACCTGCAATCATAAAATCAGTATTGACAACTCTTCATTCGGTACTGAAGTTATTGAAGTTATTTCAACAATACATAAAAATTTATGGGCATATTCTCTCGTCAAAAATGAAATTAAAACACCTACCTAAAATTTTTTCGATTTTTTCTTCTTGCAGCCCCCTAAAAGTGGGGCTATGTTTGTGTCATTTGCGGATAACTTCTGAACAGTTTAAGCTACGACAACCAAATTTGGGTCACTTGTTTAGCTTATTCGACTACACAATCTCCTATAATTTTACCAAAATCGAACAACGAGAACCCTGATATTCTTGCCTACCATGATCTTCATTTTTTCCACACTTTTTGTTAATTCACTGGAAAAATTATGTGGTTCGTTTTTCAATAAGCCTATTTAAAAAGCTAAATAAGTGACCAAAATCAAAAATACAGTTCTACCAAATGCTCAACTACGTTTTTATGCCTCCCCAGCGACCAAGTGTACCTATTGTGTGTCTCATTTTAACTGGAACCACCCAAATATTTCCGTTAATATTGAGCAAATTAATTCACTTTTTTTTTCTACACGTAGAGCTTCAAAATTTGCATCTGTGTGATGCTTCACCTTTGTTTTATCCCAGAATCTTGGCTCACTACGATTAATTAAACAGCGAAATCGTACATATTAGGCATTTTTTTATCGAAGAATTTTATTAAGAAAAGTTGCTCAGGATGACCCCAAATGGGTAAGTGCGGAGTTTCAGACCAAAATAAAAATGTTGAATTTCTGGAGGAAAAAATGAAAAATATCGAAAACTTCATTATTTTCACAACAAAAGGGTTGCTGTGTGATTGAAATGAGTGTTTGACAGTTGCTGTTAGTTATGACTGGGCAAAATCGCAGAAAAAATTGGAATTAAAATTATTATTTATTAGTTTATAATTTCAACTTTATCTACGATTGTTAAATTTTGCCCAGCTATAGCTAACAACAAATGTCAAACAAACCTATTTCAATTGTTTTTTTTATTACATAGCAACCCTTTTGTTGCAAAAATATTGAAATTTTCGATATTTTTGAGTCTTTGCTCCAGAAATTCAACATTTTTATTTTGGCCTGAAAGTTCGGATTTGCCGATTTGGAGTCATCCGGAGCAACTTTTCTTAATAAAATTTTTCGATAAAAGAATGCCTAAAACGATTTCGCTATTTTTGGCCTCTTTAATTAATCGCAGTGGGCTGAGATTTCGGGATAGCAAAAAGGTGAAGTATTACACAGATGCAGATTCTGGAGTTCTAGATGTGCAAAAAAAGAGCGAGTCGATTTGCTCAATATTATCCGAAATATTTGGGTGGTTCCAGTTAAAATGAGACACACTGTATAACATGTTTGATCCGAAAGACAATGGGAGGCTTTGAAAAACAGCGTTTGACACTAATGACAGTTCGGGCGTGCTAGTGTCAAAAGCTCGTTTTCCAAAATTTCACTTGCCTGTCTTTGACAGAACAAAAAAACTTGATTTTGACAAAAAAAAATTGACCAACAGGTGGAATCGGCCGATGCGGAGGAATCCTGGACGCAGCAATACGATTCGTCGGTGAACACGTGCTCGCACGCCTATTGGCGGGGCAACTGTCGGAACGTCAACGTGGGCCACGACTGCGAGGTGGGCCTCAGGCGAAGAACGTACAACGTCGTGTCCGGTTCGGTTTTGTCCGTGTGGAGTCGGGTGGAGGGCGTCCTGGCCAGCAAGAACGGCACCCACAACAACAAGATGCAGGTGATCCGGTTACGCACCAGGGACGACCTCAAAGTAGTTGGTAAGACTGACGGTTCGTTTGTAAATTGCGGTTCATCAAGTTGGCCTTGGAACTGTATGATCGTGGATGTCATTTTTAGTATTCTTGTTTTATAGGATAAGGTGGGGTAATGCTTGAAAATAAGGTTATGAAACGGGGAAAATATTGTTAACCCTAACTCACCTTAGTGAATTTTTGTTTCTCTTGGTTGGAATTGTAAGTTAAAGTGGAGTAATGTAGAATTTCGAGCATTTTTTAACCATTACCACCTTACTAATTTAAGTTTAGTTGTGTAAGTATGCAACCAGTAATTTGTGTTTTAACGAAGATAATAATTTTTCGAAGCGGCAAATTGCAACTGACAACCACACCCAACTTGATGAACGGACATCAATAAACACCGCGAGATCAGAAAAAAAACTACTTTATGCGAATAATTTAGGTACATTAATACCAAAGAATTGCGTGGACTCCCTAATCGAGGCCCTGTCGTCGGACGCGGAGAAAACCGAAGAAAAGACGTTCGACTGAGTGATGACTGAGCAAAAAAAACAATTTCGCGAACTGAAAGTATTGTGTGTGAGACACACGCTGTGAAATAGATAGGTAAATGTGTATTTATACTGTGTAGAGTTTTAGGTTTTTTGTTAAACTCCTTTCCAAGTTGTTTTTTCTTTTAGTTTTTTTTTTCTTTTTGCGTGATATTGTTGCATATTTTGGACTTTTACAGTAATTATTGCATCCATTATTTAAGAAGAACAAAAATGTATATTCCAATGTGTTCTGCAGTATAAGGATTAAAAGAGTAATTAATTCCTATGTTTTCACTGAATATTTTATTTGAGCTCCCTAGATTTAAACATTATTTAAGCCAGCGATTTGCCTCCGAAGAAAATCAATCTTTTCCTCCTTGGAGGGTAACGTTCCAAAATCGTTCCAAGCAACCTGTGAAAAAATGTTTGGAAATCAATCAGTGTCAAGTTACAACTTACGAAAATCGGTTCGTATCCTAACTTCTTCAACTGTCTTTCTTTCATCAACACTGATCCCAAGGGCTCACTCGAGTTTCTAACCATAATATTAGGGATTAAAATGACGAAAACGTACCATCTATAATTGTCAATATCAAAGGGTTTCTTAACGTCCCCCAAGATATAATTGTGAAAGCCAAAAGGCTCCACGAAATTTCCACTATTTTTCTCCCGACAGACCACGACATCTGGACGACAAAAGTGCGGCAAAACGTGGTCGTTTAAAATATTATTTTCGCCCACAATGCACTTCAAATTTTCAACTACTTCCAGGTAGAATTTGTCCGACATTGTCAGCTTCTTGTACTGCTTGTAGTCTGGGATGAATTCCGACAGCCATTTGGCGGCTTTATACCTTTTAACAATTGACAATCGATTACCTTTATACCCAGGACATTCCACGTCAATGGAGCAGTCGAGTGAAAATAATTGTTGAGGCACCTGCCGCCCTGATTTCCCGTAAATCTCGTTAATATATTCTTCGTTTAATATTTTATCCATCAATTCGTAGCAATAAATATTTCGCAGGCTTAAAAATTGGAGGCATACTCCCAGACATCGAGGGTACTGAATCAATTCTGCTTGTCTGTCTCTACTTTTTAGTTCTGACAGAGCCGTGTCGTACAAATTTTCAGGGTTTAAGTTGAACATTGAATTGACCATCACAATTCTTTCAATGTCTTTTATTCGAGCGTTTTTTATATTTTGGAGGATTTTTTCAGTAGCTGCTTGGAGGGAATGCTCGTGTTTTATTTGTAACCCTGTGCTCAGCAAAGCGATGTGAAGGCAGCACTGCGGCGATAATCGAGGGATTTCCGGCACGATTCTATCAAGGAGGCCTCGCACTTGGTCGACTAACTCATAATTTTGCGATAATCGAAGGGTCTGCAAAGTAAAGTAGCTGTGGGAGTTCTAAACCACTGTCAAGGAATTCGACCTTGAGTGGCTTAAAGCTCCCACTTTCAAGGTCTCGGCTTTTGAGAGTGATTTTAACCTCCCCACTCCACTTCACCATTAAAAAAATGCAGCAGAGAAGCGGCTGGAACCTCCCCATCGCGTGGATCTTTGTATTCTGTGTAGATAGTGGTCAATTCAACAGAAATTTTTTACCCTTATCGACTGTGACTAATTTTGCAATTTTCTGAGAAATACCGACACCACCTCGGACATCACCCATCACATTTGACAATATATCTTCCTTTTAAGGTTAATCTTTTGCCACCTTTTTGACAACAACTGCCACTTTATGTCATCCACTGTCAGCTCGCTCCCTTTTAATGAGAAAGAATTTTTTCTCTATTTTCCACTGAAATGGCAGAAACTGTGAATACATTTTTAGAACGAGAATTTGATCGTCTTTCTAATGGCCACATAAAAAAGGAGACCTTTGTATTTAAAATTTAAAGTTGATATGCCTAAATGGCACTTCCCGCGGACCAATTGCTTCCAAAAGCCTTTCAGGTCTTCAACGGGTCACCCAATCTCCATGTACCAAATTTCAGCTCAATCGATTCGCTAATTTGGGCTATAATGTATTTTTAGTGTTATTATGAAATTTCGATTTTTTGACCCAAAGAGCACTAAATGCGAACGAATTTTGTCTTACTTAAAACCAGAATTTAAAGACCTTTTTGATGGTGACAATAAATCTTTCAAAAACTTGTTTTGGATGATTAAATGAGTGAATAATTTTAAAGTTACAAATTGGTGTGTCAAAACGGCAGTTTCCGTGGGCCGATTGAATCCAAAATTTGTTCAGCTCTTCGACGTGCAATACAATCCCCGTGTGCAAAATTTCAGCCAAATCGGTTCAGGGGCTTGGGCTGTACCGCGATTCTAAAGTCGGATAAAAATCTTTTTTTTTTTAATTTTTGATCAAAAGGGCACTAAGAATGAATACATTTTTAGAAGTAGAATTTCAAGGCCTTTTCTATCGTGAGGTGAAAAATGGGGGTTTGCATTTAAAATTTAAAAGTTGATGTGCCAAAATGGCATTTCTAGTTGCACGATTGGCTCCAAAAGCTTTTCAGATCTAAGTTGGGTTATCACATGCACACGTACCAAATTTCAGCTAAATCTGTCGAGTAGTTTGGGCTGTGGCGTGTTTACGAACGTACGTACATACATACAGACACATTTTAAAAACCACTTTTTTGGGCTCCTGAGACCTCAAAACGTATAGATCCGGTCTTATCTCGAATTCGAAAATTTTAGTGATTGCAGTAACCTCCCTTTTTTTTAAATGGTGAAGTGGAGTGGGGAGGTTAAAAAAAGGGAGGTTACTGCAATCACTAAAATTTTCGAATTCGAGATAAGACCGGATCTATACGTTTTGAAGTCTAGGGAACCCAAAAAAGTGGTTTATAAAATGTGTCTGTATGTATGTACGTACGTTCGTAAACACGCCACAGCCCAAACTACTCGACAGATTTAGCTGAAATTTGGTACGTGTGCATGTGATAACCCAACTTAGATCTGAAAAGCTTTTGGAGCCAATCGTGCAACTAGAAATGCCATTTTGGCACATCAACTTTTAAATTTTAAATGCAAACCACCATTTTTTACCTCACGATAGAAAAGGCCTTCAAATTCTGCTTCTAAAAATGTATTCACTCTTAGTGCCCTTTTGATCAAAAATTAAAAAAAAAAATTATTTTTATCCGACTTTAAAATCGCGGTACAGCCCAAGCCCCTGAACCGATTTGGCTGAAATTTTGCACACGGGGATTGTATTGCACGTCGAAGAGCTGAACAAATTTTGGATTCAATCGGCCCACGGAAACTGCCGTTTTGACACACCAATTTGTAAGTTTAAAATTATTCACTCATTTAACCATCCAAAACAAGTTTTTGAAAGATTTATTGTCACCATCAAAAAGGTCTTTAAATTCTGGTTTTAAGTAAGACAAAATTCGTTCGCATTTAGTGCTCTTTGGGTCAAAAAATCGAAATTTCATAATAACACTAAAAATACATTATAGCCCAAATTAGCGAATCGATTTAGCTGAAATTTGGTACATGGAGATTGGGTGACCCGTTTAAGACCTGAAAGGCTTTTGGAAGCAATTGGTCCACGGGAAGTGCCATTTAGGCATATCAACTTTGAATTTTAAATACAAAGGTCTCCTTTTTTATGTGGCCATTAGAAAGACGATCAAATTCTCGTTCTAAAAATGTATTCACAGTTTCTGCCATTTCAGTGGAAAATAGAGAAAAAATTCTTTCTCATTAAAAGGGAGCGAGCTGACAGTGGATGACATAAAGTGGCAGTTGTTGTCAAAAAGGTAGCAAAAGATTAACCTTAAAAGGAACATATTGTCAAATGTGATGGGTGATGTCTGAGGTGGTGTCGGTATTTGTCAGAAAATTGCAAAATTAGTCACAGTCGATAAGGGTAAAAAAAATCTGTTGAATTGACCACTATCAACACAGAATACAAAGATCCACGCGATGGGGAGGTTCCAGCCGCTTCTCTGCTGCTGGTTTTACGTGTTTTTACCTTCAAAATCGCAGCCAGAGTGATTTCGTTGACACTAGAAGCATTCTCCACCGCCTTCTCGATCATTGCCGCCAAAATCGGTTTTAACTTGACCTTGGTCTGGGCCTTGAAGTAACCCATTGCGATAACCGCCAACTCGTCGACATTAAAATTGTCGATCTCCCTGCACAGCTGATCTTCGAAAGCAAACTCGACTTCTTTCTTCCGACAAACATTTATGCAAAAATAAGTGTAAAGGAGTTCTTTCTTAGTAAACCGCTTCGCTTTTCGGGGCAGCCTATCCAAAACTTCGGGGACGAAGTCTGAGAGCCTTGCGAGGTTTAACTTGAACCAGGCGGTGACAAAGGCGAATGTTTTATCCAAGGACCAGCCCCCCATCTTCCAGCAGCAGATGTCATCGAGGCAGCTCCAGACGTCGTGGAAATTGTGTGAGGTTATGTACTGGCACTGGGGGTACTCGCGGATGGTTTCGAGGAGGGTCAACAGTTCCTCGTCGGTGAGTTTTTCGCAATTGTCCATTAAGCCATCGACTAAGTTATCGTAGCGATTGTCACTGAGCGGGATGCCGTGGTTTATGCTGAACGTTTTGGCCCTTACGAATCCCTTCACAATGTCACTGGGAGGGGCGGAGCGCCAGTTTTGCAGTAGAAGTTCCTCGAAGTCTTTTTCGTTGGAAATGTCTGGGTAAGTGTTGAAATTTTGACGCATAAGGGGCAGGACGGGCAAGATTTGGTGGGCGAAGGCGTTTTCGCCGTCTACGAAGATTTTCTCGAGGCGTTTGGGGGTAAAATGAAAAGTGCGTGAAAAAGTGAGGTTAGGTAAAAAATTTTGGAGAATTTTGCGACTGCAGGGATGAAAATGCACAACTGGGGTGAAAAGCGAGGATAGGGTGAGCCTTTTCAGCATTTTCTGTGAAGATAAGAAAAATGAACGGAGTTAACCTAAGAAAATTTAACTGTCATTTCTCACAATTACAAATTCTAAATTCAAATTCCCTAAAATAGCTAAATCCGAGAGCTATAGGCATAGGCTCTGAAGAATGCAAAAGTGTATTGCTGGTGGCCTGAGCACGCTACTTCTCACTACTACTCCCGTGTGATTAATTTTGTATTTGAAAATAAGTGACAAAATTGACCAAATCAAAAACAGAGGCCGCCTCTGATGGGCAGCCATCTTGGAAGTAGCGTTTATTTTGGCGCGAATGAGGGTTTACATGTTATTCTTACGGGAGATGACGGATTTTTATTTTGAAATTTCGCTGTTAATGGTTGATTTATAAAGTGCAGTTCGTGTTTGATGATATTAGCTTTGTTATTAGTTTACTTTTTTGAACTGGCTGCTATGGTTTGGGCTTTTTGTTATTTATTCAAATTGACATCGGGTATCACTTATGCAACCAGTAGCATGATTTTATTTAGATGTGTTTAGTGTAGAGCCACAATGGCGAACGTCGATTATTCTCACAAATATAATCATCGCATCGCTAAATAAGGCCGGTTCGGGTAATGTTCAGCATTTATTTCAGTGAAACAATAGCTTCACTGAAATATTCTGAAACGTCATAAAAGAAGGAACCTGTAAAAGATTAACTTCCCATAATTCCGTGCACTTCTTAATATGGTCAATTGAAAATAAGTGACGGAATTGAAGAATGAAGACACGGCACACCCTTTTGTTTCTTCGACCTGTACACCTATAAAATGGAATAGTGCACGTCGTAGGCAACCAGTAATTTAATACTTATCAAAAAAATATTTTAATTTTTTAATGCATTTTTACCAAGTCATTTACAAGGTCGAGTATAAGCCGTTTAGAATAGATTGCGTTTTCGTTTTGTTCAGTAAAGCGATTATTCCAAGATGCCGTACCTCCGCATCGAGACGAACGTCCCCCAAAACAAAATCCCCGCCGACCTACCCCAAAAACTCTGTTCGGTGGTGGCTAAATCCCTCGGGAAACCCTTGAACGTAAGTCTATAGTTATGTCACAAGATCCTTACGTAATTTTAAGTATTGCGTGGCCGCTGTAATTGGTGGAGTCAGCCTGTCATTTGGGGGAACAAGTGAACCCGCAGCCCAAGGCACCCTGATGAGCATCGGTGCTTTGGGGGTGGCTGAAAATAAAAAACATTCAAAGGCTATATTTGACACTGTTTCCAAGGAGATTGGGATATCATCCGACAGGTGACTAAATTTTTAACTCGATGCCAATAATCGTTTTTTTTTCCTTCAGGATGTACATTCAGTTTATCAATGCAGCTGTGGGTGATGTGGGGTATAACGGCACAACCTTCCATGAAATATTCGGTGGATAAGTAATAAAGAATTTTGCGAAACTTATTTTATTTAAACGCTTTTTATCTTACAAAACGAAAAGATTCATTTACGGTCACTAGATCTAGTCAAAAAATAATCTTACCGACATTTTGATATATTTAATAAGTCGAAGGGACTCCTAACCTTAAGTAAAAAAAGAGAAGGGGGAGAAATGTAATCTCGTTATGTACAATATCGTTACTTTACTCGGCCTTGCTTTCCTCGTTATTGGGAGAATGCCAAGTTAAACGTTCTTCGTAGAACCTAATCACGACCTGTGGACACTTGACGTTGGCCTGCTTGGCTGGAACTAAATCAGCTTCGTCTGTCCCCTCCCACTTCATTAAAAACATTAACTGCCCCGAACTATCAGTGGCTCCGATGATTTTTTCAGGTTCTAGTCCCCGATCGAAGCCGTGCTGCTTCTTCTCCTCGGTCTTCCTTTTAGCCCCCTTGAGCTCTTGCGTGGGGGTACCAGACGCCTTTCGCTTCTTATTCCTCTCCCTCTCCTTGGTCCTCTCAGCCTCGAAAGCTGCAATCAGTCCGGGACAGTCTAGATTCTCCTCAGGCTCCCACGTGTTGTCTTTATCATCATAGCCGATCCATTTCAAATAGTATTCTTTGACTCCATTCGAGTTTATTCGACTGTCGATAATTTTTTCCACGACGTACTCTTCGGGGCCCGGTTCGTCCACAGGTGAGGGGCTCTTGGCTTTGCCTTTGCTCATTTTTATGTGGGGGGCTGAAAGTTTAAGTTTTGGGGTTAGGGGGCTCGGGGGACCACTTTACGGGTTACTTACAGTTTTACGGAAGATTTTAAGTGGGATTTGGGAAATAAACCGCTAAAATGCCGCTAACAGACGCTGGCGGAATCAAACAAATATGGCGGCGATTGAACCTCGGTCGGTAAGTAGAATTGATTTTTCGTTCGGCAGTTACAGTGTGCTTTTCCATATTACATAAGCACTCAATAGATGTCGCCAGCAATTGGCTAGAGTTAGGAGCGACTCGAAGACGTTTATTTTTTTGTAAAAAAATAGGTGAAAATAACGAAATTTTGACATCTTCTCGACCGTTGAAGACAAAATACAGTAACGTAATGGCAAATCGCATCAAAAACGTCTTGAAAAGACGGAAAATAAACGTTTCTGCCTCGCGGTTACTGGAAGATCTCTTTGTATTCATGTGATCCTGATAAAAACTGGGAATATTCGCATCCAAGATGGCTGGTACGCAAGGAACATGCCTTTATGGTTTGATTTTCTGTAATGTGGAACAAAATTTGATTGGATAAGGTACAAGTAACGTACAATATAAATTGACTTGGCGGTGCATAGAAATTTTTAAATGGCAAGTGCATGTAAGGTGTCTTATTTGGTTTTTGATCTGTTGCTAAAATCAGAACGAACACAGACAGGGTTTGCGTGTCAGGCTTTTTTTTTCAACAATGAACGTTAATTTTTTACCCATTGTTCCTAATTTAAATCCGATTTAAATTCAGAAATCTTTCTAATGAACGAGGTTTTGTGATTTATGCTATTTTCCAGGCTATTTTATTATCTATTTTCTACTTTCTGTTAATTTGTTAAACGCGGGTTTTCAATTTCGTCAAAAAGCGGAAAGAATGGATAATGATTAAACTCAATCGTCCCTTTTAGAATTTTAGCAACAAATCAACAACAAAATAAACGACCTTACATGAACTTGTCATTTACAAAATTTTTATATCGCGAAGTCAATTTAACGTATTGTACAGTATTTGTTTCTTATTCAATCAAATTTTGTTCCTATTACAGAAAACTGCTTTACCGATTCCAAGTATTTTCCAAAAACTGTCGGAAGCTGATGACCGATTGCACCGTAATTTTTGAGTGTCCCTTAATGACAAGTGACCCTTAAAGTCCTTGGAAACCATTGTTTCAACAAACGTATCTACGGAATTTAAACGTCACTTCTCACTTATCTTTAAGGAATCCCTTAAAATTACGGTGCAATTGGCCATGAGTTACATACATATGCTATGGTTACATTTACAAAAACAGTCAAAGAATGTAAAGTTTCCTTGCTAGCTCCTGGAAGAAAAATGCTTAAAACTTTAAAATGCTATTTTCTGTGCGGTTTATTAATTGCTAGCATCTGGCGGCGGAAGATCGAACCAACTCCATGCGTGCCAGCCATCTTCGATGGAAATATTCTCAGTTTCTATTAGGATCACACGAATGCAAGGAGGTCTTCAAGATTCGCACGGCAGGAACATTTATTTTTCGTCTCTTTGCAATGGACCTATTTCTTGAGTGACGTCAGGCGACGACCATTTGGAGGCTCAAAATATATTTCTCCCTCACCCGCCCATTAAAGAAAGGAATATCGGTCTCTGTCGATCGCCTCCAATTGCGCGAGAATCATATTGTCATCCTTTTTTAACGCATTCAGATTTGAGCATAATGTGTACTCTTTTCTCTCAAGAAATAGGTACCTGAATAAGGGTTTTCAGCATAAAAGGATGGAAGATGTGCCATGTCAGACCCCCTATGCGCCGCCATAAACAGTATACCATCTGCGCATAGTGCGCTGCCGCTTGATTGGCTTGACGTCACAATTAGAAAAGGACCCTCTTATACTAAAAACCCTTATTACTATATTTTGTTGTAAATGATTGAAGGGGTTTTCGTTAAATTCTGTTGGTTTGTTATAGTACCTATTTTCAACAAAACTTCCGTTGCAAGTCATTGATAGTTTTTGTTTTGATTTGCACATTTATAATAGGTATCTGAGGAGCCTCACTTAATCTCAGCAATTTGATTGATTCGTTTGAATTTTTACCAATTAAATTGCTGAGATAGCGAGGCTCCTCCGACGGTTCTTTAGATAAATGCGTAAATCGAAGAAGTTTATTGATGACGTGCAACGGAAGTTTTGTTGAAAATACTATAAAAGCGTTTTCAGCTGAGCAAAATAAGACCAAGTCAGTTTGACCATTGTTTACTTAACATTGTAACTTAAACAATGGTTTGACGTATTGTGCGTTATCCATCCAATCCAATTTTGTTCCACATTAAAGAAAACTGCATTATCGCTTCGTGTATTGTTGGTTGCCTCAACAATTTTAAAAAAATTGCCGAAAGTTACGATTCAATTTTCAGAAACAGGGGCAGCCAAAGAATTTAAAATTCTCTCGCTATTTCCTGTAAGAAAGATGTTTCAAATAATTGCTGTTCTAGTATTTTCTTTTCGCTTTATTAAGTGCCGACATCTGGCGGTGAAAAATCAAACCATAAGGCTCCTTGCGAACCAGCCATATTGGATATCTTCTGTTTCTATCAGGATCACATAACTGCACAGAGATCTTCAAGTAGTCTTTTCAAGACGGTTTTAATGCGATTTGCCATTACGTTACTGCATTTTGTCTTAAAAGGTTGAAAACATGTTGAAATTCAGCTATTTTCACCAAAAAAAACGTTTTCGAGTCGCTGCTACTTAAAGACCTTTTCGTCTTCATGCGATCCTGATACAACGGAGGCTCGATCCTGCACCGCCAGATGCCAGCACTCAATAAGGAACAGAAAATTGCAATTATTCGAAATGTCATAATAATTAAACAATTTGTTTTTATTGCTACTTCAATTTTAGGTATAGAGTTTTTAATTAATTAGAAAATGGATTTGAGGGGAAATTTTACTTACAAGACAAAAAATCGAGAGTTGTTGCAAGTAGGTTTTTACCTTCCACTCTCGCAAACGTAGAAAACCAAAAAAATCCAAGCAATCCCAAGAAATAAATATAAAAAAATTTATTCGCTATCATATAAATCAATAATACTATGTACAGTCGTGAACCTCGTCACTTCGAAGCTTAAAAAATAAATAGTTACGTATTACATCACAATTAAGAGGGGTGGGGAGGGTCCAGGATTGCACTACTGCCTCTTATCGACCAGCTTTATGTCCTTCACGTGTAAATTTTTATCACTTTTCGCTGCAAATCTGATCAGAGCCTGCGTGGAGATCTGCAGGGAATGCCTGCAGTCCAGTTTCACCAAACTCTCGCATTTCGACAAATGTTCAAGGCTGTTCTCCGACACCAACTTAGAGTGACTTAAGTCCAAGCTGATCAGATTGGTGACAGTCTTAGCCGGCTTAGTCGTTAGCTGAGCTATCCCCGCGTCGGTGATCCTCGGGCAAAGGCTTAAGTTGAGGTGTTGCAAGTACGGCAAGTACTGAGTGACGTAACGCATCGCTATGTCGGTAATGTCGGTGCCTGACAGTTTGAGCGTGCGCAAGTTGCGGAAGCGTATCTTCTCGTCGGCCAATCCTCGGCGGGAGTCGTTGTTCGGCCCGAGTATCTCCCTGAGGGCTGAATCGTTGAAATCCGAGATGAAGCTAAGATCCAGATGCTGGAGGAGTGCGGAGTGATTCGTGCGCAGGGAAATGGCGGTTCGAACGTTAACACTTACTAGACTTAAGTCTTTCAAGTTGCTGAGCCGTTGGAATAACCACGGCAACTGGAACTTGTTGATGTGGCACCAGTCCAGGCGAAGAGTTTCCGGCTGTCTTCGCACTATCCCCTTGAGAATATCAGACGAAATTCTTTTACGTTTAAATTCCATCATCTTCCACAAGGAAGGATCGATGGAATAAGTGGCCCAGGTTTTGCAAACCAACGCACAATTCACTAAATCCCTAGGGCTTAAACGCTTGAAGACGTTTAAAACGCATCTTTTGTCCAGGGCCAAGTTGTTAGTGGGCAGGGGGGACATCATTAAAACGGGCGCAGGACGCACCACCACCATCGGTTTTTTGAGCACCTTGGCGGAATTACCGGCGATCTGCTGCGCCAGCTGCATCCTGAAGGCGGTTTTTTGTGGTGGGGGTTTGGTTTCAAGGTCGCAGGATTCGCTGCTGCGTCTCTTCTTGACGGGCAAAAGGTCCTTGTTGTCGTTTTCGCTGCCCGAGTCCGAGTAGTGTTCCTGGTGGGTTTTGTGGTCGAGGGCGCTGGAGGCGTCCGAGGAGATGGACATCCTGCGCATGTCCGTGGATTTTTGACGTGCGCGAAAGTGACGCGGCCGGTAGTCGTTGTTTTTGCCGAGTTTGCAGCAGGTGGGGCACTCCCAAGAGTTGGGCATGTCCTCGTTGATGTAGCCGCTGAAGTCGGGGCAGACGCGCTGCGCGCAGAGCGGATGGGCGATCTCGTAGCACACCTGCAACAGTTGGTATCCCCGATTAGGTCTGACATCGGTCAAATGTCTTGTCAATTTGACGTTTAAATGTCAATTATTACCGCAGGCTGATGACTGAACTGTTATTCTAGGGATTTATGTTTTGTAAAGTTCTCAACAATTTTATAGAGAAAGTCTACTTTGCTAAAAAAGTACCGTAAATATGGGGTGTCGCAAAAAAACCGGATAATATATTTTTGGAAATAAGTCAGGCATTTCTTAACAGATTTGGATGAACGTGGTCTTAAATTAAAGTTAAGGAATCAGGCTTTCGAACTCTCTAAGAAACCACGACAGATGGCGCTGTCGTAGTATTCCTATTAATAGTTGCTTTTAATGCTCATTTTAAGTGCGTGGGGACTGGTGAAAAAACAACCAAGCGTTATGAGACTCAGAAATCCTTATCTTTTGTCTTCAAAAACCTTTTTTCAGAAGTTGATTTGCTCGTTGATTTGGTTTAAGCATTAATTTTAAGTGATTTTTTGAAAAAATGTGTTTTCCCTTATTAGTAACAGTGATACAAAACAGCTTCATTTTCAGTAATAGTTCTCCAATTTGTCCCTAATTGGCAGTCTTCATCAAATGCGATAATTTACAACCAAAAATTATGCTGTTTGTGCGTCACTAACTTCACTCATCAGTTATTCGGGCGTAGACATATTTTTAAAAAATCGCAGAAAATTAATGCATAAACCAAATCAATTTTTGAAATAAGATTTTTGCCGGAAAAAGAACGATCTTCAAGGCCATTTGAGTCACACAAGGATCGGTTCTTGTCTGACCAATCCCCAAGCACCTGAAAAAGATTTAAAAATAAGTATCAATAGGGTCATTACGGCAGCGCCATCTGTCATAGTTTGTTGCACGATTCAAAAGCTTGGTTCTTTAGCTTTCATTTAAAAGGAGGTTCATCCAAATCGTTTGAGAAATGGCTGACTTATTCCTAAAAATATTTTGTCCGGTCTTTTTTTGGGACACCCGATAGAAGTTAATTTTTCCTAACAAATCCACTAAAGAAACGTTCAAAAGATAAAAAACATAATTATACAGGGTGTCCCATAATTACGTTCTCAAAGTGGCCCCGAAATGCTTCATAAGGGAGCTACGCCCCTCCAAAGGGGTACTAGAAAAATCGGTTTTCTTAAAACTATTCGAAATTGGTAAATGATAATATTTTGAAATTAGGAACATAGGTTAGTATTGTGAAGGGCCTTTTCGATTTTTTCAGATTTTTCGGAACATCATAGGCGTTCGCTTCAGGGGGGGCCTTTCACATTTTTCTTCCTAAAATGATGTAAGGTATCATCTCGGGTATCATCCTCCATGTTTATTTTCAATAATTACTTGCTTAGATAAAACCTCGGATAAAACAAAGTGCTTTTTATTCGAAAATGGCACGCCCTAGCTACATTCAACAAGAGCACCTTTTTTATGTGGAATAGACCAGAGATTACGATTTCGTTATTATTTGGCAAAAGAAAGGCTCACAACAGAAGAAAATGTAAAATAATTGTAAGGCCCCCCCAAGAACGCACACCTCTGATGTTATTGAAAATCTGAAAAAAAATTGAAGAGAAAGCTCTTTATAGAACTAACCATTGTTCTGAATTTCAAAATCCTATTCTTCATATTTTTCGTAAAACCATTGGTAAAACTGATTTTTTGAGTACCCCCGAGAGGGGGCTACCTTATAAAGCATTTCCGGACATAATATGTCCATAGAAACTTTTCTTCCTAGAATGGTGTAAAGAATAACGTGACGGAGTTAGAACTATGAATTTAGGAACACCCTGTATAGGTACTAGAAATTTTTTTTAAGTCTTGCGCGACCCCAAGTGGTACCGATCTTACTTTCTCTTTGAAGGAGAATCGATTGGTGGAAATTTCGAACTTCTAGGACTCACCCACTTCGAAAAAAGTAGCTCTAAATGCATTTTAATGCGAAAAAAGTGCAGCAGAGAAGCGGCTGGAACCTCCCCATCGCGTGGATCTTTGTATTCTGTGTAGACAGTAGTCAATTCAACAAAAAAATCTTTATGCTTATCGTCTGTGACTAATTTCGCAATTTTCTGACAAATACCGACATCACCCATCACATTTGACAATATGTTCCTTTTAAGGTTAACAGTTTGCCACCCTTTTGACAATAACTGATACTTTATGTCATCCACTGTCAGCATGCTCCCTTTTAATGAAAAATATTTTTTTCTCTTTTCCACTGAAATGGCAGAAACTGTGAATACATTTTTAGAACGAGAATTTGATCGTCTTTCTAATGGCGACATAAAAAGGGAGACCTTTGTACCGTTCGTTTCATTCCAGGCGCCGTATAGGGAAATAACACGGGAAAAGTGTTTTTATTTTTTGTTTGCTCCTGAAACTGGTTCCGGCCAAATCTGAGTGATACGGTCAATGGGCCTCAATGTCCTCTACGCATGAAAAAAAAATGGCCCTGAAATGCCCCCTTGTTAAAACGGGAGGACCGGTTGAAAATTGGAATTTTAAATTTCGCGGGCGTCAATTCAGCGCTGTTTGACATCTCCGAAAACTAAACTTCCAGGGGCGGCTTTCACAATTTCTTGAGTTTTCGCTAACGTCATTTACTTACTTTTTTGGAATTTCTACAAATTATTGAGTGAATTCTGAGACGAAATAAACCGGCGCATTTTTGCAATAGTCCCAGAGAGTCTTGGTGTCAGAAACTTTACTACAGAAAAGACACTATGAGGGTAACCTCACAAAAATTTTGTCTTTGGTTCCTTCGCTAGAACCAGACCGCATTTATTAACATTTTAATTCTCGAGGCAAGTCTCTGTTTATAGTTAAATCTGTCTTAATCGTTGTTTTGCTTCAGTTATGAATATTTTCACTGGAAGCACAGACTACGAGAAGGGTTAGTCGAATGAAGAAATGGCCAATATTCATGAACATTTTGCAACCTACCACCGTCCCCTTAATTATGTTTTGCTATATTTGTTTTGTAAATTGAATCCTCGCGAGGAACTATTACTTTCTCACCTTACAGTCCAGTCTAATAACAAATAAAATAAATAGTAAGTAAATAATAAAATTTTTGCTGCTTATATTTTTGATGTGTTTATCTTCAAGAGATATTGTAGTGACAATAATTATCTAAGTTATATTGTTTCATTTATATGAGCAGTCGGTTCAGCATATAGCGGTCATAAAATCGCTAATTTGATTATTCAAGAATTTATTCAAAATTTCAACATTAAATTGTGAATTATCAACTAAAATATCTAGAAAATAAGGCCCATAAGACCTAGGTATGCTATTTTATTAATTATTAACATTTTTAGAATAAAACAATTAAAATTTGGCAAGCCAGTTACATATCTTCGTCCACACTCCAAACACGCACTCCGCGGTTAAATAACTGTTGGGGCAAAGGCACATCTTGTCCCAGGGGACAAGCAGGACATGGTAACTCCTGCAACAGATTCCTCGGCACCTCGCTCGGCACAGCCGAAGCCACTAGTCTAGGCAAGGCCATCACCACCAGCTTCCAGGCCTTGGAGTGGAGACTGCAGGTGCCTTTTCCATCAGCCTTACAGGTGCTTGGTAAGGCGTATCTACCCTAAATATCAGAACCATCCTTGTCTTCGCTGTGACTCGTAAGGTCTATCGACACACCAACTTTTAAGCAAGACCTTCGCCTTACCTTCTGTGCTACCTAGCCTTTAGTGGCTCTCCATATTGTTATTCTTTAGCAGAATTTGGTACCAGGTTCATGGTAACTGAATATTGGCCATTTCCTCATTCAACCAACCCTTCTCGTAGTCTGTGATATTCCAGTGAAAATATTCATAACTGAAGCAAAACAACGATTAAGACAGTTTTAACTATAAACATAGACTTACCTGGAGAATTTAAATGTTAATAAATGCGGCCTGGTTGTAGCGAACAAAGACAAAATTTTTGTGAGGTTACCTTCATAGTGTCTTTTCTTTAGTAAAGTTTCTGACACCAAGACTCTCTGGGACTATTGCAAAAATGCGCCGGTTTATTTCGTCTCAGAATTCACTCAATAATTTGTAGAAATTCCAAAAAAGTAACTAAATGACGTTAGCGAAAACTCAAGAAATTGTGAAAGCCGCCACTGGAAGTTTAGTTTTCGGAGATGTCAAACAGCGCTGAATTGACGCCCGCGAAATTTAAAATTCCAATTTTCAACCGGTCCTCCCGTTTTAAGAAGGGGGCATTTCAGATCCATTTTTTTTTTCATGCGTAGAGGACACTGAGGCCCATTGACCGTATTACTCAGATTTGGCCGGAACCAGTTTCAGGAGCAAACCAAAAATAAAAACACTTTTCCCGTGTTATTTCCCTATACGGCGCCTGGAATGAAACGAACGGTATTTAAAATTTAAAGTTGATATGCTTAAATGGCACTTCCCGTGGACCAATTGCTTCCAAAAGCCTTTCAGGTCTTCAACGGGTCACCCAATCTCCATGTACCAAATTTCAGCCAAATCGATTCGCTAATTTGGGCTATAATGTATTTTTAGTGTTATTATGAAATTTCGATTTTTTGACCCAAAGAGCACTAAATGCGAACTAATTTTGTCTTACTTAAAACCAGAATTTGAAGACCTTTTCTGATGGTGAGAATAAATCTTTCAAAAACTTGTTTTGGATGGTTAAATGAGTGAATAATTTTAAAGTTACAAATTGGTGTGCCAAAACGGCAGTTTCCGTGAGCCGATTGAGTCCAAAATTTGTTCAGCTCTTCGACGTGTAATACAATCCCCGTGTGCAAAATTTGAGCCAAATCGGTTCAGGGACTTGGGCTGTACCGCGATTTTATAGTCGGATAAAAATCTTTTTTTTTTAAATTTTTGATCAAAAGGGCACTAAGAATGAATACATTTTTAGAAGCAGAATTTGAAGGCCTTTTCTATCGTGAGGTGAAAAATGGGGGTTTGCATTTGAAATTTAAAAGTTGATGTGCCAAAATGGCATTTCTAGTTGAACGATTGGCTCCAAAAGCTTTTCAGATCTAAGTTGGGTTATCACATGCACACGTACCAAATTTCAGCCAAATCGGTCTAGTAGTTTTGGCTGTGGCGTGTTTACAAACGTACGTACGCACGTACGCACGTACACACAGACACATTTTAAAAACCACTTTTTTGGGCTCCTGAGACCCCAAAACGTATAGATCCGGTCTTATCTCGAATTCGAAAATTTTAGTGTTTGCAGTAACCTCCCTTTTTTTTTAAATGGTGAAGTGGAGTGGGGAGGTTAAAACGCTCTAAATTCAATAAAAAAAAAGGCAGTAGAGAAGCGGCTGGAACCTCCCCAACGCGTAGGTCTTTGATTTCCGTGACTTGTGTTTAAGATTTTAAAGTTGATATGCCTAAATGGCAATTTCCGTGGGCCGATTCAATCCAAAATTTGTTCACCTCTTCGACGTGTAATACAATCCCCATGTGCAAAATTTCAGCCAAATCGATTCACTAATTGGGCTATAATGTATTTTTAGTGTTATTAAAAAATTTCGATTTTTTGATCCAAAGAGCACTAAATGCGAACGAACTTTGTCTTATTTAAAACCAGAATTTGAAGACCTTTCTGATGGTGACAATAAATCTTTCAAAAACTTGTTTTGGATGGTTAAATGAGTGAGTAATTTTAAAGTTGGAAATTGGTGTGCCAAAACGGCACTTTCCGTAGGCCGATTGAATCCAAAATTTGTTCAGCTCTTCGACGTGTAATACAATCCCCATGTGCAAAATTTCAGCCAAATCGGTTCAGGGGCTTGGGCTGTAGCGCGATTTTAAAGTCCGATAAGAATCAATTTTTTTTTTATTTTTGGTCAAAAGGGCACTAAGAATTAATGCATTTTTAGAAGCAGAATTTGAAGGCCCTTCCTATCGTGACGTGAAAAATGGGGGTTTGCATTTAAAGTTTAAAAGTTGATGTGCCAAAATGGCATTTCTAGTTGCACGATTGGCTCCAAAAGGTTTTCAGATCTAAGTTGGGTTATCACATGCACACGTACCAAATTTCAGCCAAATCGGTCGAGTACTTTGGGTTGTGGCGTGTTTACGAACGTACGAACGTACGTACGTACGTACGTACATACATACAGACACATTTTAAAAACCACTTTTTTGGGTTTGTGAGACCTCAAAACGTATAGATCCGGTCTTATCTCGAATTCGAAAATTTTAGTGATTGCAGTAACCTCCCTTTTTAACCTCCCCACTCCACTTCACCATTTAAAAAAAAGGGAGGTTACTGCAATCACTAAAATTTTCGAATTCGAGATAAGACCGGATCTATACGTTTTGAGGTCTCAGGAGCCCAAAAAAGTGGTTTTTAAAATGTGTCTGTATGTATGTACGTACGTTCGTACGTACGTACGTGCGTACGTACGTACGTACGTACGTTCGTAAACACGCCACAGCCCAAACTACTCGACCGATTTGGCTGAAATTTGGTACGTGTGCATGTGATAACCCAACTTAGATCTGAAAAGCTTTTGGAGCCAATCGTGCAACCAGAAGCGCCATTTTGGCACATCAACTTTTAAATTTTAAATGTAAACCCCCATTTTTCACGTCACCATAAGAAAGACCTTCAAATTCTGCGTCTAAAAATGTATTCATTCTTAGTGCCCTTTTGACCAACAATTAAAAAAAAATAGATTTTTATCGGACTTTAAAATCGCGGTACAGCCCAAGCCCCTCAACCGATTTGGCTGAAATTTTGCACATGGGGATTGTATTACAAGTCGAAGAGTTGAACAAATTTTGGATTCAATCGGCCCACGGAAAGTGCCGTTTTGGCACACCAATTTCGAAACTTAAAATTATTCTCTCATTCACCCATCAAAAACAACTTTTTGAAAGATTTATTGTTATCATCAGAAAGGTCTTCAAATTCTGGTTTTAAGTGAGATAAAATTTATTCGCATTTAGTACCCTTTGGGTAGAAAAATCGAAATTTTGTAATAACACTGAAACCACGTTATAGCCCAAACTACTGGATCGATTTGTCCGAAATTTGGTACATGGAGGTTAGGTAATCCATTGAAGAGCTGAAAGGCTTTTGGGAGCATTGGTCCACGGGAAGTGCAATTTAGGCATATCAACTTTAAAACCTTAAAGACAATAAGTCACGGAAATCAAAGACCCATGCGTTGGGGAGGTTCCAGCCGCTTCTCTGCTGCCTTTTTAATACAGAAAACTAGCTTCTTAATTTTTTTAAATGGTGAAGTGGAGTGGGGAGGTTAAAAAACGGTAATTTGAGCTGAAATGGCATTTCGTATTATCAGGGGCTAGAGATAAACTGTCTGTCACTCCCGCTACCAGATAATTTCTAAAATTTTCAAAGAATTTCCACCTCGATTTCCACAGTTTTCAAACGATTTTCACAATTTCCAAATAATTTATAGGTGATCACCTCCTCGGCTTGTAATCTATTTGTTGTCGTAATCTATTTGTTGTCAGTTACTGGTGTCATTATCCTATGTACAGGCATGCAAATAAGGTAACCACACCAAACGTCCCGCCATCTTAGTAAAGCCCTGTTTACAATTGCATTACAAGGTAAATTTCGTTGCGTTAATTTACTTACGTCAAGCAATTGTGAACGAGGTTTTACGTCTAAGTACCGATTTAATTGGAATTGTTGACAGCGCTGTTGTTTAACTTTGACTCTACAAATTAAAAATAAATTCCCTAAAATAGGGATTAATGTATTGTAAATCGTTTTCAACTTGGATAATTGCGAGGATAATTGCGAAAATGGCTCCTCTTGTCGGAACGTCTAAGATCAGAACCAGTTGCAATTATATTATATGTGTCTACGTATGCGTATACGTAGGTTTATGAATATAGGTCTGCAATTAGTTTTCATTGTAAGTAGTATTTAGCTTTTCTTTCTCTTGTTCTCGCTGTATTTGCTTAGCTAAAATTTATTTCTCGTGGCAGGTGATGTGTGGAAGAACAGCCCCCAATTTGTTTGGGAGAGCTGAACACACCTCCTTTTTACCGAAACATAATGTTTTTATTTCCTATACAGTTGTTTTTTATTATTTTTTCTTTTTTGTGAAATGTTTGTTATGTTTTGGTAAATAAATAATAATAATAATAATAATAATTAGAGTAGACTATGACCTTTGATAATCATAAATTTAAACGATCTCGTAAAACATCGGAATCTTTGCTGATGCAGAGTTACATCTCACTAATTATAATTTAAGAGCCGCAAATATTACTAAGGGGTTGACCACGTAGCGACGTTGGTGTACATTCTCATTTTTGGGAGTTTTCCACCAATTTTGGGGATTTTAACGTTTTTTAGCGATTTACTTAAAAACAAAGTCCCTAACCGCAGTACCGCCAACTTACCGAGCACTCCATCAGATTGCTGGCACTCTCGCACCGCTGAGGCCCCTTCTGCAGAGGCGTAACCGGTGTCTGGTTCCACCCGTCCAACCCACAGAGCACGCACGCCGCTGTCACTGGCAACATAGGTTGCAAGCACTGCCTCATGTTGCACGTCTGTTTGGCCCTCCCGGGCCCCCCGAACTTCACCATGTCCAAACAAAAACTACATTCGCCACAATCGCTCCGTTGGCACGCCTCGCACTTTTTACACCGCGTCCTCCTCCTCCTGGGCCCCCCCTTCTCCCCCGCTTTAGCTGCTTTAAAGGCCGTGCCTTTGGGGGCCCTCAGCCCCCCGTTGCTCTTCGCGTAAGGGCCCCGGGAGTAGATTTTGGGGCGGCCCCCATCGCTGTCCTCGGGCAGGCTGAGGACTGGACGACCGGTGACGGCCAAGTCCCTGCTGTCCTGCCGGTGGACCCCTATTAAGGTTCTTACGTCCTGGATCAGGGAGACGGGGTCCCTTATCAAGTCCGGGACGTTCTTTTTGTTGGCGGGGAGGGTGTGGAGGAACATCACGATCTCCTAAAACGATTTTTACTCATTTCTCTCGAGAAAAACTAACAATAGGTGATTTTTTGAAAGTTGGGAGGTCACAAGTGTGACCCATCTTACTTCCTCTAATTTGAGGGAGAATCGATTGGTGCGAATTTCAAGCTTCTACGACTCACTCACTTTGAAAAAAGTAGCCCTAAATGCATTTTAATTCAATGAAAAACGGTAAATTTGAGGTGAAATCGTATTTTGTATTATGAGGGGCTCTAGAGAAGCCATCTGCCACTACCTTTTGAAATGAAAAACTTAAAACGAGAAATTCACTAGAAAGTATTCATTTTTTTTAAGTTTCGTGTGACTCCAAGTGTGACCCATCTTACTTCCTCAAATTTGAAGGTGAATCGATTGGTGCGAATTTCTAACTTCTAGGACTCACCCACTTTGAAAAAAGTAGCCCGAAATGCGTTTTAATACGAAACGCTATAAATTGAATAAAAACCGGTCAATTTGAGGTGAAATCGTATTTTGTATTATGAGGGGCTCTAGAGAAGCCATCTGCCACTACCTTCTGAAATGAAAAACTTAAAACGAGAAATTCACTAGAAAATATTAATTTTTTTAAAGCATCGTGCGAATCCAAGTGTGACCCATCTTACTTCCTCAAATTTGAAGGTGAATCAATTGGTGCGAATTTCTAACTTCTAGGACTCACCCACTTTGAAAAAAGTAGCCCGAAATGGGTTTTAATACGAAAAAACGCTATAAATTCAATAAAAACCGGTCAATTTGAGGTGAAATCGTATTTTGTATTATGAGGGGCTCTAGAGAAGCGATCTGCCACTACCTTCTCAAATGAAAAACCTAAAACGAGAAATTCACTAGAAAATATTAATTTCTTTTGAAGTTTCGTGCGACTCCAAGTGTAGCCCATCTTACTTATTCAAATTTGAAGGTGAATCGATTGGTGCGAATTTCTAACTTCTAGGACTCACCGTTTGAAAAAAGTAGCCCGAAATGCGTTTTAATACGAAAAAACGCTATAAATTCAATAAAAACCGGTCAATTTGAGCTGAAATCGTATTTTGTATCATCAGGGGCTCTAGAAGAACTATCTGCCACTACCTTCTCCGACGAAAGACTTACAACGAGAAATTCTCTTGAAAGTATACATTTTTTTAAAGTTTTGTGCGACCCTAAGTGTTACCCATCTTACTTCCTCAAATTTGAAGGAGAATCGATTGGTGCAAATTTCGAAATTCCAGAACTCACCCACTTGGAAAAAAGTAGCCTTAAATGCATTTTAATAATAAAAAACGCTATAAATTCAATAAAAAACGATCAATTTGAGCTGAAATCGCATTTTGTATCATCAGGAGCTCTAGAGAAACAATCTGCCATTACCTTCTCTAACGAAAAACTTAAAACGCCAAACTCACTAGAAAGTCTACATTTTTTTAAAGTTTTGTGCGACCCCAAGTGTTACCCATCTTACTTCATCAAATTTGAAAGAGAATCGATTGGTGCAAATTTCGAAATTCCAGGACTCACCCACTTCGAGAAAATAAGCTCTTCGTCAATTTAAAACTTCGAAATTCAATTAAATCAACAGAACATAATATTTCTTGTTACCTTTAATCCGTGCAGCTCCGCTTGGGTGAGATGCACGTGCGGCTTGTCCAAAGTGGTGGGAGTATCGTGCCCCGCCGTCAGATGCGACCTCCCCAACAGACAATGCACGTACCTCTCCAGCACGTACCACAGCATTTCCGTGAAGAAGGGATATCGAAATTTCTGGGGCACTTTCGTGGTGTCCTCCACGCGAGCGATCTTCAACTGTTTATCAATCCCGTAGGAGTGCAGGAAATTCCCGCCGAAGACCAGGGCGTCCATCGGCGTGTAAACAGCGTGGATCCATCCCGTGGGAATGAAAAACGTATTTCCCTCAGTCAACGTGATCCTCGCGCATTTATCCACGGTGTCTCCGAAGAAAATATCCTGCTGCTTCCCGGACAGCACCCACCTTTCGTACAACGCTAAATTGTGCTCAGTCGGTGGGATGAGCCAGAAAACTTTGCAGCCCTTTATTATGTGATACCAGACTGACGTTCCCCCGAAGTCCACGTGGAAATCCGTGTAACACCCTTTGACCGACATTAGGCAATATTTTTGCACTTTGGGGTATTTCATGTCTTCGATTAAATTCGTGGCTTCGGTTTGACTTTCTTTCAAATGTCTCGGCCAAACGCAATCCACCCAATCCACCTGTCGCACGACAGTCGGACTCTGCACGTAATTCTCGAGTTTGGTGTGGGAAAACTCCAAAGAGATTACGTTCAAAAGTCGATCCTTGTCGGGATCTTCGTAATATTTCTGCCAGTCTTTCATAGTCATTTCGCTGTTTTTCTGCGTGTTGACGTCCATCACGTCGAGGATTCGCCTCGATCCCACGCACATTCTCACGTCGTTTATCGAGAAATTCGACGTGGGGACCCTGAGCCCCAGTCCCGTTTTTTCCTTGAAAAGTAGAGGGGTGTTAAAACCGTGCCTTTGGAAGTACGCGACTGTCAATTCACTCCCGTGCATTTCCCGCACTGTGTTGTGGGCGGCGAAAGTCGGATTTTCCAGCTTCTCCTGCAGGCTGAACGACCTCCGACCCTCGATGTCCTCATCGCCCAAGGCCCAGTCCTCCGAGTACAACTTCTTCTGTTTGCGTTCCCTCTGAAAAGAGATCGATATGAACGTAAGGGGCGGAAAATTCAAGGAAAATCAATACATGGGGCGACGCGAAGGAATAGTCGGATGGTGGAGGAGGACGTACCATGCGAGATATGTAATTGTCTCGATCGGTTTGCGGGCGAGGATTTTTACCCCCGTGCGCCATTTTGGATACTGAACTGAAAGCTGGAGGAGTTGGAATCCTGCGGGGCAAAGACCGGCGCATGTGCATGTTCTACCCTTACTTGACGCGAACTATTTTAACAACTTTCATTTATTGGGAGACTAAATTTCGATGTAGTTTTTCTCCAGCAGTGGTCACGGACATATTTCACCGATCAATAGCAGAACAAGTGTGGGGTTGCAACTCCAGAACGGATAGTTTAACACTTCGGGAAACGGTAAAGGACCATAATTCCTTTTTTAAAAAGATGAGCACATGACGACGTGAAAAAAGAATGAAAATTGATTAAAATGCCGCAAACCGTACTTCTTTAAGACGCTCCATTCGTCTTTTATGGCCAATTGAAGTTTTACAAAATTTTAAATTTGAACGTTTTACGTTGTAACTTAAGAACGAATCGTCAGAAATTTTTGGAAAGAAAATTTAATTTCCTACAAAATGAGATAATTTCTAAATGCCGGACGGCTTAAATAAACTCCTCAGCTTTATGTAATTAGAAAACATAAGAAGGGAGGGTACGTCATGGTTGTAAAATACAAGTAACGAAAATTTTCGATTTTTTTTAAGAGATGGGCATACGACGTGAAAGAGGATTGAAAATTGATTAAAATGCCGTAAACCGCACTTCTTTAAGACGCTCCATTCGTCTTTTATGGCCAATCGAAGTTTTACAAAATTTTAAATTTGAACGTTTTACGTTGTAACTTAAGAACGGATCATCAGAAATAAGCCTTTAAGGTACTTTTTGGAAAGAAAATTTAATTTTCTACAAAATGAGTTCATTTCTGAAGGACTGACGGGTCAAATAAAGAAGAGGGAGGTTAAAATGCCGTAAACCGCACTTCTTTAATAAGACGCTCCATTCGTTTTTTATGGCCAATCGAAGTTCTACAAAATTTTAAATTTTAACGTTTTACGTTGTAACTTGAAATGAGCTTTTAATGTGCTTTTTGAAAGGAAAGTTAAATTTTCTACAAAATGAGATCATTTATAAAGCCCTGACAGCTTAAATCGAGGCTTAAATAAAGTCGTAAGCTTCACGGAATTAGAAAATATAAGAAGAGGGGGTAGAATTGATACAAATGGATTTTTTTAAAGAAATGAGCATACGACGTGAAAAAGGAATATAGCTCTAATTTTGAATTTTTAAATAAACTGCTCAGCAAACGAAGTGGAACACCTGAAATTTTTTTCATTTTTCAAATTGTTGTAACTCTTGAACGAATTGTTTGATTTTGATGCGGTTTTCGACGTTCGATAGATTGTTTCGTTGGCTATAGGCGGTGTATCAAACAGCGAGGGCGCGTGGTCCTCGTGGCCTGCAGAAAAAAACCAAGAGCCTCCTGCAGAAATGGTTAAAACTTAGTCCGCCCCCTAAACCCGAGACAATTTTTTTAGAATTTTTTTATCCCATGGCACAGATGGACGAAGTCACCATCTCGAGACGTTTTTGCCATTTTTTGCCAACAACACTTCTTCGTCTCGTGGTTGCAGAAAAGCAGTTTTTCTCTTTGCTTGATGAGGGCGGTTTTGCTTGCAGCTCGAATTTAATCCAGTGAGGTTTCTTAAACCCCTAAAGGATGGAGTTAAACAACGACATTAAAATGATCGACGCCATCACAAAATGGCGGGGTCGTCTAGGGGGCTGAACTTTGTGCATTTCTTTTTCACCTTGGAATTTCGCTACTAAAGGCGAGATTTTTAATTGGCGAACAGAATTTCAAAAGCTTGAACTTAACGAACATCTTCCTATGTTTTGTTGGCGAGGAAAACTTGAAATCAGTCACTTCTTTCAAAAAATTGCGCTTGTTACGGTTCCTACAAAATTGCAAACTGCTGCATTAATGATAAGGTTTCATGTCGAAACTTTTATACCCAGACGTACGTAAAGAAAATCAGATTTTGTCGAAACAAGCAAAAATCGTATTTCTTCGACTTTAAAAACTTCGCCAAACTGGATGCAGAAGAGGAATGGCCCCATTTTTTATCAATACGGCCCCCGGCATGGTTTCCATGAAAACGATTTACCCCACACTGACATCTCGATAGTTCAATGCGACAACTGTCAAGTAAACCGTTTTCATGGAAACCATGCGGGGGCCGTATTGATAAAAAGTGGGGCCATTCCTCTTCTGTATCCAGTTTGGCGAAGTTTTTAAAGTCGAAAAAATACGATTTTTGCTTGTTTCGACAAAATCTGATTTTCTTTCCGTACGTCTGGGTATACAAGTTTCGACATGAAACCTTATCATTAATGCAGCAGTTTGCAATTTTGTAGGAACCGTAACAAGCGCAATTTTTTGAAAGAAGTGACTGATTTCAAGTTTTCCTCGCCAACAAAACATAGGAAAATGTTCGTTAAGTTCAAGCTTTTGAAATTTTGTTCGCCAATTAAAAATCTCGCCTTTAGTCGCGAAATTCCAAGATGAAAAAGAAATGCATAAAGTTCAGCCCCCTAGACGACCCCGCCATTTTGTGATGGCGTCGATCATTTTAATGTCGTTGTTTAACTCCATCCTTTAGGGGTTTAAGAAACCTCATTGGATTAAATTCGAGCTGAAAGCAAAACCGCCCTCATCAAGCAAAGAGAAAAACTGCTTTTCTGCGACCACGGGACGAAGAAGTGTTGTTGGCAAAAAATGGCAAAAACGCCTCGAGATGGTGACTTCGTCCATCTGTGCCATGGGATAAAAAAATTCTAAGAAAATTGTTTCGGGTTTGGGGGCGGTCTAAGTTTTAACCATTTCTGCAGGAGGTTCATGGTTTTTTTTCTGCAGGCCACGAGGACCACGCGCCCTCGCTGTTTGATACACCGCCTATAGCCAATGAAACAATCTATCGAACGTCGAAAACCGCATCAAAATCAAATAATTCGTTTAAGAGTTACAACAATTTGAAAAATGAAAAAAATTTCAGGTGTTCCACTTCGTTTGCTGAGCAGTTTAGTACACCCGGTAAATTTTTATATTTTTGGAATCCAGGGATCATCCTGAGTGTTTAAGGGCCGATTGTATAAAACCCGGTATTAAATTTAATACTGGGATTATTTTTTATAGGTACAATCGGCCCTTAGTGTCATTTTCTTGTTTTTGGGGAAAATTTGTTGTGGATCTAGAGTGCTGCGATACATTTTTTTTGTCTTATACAGGGTGAGTCTGAAAGACTCCACATCCTTTATACCACAGAATATACTGTTCAAATGATGAAGCTTGGTGCAAAAATTATTGGTCAATTGTGATTCCTCTTGATGTTATAAGCAGCCAAAGATCTTCAGTTTTAAACATTCTTTTTAAATACCTTTCAAAAGGTGTATCGTAGGATTTTGAATTTTTGCACAGCATTGTTACAGACCAAGAAGCAACTGCAGATGGTACTTAAGACATTATCCAAAAAGCGGATCTCTGTTATACAGGGTGGCCCCGATGTTATTTGCCCTTGAACTTTTTTATGTTTGAAAATATTGCTAATTTGCCTATGCAGCCGTATTCCCTTCTCAATTCTAAAACTTTTTTGGCTCTTAAAATTTTTCGAAAAAACTAACCACTCACGAGAAAAATTGAAAAAACCGAAAACATTATGCAGGTAATCACCTTAAAACCAATGATGAGTCTACCTCATAAAAAAAGTGAAATTACCATCAATGTTTTTTCTTCAGTTGTGAGCAATGGTTCTGGGCACAGATGATGTAGGACAACACCTTCAATGCAAAAAGAACAGTTGAAATGTGATGCGTGTCAACGTACACTTTGATTTTTATTGAAATTGTAGGTTTATCACGATGATCATGTTTTCGGTTTTTTCAATTTTACTCGTGAGTGGTTAGTTTTTTCGAAAAATTTTAAGACCCAAAAAAGTTTTAGAATTGAGAGGGGAATACGGCCGCATAGGCAAATTAGCAATATTTTCAAACATAAAAAAGTTCAAGGGCAAATAACATCGGGGCCACCCTGTATGACAGGGATCCGCTTTTTGGATAATGTCTTAAGTGCCATCAGTAGTTGCATCTTGGTCTGTAACAATGCTGGGCAAAAATTCAAAATCCTACGATACACCTTTCGAAAGATATTTTAAAAAAATGTTTAAAAATGAAGATTTTTGGCGGCTTATAACATCAAGAGGAATCACAATTGACCAATAATTTTTGCACCAAGCTTCATCATTTGAACTGTAGATTATGTGGTATAAAGGATGTGGAGTCTTTCAGACTCACCCTGTATAGACGTCAGTATTCTCATAAAAATTATATTTCGTTTGGCTCATTTAAGCCTTATTCAGATGGCTTCAAAATATGGAAAAACGTTTTTCGCGCTTATAACTAAATTTTTTCAAATGGTACCATGCCGGTACACGTACACAAAAAATGAGTACCACCACCCTCTAGATCCACAACGAAAGCTTCCCAAAACAAAAGAAAAGACTTTATAAATGACACTATAATACCCAGAATGACTTCTAGATTCCAAAAATATAAAAATGTACCCGGTGTCCCATTTAAAAATTCAAAATCAAAGCCATTTCCGGCGTAAAAGGAAGTGATAGAAAGTTCAAATGTATGTCAAAAGATGATTTTTGGTGGATATTATCACTGTGAAAAATGGTCTTGTAGAGTCGTCAGTCAGTATCTGGAGGTGAAAATACCGGCCCTTTTTAGGAGGGTATAAAAAAGATGTCAATCCTGATGCCCGACCTTCGAGATACTTTCCAATGTTCCATCTTTGTCTCTTCGTTACAAAATTTACAGAAAGACAGAACAAATAGAATTACAGATAATAATAGAAAAAGACAGCAACCTTTGGGTGAAGTCACTCTTCTGAAATACAGTATAATGTAGGCCATGATTTTTGCTAATTGGCTAGTAATAATGAGCAATTCAATTTCAAGCGGACCCCCAAAATTCCACTTTTTGAGAAAACTACATAATTATGCAGATACTACCTATACCTACAAATCAATTATACTTGAGCGCATATTTAAAGTTCTGGTAAACTCAGTCCTTTCAATGCTAAATTGTACTTTATGGGCCGCCGCACTACCTTAGAACATAATTACTATTTTCGTTTTTAAATTTTAAAATTTTTTGAAAATATACGATTAGATAACTAGAGTAACCACCTTTTTATACTTTTAATTAATATTAATTCTACCATGAAATTCTAAAATTTCTGATATGATAAAAATCCACAATGTGCCTATAATTGTTTCTAGGGGCTTAATGACAAGTTTCATTCATGAACAGGAGTATCTTTTGATGTCAAAGTCAAACTGTCAAAGATGGTGTTGAAATGACACTAATGACTTTCTTTTGTTTTAAAACAAAAGTAGGCTAGGACGAGCACGGGAGTGACAGGACCTGCTTACCATTGCAACCAATTATTGTTAGAAGAATAAAAAAAATAATTATAAATTGTTGGTAAACTGGACGGCGTTAACTAAATCGAGTAATAATTAATTATCCCGCCCTGTAAACACAACGTCGCCGATAGCGGGCATTAAACCGTGAGACCGTAAATACAATCGCAGTCGCCTCCTGTCAGAAAACCGGAGTCACGGCCCCCCGGGACCCCAGTCCCTCAACAACCCCGAAAAGACAACCAAACCCCACCAAAGAAATTTCGGAAAAAAATCGAGCAGGCAGAGGCATGGCGACCACGATTTTAAGTTACGTGAGTTTTCTAAAACCAGCCATGGCCGCCTCGACGCCACCCAAAAGCACTTACCAGCTGCCTCGCGGACTGTCTCTTGGACGCGGAGGGCGTCTGCGACATTTCCCCGAAATTCTGCGGTCGATCCACCGGAAATTTCGTAAATTTCTTTGCAAATTCCACGAAAACACGTCTAACCCGACCTCCCGCAAAAGCGCTACTAAAAATGACCGCACTTGTTACGTCTAGCCACGACGTGCAATCTCGCGTCTGTCTCTCTCCCACCCGGGGAGTTATCCACCTCCATCTTTATTTACCTGATCCAGATTTGACCTACATTACGCTGATGCTGGACGCTTACAAGACAATTCAATATTTTCTCGACTTAATTCCCGAACGTTATCTTTGCGGAATTGATAAAACCACTAATAAATCCTCGTTTTATTGATAATTTAACGAAAAATAACAGTTTTAAAGTGACCGCCATCGGCTAGATGGCGCCACTGGTTGACAGCTGTCATTAACATAACCTCGCTTTTGGACAGTTTTATTTTTTATTTAAATTATAGTCGGATTTAACCACCCAGGGTCTTAGAACAGTTTTCACCGTCGAGCCAAGTGCACCAGGTGTTGTTGTAATAAATCGGATTTGCCTCAGGATCAGCCGGTACATTTTTCTGGGGTACCAGTTGCCCCCTGTATTTTAGCAACCGATTCATCAGGATTTGCGCTATGGCCGGCTCCTCGTTTATAACGTTTCGAGTCTCACATGGATCATCTTCAAGGTTGAACAGGCAAGGCGTGGGGCTACAGTAAATAGAAGGCGTGAAGTTCCTGTCCCGACATTTGGACTTATCGAGTTGTCTCCTTAAATCCTCAATAAAGCCTTCGCTCAAGTGGGACTGATGCAGCTGTTGAATCGCCAAATGCGCCCTACTTTGCAGGATTGTCGTGGGGTCGAAGGGGGCGACTTCGGGGCCCCTGCCATCCTCGCCGTAGAACTCCTCGTAGCTCCTTGTAGGGCAGCTCCCTTGCACGAGTTTGTACTTGCCGTGGTGGGAGATGATACCCGAGTAGTTTATGGCTTCGTTGATGTTGGTGATGAGGTCGAATCTCTTGTCGTAGTTGTACCCCAGGGAGTGCCAGTGGTCGATGCCATCGATGGGCCCCAAGTGGTGGACTCCGCCCCCGGCGGCTCGGTAAAAGGTCGGTAGCCAATCTGAGACGTGCACGAGGTCCTCGTTGATGTACCCCCTCTCTTTGAAAAGGGGACTGTAGATCACGGCGGGGGTTCGGATGCCCCCCTCGAATTCTGTGAATTTTAGCTAAAATTTATTGGGAGTGGGGGCTCGCGGGGTAGAACTTACGCCCTTGAAGGGGTAGTTCGAGGCTGCGTTTTGGTATTCACCCACGGTTTGGCCCCCATTGTCCGAGAAGAAAAGTATTACAGATTTCTTGAGCATGTCTTTTTCCTGCAGTTTGGCCACGATCCTACCGACTGAGTCGTCCATGGTGGTGATAACCCCTTAAAAATGTAGTCTTTTTGAGATAGTGGTCTTATTACTAATTACTTGAGATTTTTTTTCCGTTAAGTTTGTGATATTTGTTGCTATTGAGCTAAAGTGCCGTTTACATTCTTCAAATTTTGTCAAACTTTGACAGTTGACGGTTCGCTATTCGCTAATCCTTACTGGTTTGGCCTTGAAAGTTGCTTATTTGAAAAGTTTTCGAGCCTAAAGGACGGTTTACATTCATCTTTAACATATTTTCATATTTTGCACTTTGGACATAAAGGACATGTGTTAATTTTGTAAAAAATTAAATTTTCTTTCCAAAGAGACCTTAAGAATATTTTTCAAATTTTAAAATTCCTAAACCTTATCCGTAAAAAACATTTTTTTTTTTGTAATAGTGGTAGTAACTAGGGATTTTTATTCAGTTTGTTGCTTGGCGTTGTGAAGGTGGTAAAATTTGAAAGCTTTCAAGCCTAAAGGGCCGTTTACTTTCATCTTCATTTCAAAGATGTTCTAAACGCAGTTTCACTGTCACTCGACATTGACACTTGACAGTAAAGTTGAGTCGTGCAAAATATAAAATATGTATCTGCAAATCTCCCTCGTAGATTTAGTTATTTTGTTGGTAATACTTGTTTTTATTTTCAAGCCTAAAGGGTAGTTTACATTCATCTTCATATTTTCAAAGATATTCTAAACGCAGCTTCACTGTCGCTCGACAATCGGTCTTATTCTGTATGCCATTGGATCTTCAAATTGGATTGGAATTTTCAATTGAAAACAGTACGAATCCGATTGAAAATAGTCGTCGCCGTCCGTCGTAGATTTATTTATTTTGTTGCTATGTAATACTTGTTTTTGTTCTAAATTTTCAAAAATTTTGCAAACGCAGCTTCACTGTCACTGGAAAATTGACAGGTGACGGTGCAAGCAGACGTAAAATAGCAACAAATGCCTGCAACGCCGAATTTGACATTAAAATTAGTAATTTATCAAGTATAAAGGCCGTTTATATTCATCTTCATTAAAACATTGACAGTAATGACAGCTGACGTGGTGTAAAACAGTAAATACCTGCAAATCGCCTTCTTAACTCATCCTCGATGTATCCAAATCTCCTGTCATTTTCCGTAAGGTTGGCAACGCCCAATTCCGACCCGCCCTCCCCCGTGTGAGCCGCCAGGTGTGCCACCATCAAAAACAGCGGCTCCGTCTCATTATGCTCCTCAATGACCTTCAAACTTCTTTCCGTGAACAGCTCGGTGGCGTACTCCCCCTCCGCGTCCCACTGCGGCACGAACCCATCGAAAAAATCCAGCCCCGTCATAGTCTGCAAAAAAATTAACAGCGGGGCACCCCTCTATCGCACCTACGGTATTGTCGGGCATCTCCTGCAGCGCGAAATGTTTGAAATAACCAATGAAACCGTTCCAGTACCCGTAGTGAGAATCGAAGCCTCGTGCTGTGGGTGTGTTATTGCGACGAGCGGCCCCCAGATGCCACTTCCCCACCAGGTGATTCTTGTAGCCGAGGCCTTTCAACCGCTCGGGTAAAGTCGGCATGTCGAGCGGAAGAGCACGATTCTCCCCCGCACGGAGTGGCGTGCCTTGCATCCCGCTCCTGATTGGGTAATTACCTGTCAAAAAAGCGGTGCGCGAGGGTGTGCAAGTGCTCTGAGTGTAGAACCGGTCGAGGAAGATGCCGTTGTAGCCGAGGGCGTCGATGTTCGGCGTCGGGATTTGATTGGATCCGTGGAAGCTGACGTCATTCCATCCCTAAACACCGTCCGATCAAAAATACCTCGAATGTCGGCTGTCAGAACCAGGGATGTATTTATATTTTTGGTAATTTACTAAAACTTTTCGTACTTTACCAAGGTGCGCTAATCGGTAAATTGTCCTTTTATAGGTAATCAAA
Source organism: Pycnomerus fuliginosus (assembly GCA_963924575.1). NCBI lineage: Eukaryota > Metazoa > Arthropoda > Insecta > Coleoptera > Zopheridae > Pycnomerus > Pycnomerus fuliginosus. The sequence continues at coordinate 17,396,979 of OZ004625.1, read as the reverse complement.
AGCTTATTGTATATAATTTAATCATTTAAAAGATTTTGGGGGTCCACTTGTATGTAGAATTTTGAAAGGTACTATACCATAATCGCCCACGCACACCAAAAATTAAATATTTCCAACCCTTCCCATTTCACCGGAAGTGGCCGCCATCTTTGTTACTATTAATGGAAGACCCTCGGTTTGATTTTGCACTCGGATTCGTCTCCAGCCTACCTAAATGTCACTGCTTTTGACATACAGTGTGAACCAAAAGTCCGCCGCCCTTCCCCCTGTATCTTTGGAACCGCTTTAGCTAGATCTTTGGAATGGGGATATTAGTTGAGAAATCATGCCACTTACATGAAGTGCCGTAACCTTGAAATGTCAAAGTTATGACATACAAGTCCAAAATTTTAAATGCTACCAGGGGTCATGCTAATTTCATTATCTGTACAACGATTAAGTAATTTTCAGTAAAATATATTTCGTAATTTATGGTAATTTACGTGGCAATTATTTCGGTAAATTACGGTTTTACATCTCTGGTCAGAACTTACCACGTCGTCTGCGATGATGACGACAATGTGGGGCTTGTCGTGAGGCACGTAGTCATCCTCCGACACTGAAATACCAAAACTGCAAGGGATCAGTACTAGTGCGGCAATAAAATTTTTACTATTTATTTATATAGACGCGGAATAGGAAGTGCCACTTACTAAATTAATATTGCGAGAATCCATGCTGCGATCAGGGTCACCAAGATAATGTAGTGTTTAGTAGTCACTTGCATTTTTAACAAAACGTTAAATAATTTATTCCAAACCTTTTTATATTAAGCCCTCTTATCGTCGCGTGTTTGAAGAAGAGACAGATTAGTTTTTGGTGGGTTTAAAACGTCCTCGTTAAGCGCTAACGTAATAACTGATGCACGCTGTTAAATTTATTAATAAACCGGCGAGGCGCCTCCACCATTTCTCCATTTTCGAAGGTCTTGTGACGAGGAAAGAAAGGAAAGAAAGTGCCATTGTATGTTGTTTGATGAAAGTTTGGTTGAATCATCGCAAAAGGAGAGATTGAAAAAATTACAATCGCTAGTTACGATACTCTGAAATAAACATAAACGATGGGATTAAGTAAATCTAAAGTAGGTTTAGATAAGATGGAATGATTTATCTAAACAACTCTTTGTCTTGTGTTTGCACTGCTATATTTAACGCGAAACGCCTCTCTGATGTAATGCAATGCAGTAGGTGTTAAGTGGGGTTGTTATAATCCACCTCTTTTTCAGTTGGCAATACGCACGCGTCTTTGTGGAGATACCGACCTTTACAGTTTCCTTTTTTACCTTATTAGATATTGGGCCTAATGAATAAAGTGTTATAAAATGCTTAATCTTGCATTAATAAACGACAGAAATTCAAGTTCCTCTTGCGTAAGATAAGGATAGAACTATAAGCAAAAGCTCAGTCAATAGGCCCATTATACTCGCAGTTTGGCTTCTTTGACAGCTTGTCACATATTTATTGCAAAAACTCTCACTAGATGTCGCTGGAGTTGTTTATGCGGCTTTCTATCTGCATTGGTCCCATTATACTTTTACACTGTAAAAGTAACAAATTCTTCAATAACAATAAATTAATGAGTAGTTTATTTTCGGTAAATTGTAAAAATATATAGAAAAATATAATTCTGCGTAAAATATAATAAATCACAACGGCGATCATAATCTCTAGAACTCGATCAGTTGTAGGTCCTCTCTCTCAAAAGCCTCCCCGTCTGGTTGCGTCTGCAAACATCGTCAAAACTGTACCCCCCCACTCGCCTTAACCTTTTAACTTTGCATACGGTACTGTCGCTTAGCAACCTCGTCAGGCTCGATCTGGGACTCGTCGAAGTGCTGTCGCAGTCGTGCTGTCTAGAGGGCGGTTTGAGCTTCACTTGTTTCAGCATCTCCGTGGAGACCATTGGTCCGGTGTGCCTTCGATGCGGAGTCGGTCGGTCCTGCACGTAACAGATTCGGTAAGAAAATCCCCAACTGTACAATTATTTATATTTTTTGTATTGACGTGTTCCATATACATTTTTGTATCAGTAAGCCAAATATATATTATTATTATTATTATTACCGAAGTCTTTTTCAGTTTCACTTTGAGGATCTCGTCCAGGGAGATGACTGGCCGGGAATTCTCCTTGTTCTCCTGGTCGCTGGATTTCTTGTTCAGTTTGATTGGCGGGGTTCTGGTTTTGGGTGGGGGTGGGGGCGGTGGAGGGGGTGGAGGTGGCGGCGGCGGTGGCGGGGGCGCCTTCAGTACAGGCGGAGCCGAGTTAACCCGCACCGTCTCCCCCCTCTTCATCCTCCCCAACTCCTCCCTCAACTCCCACATCTCCCTCTGCACGTTTCGCATTTCCTCCATTAATAGTTTCAAGGTCGTCTCAGTTTCCTCCTGAAAACCAATTTGGCTATTCAGAGAGGCCACTTCCTCCCTCAGCTGCCCCATCGTCGCCGAAAATCCACGAAGCTCCGATCGGTATTGTTCGCACTGGCAGGCCGACTCGGTTTTCTCCGCGGGGTGTGCACCACAAATGTGGGAAATCGTCTGCGAAACGAGAAAAAAGTTCGAAAGCATTTCGAAACGACACCTTACCTGGTCCCCAATGGTTAAAATACAAAAATCAAAAATAATTATGTAAAAATGACAACGTCAGTGCGAAACCTGGGAAACTGTTATTGAGAAATAAAATAGAATTTTCACAAAATTAAGCAATCCAGAACGCTCTGAACGAGATGCAATTGCTTTTTCTTTAGAAATATCGAAAAATAGTAAAATCAAGTAGGTATGCTATGGACGCATCGAGGAGCGGATTAAAAATTGTCGGAGACCTTAGATGTCATCCCTCTTTTCTTGCCAAAATTCGACCAATATCGACCGAGAAAAACTAAAATTTTTCCATAAATATAACAAAAATTGCGTTTAATAGCGAACCGAATTAAATTTTAACAGAATTATGCAATCCAGAGTGTTCTGAACGAGATACGATTGTTTTTTCTTTAGATATCTAGAAAAATAGTAAAATCAAGTAAGCTATGGCCGGATAAAAAATTGTCGTAGACCCTAGATGTCACCCCTCTTTTCTTACTAAATCACACCAAACTAAGCGATTGGTGATGTTTTAATCAAAATTCGACCAACACCGACGGAGAAAAATTAAAATTTTGCCCTAGAAACAACGAAAATTGTGTTTAATACCGAACTAAAATATAATTTTAACAGAATTATGCAATCCAGAGCGCTCTGAACGAGATGCGATTTGTTTTTCTTTAGAAATATCGAAAAACAGTAAAATCAAGTAAGCTATGGCCGGATTAAAAATTGTCGTAGACCTTAGATGTGACCCCTCTTTTCTTACTAAATCACACCAAACTAAGCGATTGGTGATGTTTTAATCAAAATTCGACCAACACCGACGGAGAAAAATTAAAATTTTCCCACAAAAGTTGCGTTTAATAGCGAACCAAATTGAATTTTAACAGAATTATGCTATCCAGAGTGCTCTGAACGAGATGCGATTGGTTTTTCTTTAGAAATATCAAAAAATAGTCTAATCAAGTAAGCTATGGCTGGATTGAAAATTGTCGTAGACCCTAGATGTCTCCCATCTTTTCTTACTAAATCGCACGTAACTAAGCAATTGGTGATGTTTTAATCAACATTCGACCAATACCGACAAAAATTAAAATTTTCTCATAAAAATAACGAAAATTGCGTTTGATAGCGAAGCAAAATAGAATTTTCACCTTATTTTCTAGCGTGCACATAGGGCAAAGACACCAGTTACAAAACTGGCGGCACATTTGGCGCGCTCACCTTATCTCCGCGCTTGTACATAGGGTAAAGACCCCAGTTGTTGTCCACAAAAATTTTAATCTATGATTCAAGAATCCACCTACCTTCCTGACAGTGACTCCGATGTAACTACAAAAATCCATAACCTTGTACGACCATCGGAGGGATGTCCTGCTGTACCTCCTGATCCTCGACAAGATGTTCTCCGAGCTCCTCCCCTGCCCATCTAAAGAAACTCTCGAATTAATTTTCGTCACTCTCGACAAATTATTGACACTAGTCTTCCTGGAATTTTGATGGCCCCTTTTAAAGCTCCGGATGAATTCCGGATCCTGGACCGGAGTGGAGGATGAGAATTTCTTTTTGACTACTTTATCAACTTCCAAGTTATTTTTAACACTATTCACGTTCTTCAAAAGCTTGTCAACGGGAGTCGAAGCAGTTTTGAAATTGTTCAAGTTGGGGGCGAAAAAAGACAACTCCCCCAAACTGGGGTCCCTCCTAACAAGTTTAACGTCGGAATTGTTCGCATAAGGATTTAAATTAATCCTATCGTCTACGTAATGGACTTTAGTGTGAGGTGGTGATTTTATTTGTGAAATTATTTGCTCGAAATGATTTATTTTCGGAGTTTCTACGATTTTAGACTCACAGTCGAGGTTTAATCCACTGGAAGACTTGGTGTTTGACCTTGAAGCCTTCGTGTCCTCCTGCATCCCCTGATTTATGTAACTCGAGTCGAATAAAATGTTCAAGTTGGTCACGTTCATTGTTCTGTTGAAGCTCTTTCTCTTGTTGAAGCTCCTCTTCTTGTTCACGGGGGTGGATTTCACCGAAGTCTTTGATTGCTTCATCTGCGGAGACAAGGGGGAGGTGGGACTCATGATTTCACTCGAGGAGCAACTGGTGACTTTCCTGAGGGTTTCCTCCCCGATGCTCTGGATCTCCTCGCTGTTGACGGGGCCCAGCGGAGGGCCCTTGCGATTTTTTCGTCTTCGGGGCATCTTCTGACAATGCTAAACGTCACAACACTACTGACAATAACTTATCTCATTTTGGGCGTGATTATGGGGTGATTGAAATTCTCTCGCGCTGTTTTTAAGTCACCACCCCCATTTTATTGGAAATTTTGAGAAAAAACTGGAAAAATTTCGTTAGACTCGAAAACCGGTGTGGGCTTTAAATTTGGGGATTTTAGCTGTCAGCTGTCAGACGAAAGCGTCTTTTATTTCTCACAATTTCTTGGAAATTTTAACAGGAAAAAATATAAAAATTGCCTGGGGTGTTTACGAAATGCATTGCGAGTAGTTTAGGTAGCATCGATTAATTAAAATAACGGATTGTTAATAATTTATTGAAAACTAGGGCGACTTGTATTTGCGTTGGCAATATTGACCGGCGCAAGCTGCTGTCAAGTGTCAGTTAAATGTCATAATAGTAGTTTACCCAAATGTCAAAGACGTTTTAATAGCATTTTCATGTAAAATTCTGCATTTTTGGAGAAATCCATCCCCAGAGTACCTCAACACGTCCTTCGGCGAACAACTGCTCGAAAATTCCGTCCGGAATGGCGTAATTTTGCGAAATCAAGAGGAGTCGACGTAACCTCACTTTCCAATGGGCATCGATTTCGATATTCTGGAGCACTGCAAGAAGGTGCGTGCCGACCACGGGCCCCCTTACACGTGCCCCATTGAGAAATGCGGGCGCACCTACAAATCCGTCTGTGGGCTTCAGTACCATTTGAAAAGCTACGACCACGACAATCCCACACCACTACCACCCTGCACCCCGAGCACCCCCAAAAGCAAGAAGGGGAGGAATAGGGCCACCCCTGCAACGGTGCCCCCTACCCCCATAGTCCCCGAGCCGCTCACCTTCGAAGAGGCTCAGAAAATGGTGCAGTTCGACGTCAATGGACAGAGTGTGCGTTGGAATATTAATGAAGCACTCGAGATTGTTTCCAAAGAAGAACTCTCAGATGAGGAGCTCCCGGTGGAAAAATTAGAGCAGGCTCAAGGTAGCTAATTTGAAAAAATTGAATTTCAGGTTTTTTTTTAGAACCGACTCCGCAATTACCCGAAGCCAGTTATAAGGAGCTCGAGAATTATAATATCTGTGATGCACCTGCCAGACCCAACGCTTATATTCGTTTTATTGAGAAAAGCGTGGAGGAACTGGATGGGGAGGTAAAGTCCACCATGTTGTTTTTATCCAACAGTTAGTAATGAGGCGGGAAATTCAAATTTTTCAGGTGGAGTACGACGTGGATGAAGAAGACACGACTTGGCTGAGCCTGATGAATGAAAAAAGGGAAGCGGCAGGCTTGGCTTCCGTTTCAGTGGATTCGTTGGAACTACTCATGGACAGGTTGGAGAAGGAATCGTATTTCCAGGTAATATTTTCGATAGAACCCCTCAAAACTGACCTGATATTTTTCAAGGTCTTTCACGTAAACGGTCAGGTTTGCACTTCGATTCTACTGAGTCGAGTAAAAAATTAATCGATGATTGTTGCAGGCTTCTGTGAACGGGCAGACAGGTACCGTGGTGGACGACGATGCGGTTTGCTGCATTTGCATGGACGGGGAGTGTCAGAACACGAATGTGATTTTGTTTTGCGATATGTGTAATTTGGCCGTGCATCAGGACTGCTATGGAGTGCCGTACATCCCCGAGGGCCAGTGGTTGTGTAGACGGTAAAGATGTTTGAGGTTGGGGTTGCGATTAATTTGGGGTTAGGTGTTTGCAGTCTCCGAGTCGGGCTGTGGATTGCGTGCTGTGCCCCAATCAGGGGGGCGCTTTCAAGCAGACGGACAGGGGGCAGTGGGCGCACGTGGTTTGCGCCCTGTGGATCCCCGAGGTCAGGTTTGCCAACACGGTCTTTCTGGAACCAATCGGTGAGTTGACATTTTTAGTAACATTTGGTTTCTCAAAATTAAACTAGGGGTTTTCGCACCTTTAAGGTTGCAGTAGCTGTTGCTACCATGTTTGGTAACTTAAAAAAAAAGATAGTAAATGTTTATTACAATAAAACTTTTAAACGCATCCCTGGGCGCAACCGATAGGAAAGGTTTAGATTAATTTTTTTGCGGTTGTCTATAATGCATTTTTCGTCGTCAAGTTTGCACTTCCAGTTAGGGTTTTTCTTCGCCTAAGGTTGGCATTACAGTTTTAGTTTTTTTTTGCTTGATGTTGGTAGATGTCACGTTGCCATTCTCTTTTATTTTTTAAAGGATGCAGCATTGAAAAAGTAGATAGTTTTTAATTTAGCAGTGTATTTACTAGTTAGCTACTTATCAAAATTTTAAGTTACAATACAATTCCGACCTACTCAAAGATGTTGTATACATACAGGATGTCCCAACGGTGAGACAAAGTTCATTTATGTCCACGTCATTAATAAAATCGAAAATCTGTGTACGCCAACCGTTAGTGACTGAAAATGTGCATAATCCAAAATTATTATGAACTCACATATGCGGCTCGTGTAGGGGGGCAGCACAAAATTACATTTTGTTAAATGGAACACCCCATATATCAATGCATTTTTGGTTTCTACGTGTCATTCTGTGCAACTTTTGTCAGGTGCGCCCCATAGTTAAATTCAATTGTTTTAGAGTTATTTAATAAAATGTGTAGAATTTGGCAAAAACGAGACTTCAGTCAAAACTTCATATTTTGGAAGCCTTGAAGTTTTTCTCTTCCGAATTTATGGTACATCCTAAAGGGAGGTCAGGGCTACCTGATGACACACTTTAATGTCAAACATGTACAGCGTATTCCCGATAAATTAACAGAAATTAAAAAGACAAAGTTTCTAAAATTTTAATTGGAATTACCTTGAATTTTTTTTCCCCACTTGGAGAATAAATTCTAGGTCGACTTTCTTAACAAATACCTATACCTAAATAGCATGTTTTTCAAAGGACCCCGCACACTTCTTATGGGAAAAGATCGATAGATTTTTTTTGTTTTGTACTATGTTGTAGCCAGAGCGATGCTGATTAAAAAGTCTCTCGGGCGCAACCTTGTGGGGCCCACGGTTTGGCCGTTAGAGCGCCCTAAAGACAGGGCCGAACTCCGTTGCTCACCATTGGCATCTCTCTTAACCGGTAAGAGATACGAGGTCAGTTAAATCAGACAAAAGTTGCTCTATTTTTTTGTGATTAAGAATCTGAAGAGAACTTCCCGATATCTTGACTCGTTAATGAGTTATCCCGAAAAATCTTAAAATTTGTAATATTTGCGAATAACTCGAAAACGGATGAAAATAACCAATATATTTGTAGGACAAAAAACGTTCCTTTATGAATTCTATTTTACGCTAGCTAAAAATATACAGGGTGTTCCATTTGGAAAAGTTGAGAAAAATGGCTTCAAAGTTCTCTAATTTTGAAAATAAATTTTGAGCACCCTGTACATAGCGTAACAACTAAAATTGAATCAGAGCTGTTTTCAAGCCTCTGCAATAAGGTCTTCATCTTATTTTCTTATGAAAACTGTACCTGCGTAAATGGAGAATTTTTAAGCAGAATGATGTAAACTCGCATTTTTTTTGAAAATATTTTTTTAATCCCAAACAGAGGTTCAAAGGCCGTAATATTTTAGGGATGAATAAAGGCTCCTAAGGGGGTTGCAAATACGCTAAAATATACCGGGAATTCCATTTTAAAAAAGTCGACTTTTCCTCTTCAAATTTTTTTTTGCCACCGTGTATAATTAAAAATATTTTCCTGAAATGCACCTTCATTAACAGTTTAAGTATGTACCTGAACGAAATTCCTAACTTGGATAGTTTATGCGCTATGGAAGCCCGACGCACGGTTGCAGGACCCTGTATAACCCCTTTTAAAAATGTACCTACATAAGTAAGTTAAGTCCTCTTATCAAAGATCGTCATTTGTTTTTCTATGTACATGACAAGAGAGTTTGGCAAAATATCTACACAAATGACTCAAAAACGATTGAATTTGAGTATGAGGCACAGAATGACACGTAATTTTGTGCTGCCCCCTCCGATACGAGCCGCCCATGTGAGTACATAGTAATTTTAGAATATGCACATTTTCAGTCACTAACGGTAATCGTACACAGATTTTCGATGTTATTGATGACGTGGACAAAAGTGGATTTTGTCTCACCGTGGGGACACCCTGTACAGGTGGTAAATTTTTCGTTGGCCACCACATTGGGAACTCGGAAACCGTAAGAGATGGAAAGAACCTTAAATTAGAAAAAAGTTGCGCTTTTTCAAACCGATTTAGATTCTGCAAAGAATTTCCCTTTATCTTTGATTCGTTCCTGAGTTATCCCGAAAAAATTGAAAGTCGCAATTCTAAAGAAAAATTCATGTCTTTCTAACGACTGGTGCATGGTAATTAAATGAAACTTGGAACTTTCATATTTTTGACAGCTGTCAATTCAATAACCTTGACCGAGGGGTCATCCACTGCTGGGAATACGTGTACAAGCATAAGATCAATACGCGTCAATATTGTCAAAACATTTTCTTGCATAAGATAAGGATATAACCATTCATTCATCTAAATCTACTCAGTTAAGTTGCGAACTGTCAGAGTAACTCCGACTTACACTCTTCCCCCTCCCGACAGACTCGATAGAGACCATCCCGGCCGCCAGATGGAAGCTAACCTGTTACGTGTGCAAACAGAGGGGAGTGGGCGCGTGCATCCAGTGCCACAAAACCAACTGCTACTCCGCCTTCCACGTGACGTGCGCCCAACAGGCCGGTCTCTACATGAAAATGGACACGGTCAAGGACGCGGGCGACTCCCAGCCGGTCCTCGTTCAGAAAATCGCTTACTGCGACGTGCACGCCCCCCCCGACCACGCCGACGACAAGAAGGACAAAAAGGAGGACTCGCGTCAGAAAATGCGCAACGCTCGCAAACTCCTCGCCAAGAAACGAACCTCCGCCCCCGTCATCCTCATCCCCACCATCCCACCGGAACGCATCCAGGAGATCGGTTCCCTGGTCACCATAGCGAAAAAATCGCAGTTCATCCAGAGACTCATCGCCTACTGGACGTTGAAGAGACAGTTCAGGAACGGGGTGCCCCTCTTGCGGAGGTTGCAGAGCGCCCAAGGGGGCTCCAGAGACTCGAACACCTTGAACGTGGACACGATCGAGCTCTGCCGTCAGTTGAAATACTGGCAGTGCTTGAGGCAGGACCTCGAGAGGGCCAGATTATTGTGCGAACTCGTGCGGAAAAGGGAAAAAATGAAGTTGGAGTCGATCAAAGTGGCCGAGAAGTGCTTGAACGTCCAATTGAAACCGCTCCAAGCCAGTTTGGGAATCGTCCTCGACCAGTTGAGCGCCAAAGACACCAATGAGATTTTCAGCGAACCCGTCGATTTGGAGGAGGTACCCGATTACTCGAGCGTCGTGTCAGATCCGATGGATTTGAGCACGATGCGTCAAAAACTAGAGGTCGGGTTATACCCCGATCTGACCGCGATGGAGAAAGATTTCGACTTGATGATCGCCAATTGTTTGGCGTACAACAATCGCGATACGGTTTTCTACAGGGCGGCCATAAAAATGCGCGATCAGTGCGGCGCCATCTTCCGGCAGGCGAGGAAAGATCTGGAGTCGTGCGGCTTGCTGGAGGAGATCGAAGGTGGCGAGAATTCCGGATCGGAGATCGACAGGGAGTTGGAGGGGTTGCAGGGGAAGGGGGGCGCCGACGTCATCGCCAAACTCGAGGATCTGTTGGTGAAGAGTCAGGCGCTGAAGCACGGCACGGCGAGAGCGAAACGCGTCAAGGTCGTCAGGAGCGAACTGAACAAGGCGCGAAAGATTCTGACGACTGACAGTTCGCAGGACGACGACGACACGGTCGATTCCAAGGCCAGCTCGCAGGGATCGGGAGGCGTCAACAGGAGGACCGCCGTGTTGTTCACGAGAAAGGCGCAGGCGGCGCTGAAAAAACCCGCGGAGGAGAAGGACGAATCGCCCCACAAACAGTAAGTTGCAGTACGGCGGCGGCGCGCGGGAAAAATTTGAATTTTCAGCAAGAAAAAGGGACGTCCCAGACGTGCCGAATCCGCGGGCCAATCGAAACAGTTGGATTCGGTGCCGGACAGCTTCAGGGTGTACAGGGCGGGGCATCAGACTTCCGGCGACGAAAACAGCGACAGTGGCTCCAGTCTGTCGACGTGTTACTCCCACGAACTGTCCGAGGTCGATTCGGAGGACGACAGCGACGCTTCGGTTGTGGTCGCGCCGGTCGCGGAAAATCCCGAACCGCCGGCGGAAAAGGTCGAACTAAAACCCCTCCAGCTGGTTTGGGCCAAGTGCAGGGGGTATCCGTGGTATCCGGCTCTCATCATCGATCCGGAAATGCCGAAAGGTGAGTGCCCAAATTGAGGTTAAAATGTGTAATTTTTTCTTTTTTCGTCGAAAGCACACAAATTCCAACAATGGTACCTTTGAATTATTGTTGCTGATCGAAAGGCCTTTTAAAATGAACTCTGACGTGCTTTTGCATTTTCGAATATAACCAGTTACTAAGGCCCTAAAATGAAATATTAATTTTGATGACGTATGAGCTAAGTTCTCACGAAAAGTACTAGCCTAATTTCGTCAACAGAGCCGTGCAAAGAAAAATCTGGACCCGGGGTACAACCTAAAATTTCTCCACCACCGTGCAGGGGACGGTAACTGCTCCGCGAGCGTAGAGATTAAAACGAATTCGAGTAAGCCATGGAATAGTCAGTTAAATTGACCAAACTGCTTCAATAATCAAAAGTCGAGCGCTTCATGTCAAGAACGTGGCTTTCAGTATAGTCACCTCTCATTCAATTTTTATTAGATCTCACGGTACGCCTCGTTTTAGGAGTTGTAACAAAATGGATGGCGTCATAATGAAAAAAAGGCCACTAGGATGAAACGCAGTTTTTTAGCTTTTTGAATAATAGACGGAAATAATTTGTTAAAATCAGAAAGTGTTAAAGCAGTTGAAAAGCGTAATAAATACAGGGTGGGCCCGTACAGTTGGAACAAACTTTGTTAGTAAAATTTTTATTTGTAATCCAATTTTAGTGTTTGTGAAGGTTGTTAACTCAACCTTTCTACCTCGAGGCCACTCATTTAATATACCAACTCATTTAGCTTCTGAAATAATCTTCAGTAAATGAAGAGGTAACATTTAGGGTCGCTGCAAAATTGAGTCAACGGTGATGGTCTGCTTCTCTTTATCTTAGAATCATATAGGAAGTTTTCTGAACAGAGCAGCAACAAAAAATTGAGACATTTTATGTTCTTTTACTCAAAACTTAATTAATGAACATCTGCAGTTTCGCGAAAAACTCGAAATTGTAAGTCAAAGTTGTCTTTTGGAATTCACTTCTGTCACATTGTCAAGCAAATTAATCTGTTTAACATGACTCGATTATTACTAGAAGATAAAATTTTAATCTCCTCCAGTTCCACGAGCGTAATTTTGGAGCCAGAAGAATCTAGTATTTTTCCGAATAACTCGAAAACGGATGAAAATAACCAACATGTTTGTATAACAAAAAATATTCACTTACAAATTCTACATTACAGCAGCAAAAAATATACAGGGTGTTCCATTTGAAAAGTTGAGAAAAACAACTTCAAATTTCTCAAATTTTGAAAATTAATTTTGAACACCCTGACAACTAAAATTGAATCAGAGCTTTCTTCGAGCCTCTACAACAAGGTCCTCGTCTTATTTTGTTATAAAAACTGTACCTGCGTAAATGGGGAATTTTTAAGCAGAAAGATGAAACTCCCATTTTTTTTGAAAATATTTTTTTTACTCCCAAACCTGAGGCTCAAAAGCCGTAATATTTTAGGGATGAGTAAAGGCTCCTAAGGGGGTTGCAAATATGCTAAAATATACCGGGCATTTCATTTAAAAAAAAGACGACTTTTCCTCCTCAAAATTTTTCGGACCACCCTGTGTAATTAAAAATATTTTTCTTAAATGTGCCTTCATTAATAGTTTAAGTATGTACCTAAACTAATGTTGCAGGACCCTGTAAATAACAATTTTATTAACAGACAAAAGGACCCCGCACGATTCTTATGGAAAGTGGCTTTCGGTGAAATTGTCTGAATTTTTGATATGTTGTAGTTTTCATGATTCTGAACAAAAGTTATCATTGCGCCAACCTCCTGACATGGACAGTTTTTGCTACAAAAAATTCCGAAAATAGAATTTTGCCATAAGGTTTATACACATTTTTGGGCCCGCCGTATCCTACCCTTCCCGACATAACATTCAAATACGCCCAAAAGGCTTCCATATAGACGCATGTTAGCAATATGGGCAAAAAAGGTGCCTCTGAACTTATCATGTAGAATTATGATGGCAACACGGCCGATTCCATTTTCGCTACATGTAATTCTTATGGGAAAAGTTCTATCTTCGGGATTTTTTGTAGCAAAAACTGGCCATGTCAGGAGGTTTGCGCAATGATAACTTTTGTTCAGAATCATGAAAACTACAACATATCAAAAATTCAGACAATTTCACCGAAAGCCACTTTCCATAAGAATCGTGCGGGGTCCTTTGTTCCAACTTTAACTATAAAATGTAGAAACTACCAAGAAACTAAATTTCCGTTGCCATAACGACAGAACCGAGCGAGGACAACCTTTTTACACAAGAAAGTGAAAGGACCAAAAATATCGGAAATCGTCACGAGCGTCATTTTCTCATGAAATCACACGAAGGCGAAAATTGGAGGAAAACCGAGACACCATAAAGTGCTTCTCGTACTGCAAGACCGATATTTTGACGAACAATGAAGGTTTCCAATCTTGTAGTAGGTCTCTCTTTATTTAATGACGTCATTTTTGACAATGACAGACTTTTGCCACCTTTTGCATACCGGTCTTTCAAATTTTGACTAAAAATCGTCTTATCTCTTAATTCCAAACCAGAATTTGTTTTGGAACAATTTCAATTCGTCAATGTCAAATAGTATTATTTTCTAATAGAAATTGGAAGCAAGTGACACAACTGTCTTCTATTTGTCATCTGTGTTGTTACACCAAGAAATTGTACAGAAAGGTGAGGTCGTTAGCACATACGTCATCAACTCTTTTAAATTAATTGAAGTAATAAAGCAGAAACGATGGATCTCAATCAAATTTGATTATTTTTCGAATTATACCGATAATAAGGAAATTTATGACATACTGTGAAGGCTATTTCTATTTCAATAATTTTTATGTGCATTTGTGCATGAACGAAAGCAAGGTAAGTGCCTAAATTGAGGTTAAGTGTACAATTTGTCGAAATGACGGAAAACAATTTTTTCCCTTTCTCTTTTTTCAAGGTTATGTGCATAAAGGGGTGCCAATGCCGTCACCGCCGGCCGACGTCCTGGCCCTATCCTCGAATTACACCGACCACGTCTATCTAGTACTGTTTTTCGACGCCAAAAGAACGTGGCAATGGCTGCCGGCCGGAAAGCTCGAAATGATGGGGGTCGATCGAGAAAAGGACGAGGCTAAAGTAAGACGAAGATGAAAAATCAAATATTCGAAATTTTCGTTTCAGGCCAACGAACCGAAAAAACCGACCGACAGAAAAGCTGTCAAAAAAGCCTACGAGAACGCGTTGCAATACGAACAGCAGATAAACAGTCCAGAGGAGGCTCCCTGATCTTCAATTTTCGACTGCGCGTAAAAATTATCGAGTGCGGCCGTGGAAAACAGACGCGGTGACAGTTTTTCCGCGGCCGCCCCGGATGTGGATTTTTTGTGCTCGATGTTCGATTTTTAACTGTCTGACTTCACGGATCTCGTTTTAACTTGTACGATTAATTGTTGAAATACACAGCACTCTATTTTTACGATAAATAATGTTTCTTTCACTGTCCAAATACAAGAAAATTATTCATCCCGAGCGGCCATGGAAAGCGAATGCAGTGTACAGCTGTCAATTGTGTCAATTTTCCACGGCTGCCGCCGATGTGAATTTTCCAAGGTCATCAAGGAAAAAAGAAATCTCTCGTGTCTAACTTCACTGCAAAAGCATGTTTAAATACGCATCTAGATACTTTTTTTGATCCACTGTACGTACTGTCTACATCGAAAAATTGATTTGGCGAAAGCAAAACAAAGATAATGTGAATATCTTCAAAATATCTATTTGAGATATGAACTGAAATGGAAAAGATAGGGAAATTGGTGATACAGAGTGAATTTTTCAAGGTCAAACGGATCCCCTGCTGCCCGACCTTCCACGTTTAACCGTGCCTAGCTTCACGGATCTCCTTTTACCTGTAAAATAAATTGCTGAAATGCATGGCACTCTATTTTCATCGTAGGTACTTTTACTGACGAAGCTGTACGGAGGAAAAGCGAGATTAGTTTCGTTGGAAAATCGATGTTTCACGACTATAAAGTCGACGAGGGGATTCCCCGGGACCAGGGGGGGCTCACCATCCTCGTTGTCCAGGAAAATGTCCTGGAAGTAGTTCGGGCGGAGGGACGTCGCCTCGACGGGTACTTCGTTATCCGGCTCCTCGGAACTGTCATCGGCGGCTTCCCTATTGGTCGGTGAGTGTTTGTGACGTAACGGTTTGTTGCCGTAGTGACGTTTTGAAGTAACATAGATGAGATTGACAGAGATGAGGAGGACGACAAAAGTGGATTTCCGTATCACATTCATGATTTAAGCCGCACTGTCGGTAAAAGTGAATTTTTTAACTGATAAGTCAAACGCGCGGACGCCTTAAAAGATAAGTGCGGCATTTAGCGACGCGGTGTAAAAATTCCTGAAAAGTTATTCAGAATGGAATAAATTAAACCAAATTACCTGAAACAGGGTTAGAATCGCTTCTTACTTTATTCACTAGTAACAATCAATTAAAAATCTGTGATTTATTGCAGTTTACTTTTTTTTGACAAGCTGTCATGTTGCAAAAACTTCAATGGTGCTTTAACGTTCCCTTCCATATCGCCCGTCCTACTTCATTATTTTATTATCTACCGGCCGAACGAAGAAATAGTAGAAGATTTCGACGAAACTCAAAATGCTGGCGCCCAAAAACAAAGCCGTACTTCCGCCCATCGAGACGACTAGATCGAGCTTCCCTCTCACGACGTTCCTCTTGAATCTCTCGGAGGGTAAATTCTCCAGCGCCAACTCTACTATTGCGTGATCCCCCGAAATGCTGGAAGAACTGTCAATCTGACGGTTCCGTCAATTCTGACTTACCCGAACTTGTCCTCTTTGACAACTGACAGCTCGATTTCGGTGCAGCTGGGCAGGCAATCGCACGTCAATCCGGAGTGGCTCCCCCAGCTGGGCTTTAGCACCGAAAGTTCGTCGTAATGCTTGTCCAGACAGTACAAACCGGAAATGTTGCATTGCATTTCCGGTGCTGAAAAATATCGATAATTCAGAAAATGAGGGCAGTATTTACGTGTGTTGGGCATTAAGTGGTGCGTGCAGGCGCAGGTCTGCAGCTGCGCGTCTTTCCTGCACTGCACGCAACAGGAGCTGTAGCTGTAGTAGGGGTAGACGTTCAAGCCCTCTGATTCGTCGTCAAAGCGACATTTCCTCTGTCTGACGCTGACGTCCTTGACTTCTGGTTGGTTCTCGATTTCTCTGATAGTCAATCGCCGGCGGTAGTGAATATTGGGGGTTACTGGCAAAACATCTGCGGCCAAGGTCGCAAAAGAGGGCACGTCTTGCTCCCCGAAAACGTAAACCTGAAAAATAACAGCTTGATGAACGGAAATTGATAAACGCTTTACGTTAGCAACGCCGTTGATCTCCAGCATTAGCCTGCCGGACCCGCTCGTCCTATTGGAGATCATGGCGTATGGCGGCATTTTTTCGATCGTTTGTTTGGAGTTGATCGCGTAGCATCGGCCGAGTTCCGCGTCGATTCTGCCGAAAAACCGGCAGCAAGGGAAATCCTCCTCGTTCCATTTGCAGGAGCGAAAGATTTTGTCGCAGTTTCCCGCGACTTCCTGCGGGAAATCGCTGAAGTTTTTCTTGAAACAATTTTCGTCGGGAGAGTCGGCTTCGGGGCCGCAGATCTGAAGGGTGTAGAAGGAGGTTCCGTGGAAGTAGACGAGCTCTTTGACTATCTCGTCGAGGTTGTAGTCGTGGATTTTCCCGTAGAGTTTGTCCGTCAATTCCGCAATACGGTCCTGGTCAAGACATTTAGGAAGTTTTACATTACATTTAACTTGGAACTTTTATATTTTTGACAGCTGTCAATTGAATGGCATTGACAGAAAATTTCTAGGCGTTCTAGATTTTGAACGACAGTCAACTTTTTATTCTTTTACGGCCGCCGTATTGAATTTTGACACCATCAAATACTAGTATTGTAAAGCTGAAATATTTCAAATAAATTTCATTTCATTGAAATATTTCACACCCGTTGAAATATTTCATGAAACTTATTTTAAAAAACGCGCGCAAAATGAGTCGAAATGACATGTGAATGACATTCCACTCACCACCGAGGTTCGAATAACTTCAAAAATGGAGAAATATTCCAAGGAATTTAATAATGCTGATCCTAATACCTCTGTCCTAACCGAAAAATAACTCACCACTCCTATTATTGGTTTTACTGCGACTGGAAAACTGTGCTTCGCGGATGAGCACATACCTAAAGATTTGGAGATCTACAAAGGCTGTTTTATTCAAAGTTTTTTTTATTATTTCTTTTGTTAATATACCTAACATTGTTCTACCAAAGTTAGAATATCTTTCATAGTTTATGAAATATTTCGTGAAACATTTCATGAAATATTTCAAAAAATAAGTTTCATGAAATTTTTACAACACTAGGTATCAAATACATAAAAAAATTGTCTTTTCAAAAATGTTGACGTTGTTGACAGATGCGAAAATTTGAAAATTGGTACGAATAATTTGCAAAATCAGCCTAAACCTAATTAGAAATTTAAAAAATGTCACGTTATTCCTTAATACTGACACACATGACTAACATCTGACTGTTTCTATGGTAAATTTTGAGTTAGCTTCTTACGTTTGCTATAAAACACGCAATTCTATAAAAACACGTCGCCCATGATAACGTGTTTTAAGGCTAATAAATCAGAAATTTTTGACATGTCACTGGAATTGACAAGAAAATTCAAAAGAAACTTTAAAAGGTCGTGTTAGTATTAGAAAGAATCATCTAGGTTTCACTTATTTTCTAGTATCAATATGACTGTCATTAGTGTCAAATGATTTTTTTTTCAAATACACCTCTGATTTCTTTTATTACATCCGTTGCCATGCCTACCTGGTTATCGGTTTCGCAAACCGCCACGGAAGGAAACTGCGTGTCCCATTCTAGGTAACTTGTTTCGACCACGAAACTGATGGCGTTATTCTGGAAATCGTCCCAGGCGGATAGCATCAGAAGCCCCGTGGCCACCCAGCCCATCGTGCAACAAAAAACCCAGAAAAGTCTGAAAAAATCGCTCGTTGACAGTTAAAAATGCCATTGTCTTATTTTTGACAGCTTTGGATTGACAAGTTGTCGCTGACAATCGTAAATAAAGAGCTCTATTTGGGTAGCTAAGAAACCGATAAAGCGTTTTTTCTCGAATTTATGTTTTTCAACACAAATGGACTCTCGTGATTGGTCACCTTACTGTTTTTTAAAATTTGTATTGAAATACTGTCACTTTTGCCGCCAGTTTCAAGTTTTTCTCGAAAGAACGATTTAAATCTCATTATTTTGAAGGTTTTTCAATACAAAACGAGATTATTTGTATTGTATTTCAATATACATAAAACCGAGAAAAAACGCCTTAAAAACTATTACTTGCCAGTGTCTTATTTTTGACAGTAAAGCGACAGCAGCAAACCGAAAAAGCTAAATAGCTATTGCCGCACTAGTGATTTAAGTTATTACCGCTCGGTCCAGTGGCGATCCTTTTCGCCGATGTACCTGTATCCATGGAAGGAGGTGTTGAGGATGTAGTGGCGGAGAGGCGTCCTGCTTTCGTCCATGTCGCCACGCACAATAAAAATCACCGTTTTATAAATATTTGATTTCTCCCATTGTGCGATGAGTAATAATTGTAAAATCGATAGGGAGGAATTCGTGAAAAAATCGGGAGAATTCCGATAAAACGTAAGGACGGCGTTGGCATTTCTGCATGAAATTATTTAAATCGTGAATTTTTCCGCGATACGGGCGGGTATAAAGCGGTGGGGAAATGAGCGGACTGCAGTAGTTCGAAGATGGTGTCAAAGGGTTTGCTTTTGGCCGTTATGGCTGCGGTGGTGGTCGAAGGGGGACATCACGACGCTTTCAGCTCGAGGTACCATTCCAGTTCGAGGCTGCAGCCACCGGGGTTGCCTAAAATTCCGCTCCCTAGCGGTTGTACATTGACGTGTACGACGACAGGGCCTACTACGGGCACCACAGGATCGACGAGTAGCATCACTACGACAACTCCGAGTCCTAGTGAAAACGTCACTACGACAACTCCGAGTCCGAGCGGTAACGTCACTACGACAACTCCGAGTCCGAGCGGTAACGTCACTACGACAACTCCGAGTCCTAGCGATAACATCACTACGACAACCACGTCACCTGGAACAACTGTAACGCCGTCGCCAACCGGTAATTTTTAGTATTAAACTGTTTGCAAGTACAGTGAGATTCAGTCTTTTGCTTCAAAACGACAGAAGAAAGCCTGAGTCACAACTAATTCAAATTTCCAGGCGATCATCCCAACAACTGTCCTTGCTTCTGTTATTTCGATGGCAATCTATACCGCGGAGGGCCATTAGACAATCGTGCCAACAGCCACTCGAGGCACAATTCGCCCCTGAGACACCTTCGCCACGAGGGCAAAAGGCATTTGGGTAAAAAATTCGAATATTGAATTTCGGGAATATTATTTTTCTCTTTTTAGAAAGTGCCAAGAGCCATCTTCAGGGCAAACACCATTCACAAAACTGAAAATATTTGATTGCATTTTGGTTGGGGAGGGGGTTGAAACAAAAATAAAATCTATGATGACTATTTCGTGCCTGCTTGAACCTGTATTAAATCGTTTCAATGAAGCTTTGTTTCATTTCTATGAAAAACCGCGTGAAAACTGCAAGAATATATTAATCTTTGCAGTTCAGTTAGCTTTTATCTTTTCTGAATTCATTAGGGTTATTTTTTTCTAAATTCTAGTCGCATATTAACGAAAGCGGGGGTTGTATGCCTCGGGCTTTTTTTCTGTTAGTTTGTAAACGGGACTTCAGTTCTGTCAAAATACCTGTCATGGACAATAATTAACAACAAAGATCCCTTTCAACCTCTATTGTTACTGTTTATTGTGAGTGACGGGAGTTTTGGCGGATGTGAAATCCCGTTTACAAACCAACAGAAAAAAAGCCTGAGGCACACAACCCCCGCATTCGTTAATATGCGACGGGACTTTAGTTCAAAACTTACAGAATTTAAAAGCCATGAAGAATGTATGCAACCAAAATTACACGCGCGCGAAACAACGGTTGTCTGAAAATGAAGGGTGAATGCGGCATCGTATCGGGTGTTCACAAAGAATCAGAGATTACTCGCTACCGCCAAAAACTCAATTTGCCAGTTATTAAGAAGTCACTAAATATAATTGTTTTATCAAAGCGATTGACAACTAGAGAAAAACTAAAGCTATAGGGTGCCCCAAAAAATCGGTAAAAATAGTTTAGGGAATAACTCAGCTATTCTTTAACCGATTTGGATGAA
The DNA here is from genome assembly GCA_963924575.1 of Pycnomerus fuliginosus. Lineage (NCBI taxonomy): Eukaryota > Metazoa > Arthropoda > Insecta > Coleoptera > Zopheridae > Pycnomerus > Pycnomerus fuliginosus. The sequence continues at coordinate 17,376,419 of OZ004625.1, read as the reverse complement.
CGTGGTCTTGAATTAAAGCCAAAGAATCCAATTGTTATAAGGCTGAGATAGCCTTCAAAATCGTTCTTTTTTCTTTAAAATCCTTTTTCAGACGTCAAATTTGGTTTAACCATTAATTTCCTGGTAATTTTTTAAAAAGCACACGATGCACATAGAGCTTCATTTGTCTAACGTTTTACGTTGTAACTTGAGAACGGCACACGACGTGAAAAATGACTGAAAATTGTCTTAAACTTGTTTAAAATGCCGCAACGCACACTTCTTTAAGACGTTCCATTCGTCTTTGCCAAGTTTTAGAAAGTTTTAAATTTTATCGTTTCGTTTTACGTTGTAACAAGATCGGAACGTCAGAAATGATCTTTTAAGGTATTTTTTTGGAGAAAATTTAATTTTCTTCAAAATGAGGTCATTTCTGAAGGCCTGACGGCTTAAATAAAGTCGCCAGCTTCACGGAATTCTAAGTCGTAAAATTACAAAATATTGGACTTTTTTTAGAGATGCGTATACGACGTGAAAAAGAACTGACAATTGTTTAAAATGGCACCAACCGCATTTCTTTAAGACGCTCCATTCGTCTTTTATGGCCAATTGAAGTCTTAGAAAATTTTTAAGTTTTACGTTGTAACTTAAGAACGGAACTTGTGTACCTACTTACTTTTACATACAACCTTATTCTGTCCCTTAATATTCTTCACCTCCATTCTATTTCCTCGAGGAAATCGAAACAAAAGCAAATAAAAAGGAAAAAGAATATATTATAATTAGTACAAAACAGATTAGTAAATAAAACATGGAATAACAAGTTTTTTTTTGACTAAGTCAAGCACACAGCCAATTTCGAAATTCTAGAACTAGAGAGAGAGGGAAATTTTGTACTTAGCGCTGTATGTGAAGAGTTAGTGGCTAATGTAATTACGTACTGGGCGACTAGATTATAAAATTCATCTCACGTCTGAAGTTAGTTGGATTTCTTGTGAGGATTCTCGTAGGAGATGACAACGCCGTCATTGTTGGGCTCCAAGTCAGAGTCGATGTTCAGTTTTTCCTCGACTGGAGCCATGACCATACTTCCATGGGGACCTTTAACCAAATGCCCGACGTCCAGACCCACCTGGACCTCCTCCCCGAGATGATGGTGGAGTTTGGTCTCGAATTTTTTGGGGTATTTCTGCTTCCTCTCGAAATTCGTCAAGACCTCCTTCAAGCGGCTCAAGTCGAGCTCCAGGTCCTCCGAGTTGTGGATGTTGACGAAATTGACGAACTCCATCAAGTTCTTGTCGCTGAGCTCGTGCTCCGCCCCTTCGATAATGCTCAGAAGGTCCTCGAGCTGATCCTTGTCGTAGTTGATGTTGCTGTCGTCGCCCTCCTCCTGAATGCTCTTCAGAAGATTTATCAGCTTTGAGTTGAGGTCGAACCTCTGCTCAGTGGTGTTGGCAAAACCGGGACTTTGGGGGGGCTTGAAGGGCTTAAAGTGGAGAAGTTCTGGAACCTCCTCCACTTTATTCGTCTCCTCGTTCCTGGAGAAGAGGTCGGAGGGCAGCTCCAGGGTGTCGATCGCGCAGTCTTCCCGCGGGACCCTGTCGCAGGAGGCGCAGGAGCAGTTCATGATTATTTGCACCCGCTTCTGGAAGGTTTCGGGGCCCGAATCCGCCCGAAGGGTGACCTGGAACGGTTCGTGAGAGGGGGTTGGCGAGAGTGGGGGAGCGTTACGTGGTAGCAATTGGTGTGGGAAGGTTGGCAGCTGTCGCAGTATGGACCAATCAGCTCGCCCGGCTCCGCCGGTTGGGTGATGGGGATGCTGTAGCTGTAGCAGGCGCCGACGCAGACGTTATTGTCGATGGTGATTGGCTGGTGGCCGGGGGAGGCCACCACCTGCTGGATGGGGGTGGTTTTGCACCAGGAGCTGCGGTCGGGGTAGAGGATTATGTTGTGGATTTTGTGCTCGCGCTCGGGGGCGCAGGCGTGCAGGAGGAGGGAGAGGAGGGTGGCTCGCAGGAGCGACATCGTGGCCTGCAAACATTTTTTAGCCTTTTTAAACCAAAAAAAAAACGTCAAAAATCGATGGTTTTCTTCGACACGTCAAGTTTTTTCAACGGATCGCAAAGAAAAATCCAAAAAAAAAACGCCAAAACAACTTTCTTTGGCCAAAAACTACGCAACAGAATTTAAAAAGCGTCAACGAGTTATTCGTTCCTTTTAACCTCCCCAACCCCAACACAATTTTAAAAAAATGGGAGGTTACTGCAATCACTAAAATTTTCGAATTCGAGATAAGACCGGATCTATGCGTTTTGAGGTCTCAGGAACCCAAAAAAGTGGTTTTTAAAATGTGTCTGTGTGTATGTACGTACGTACGTACGTACGTTCGTACGTTTGTAAACACGCCACAGCCAAAACTACTCGATCGATTTGGCTGAAATTTGGAACATAAGCATCCCGTAACCCAACTTAGATCTGAAAAGCTTTAGGAGCAAATCGTGCAACCGCAAATGCCATTTTGGCACATCAACTTTTAAATTTTAAATGCAAACCCCCATTTTTCACGTCACCATAAGAAAGATCTTCAAATTCTGCTTCTAAAAATGTATTAACTCTTAGTGCCCTTTTGACCAAAAATTTAAAAAAATTGATTTTTATCGGACTTTAAAATCGCGGTACAGCCCAAGCCCCTGAACCGATTTGGCTGAAATTTTGCACATGGGGATTGTATTACACGTCGAAGAGCTGAACAAATTTTGAATTCAATCGACTCACGGAAAGTGCCGTTTTGGCACACCAATTTCCAAATTTAAAATTATTCTCTCATTTGACCATTAAAAACAAGTTTTTGAAAGATTTATTGTCACCATCAGAAAGGTCTTCAAATTCTGGTTTTAAATAAGACAAAATTAATTCGCATTTAGCGCCGTTTGGTTCAAAAAATCGAAATTTTATAATAACAGTAAAAATACATTATAGCCCAAATTACTGAATCGATTTGTCTGAAATTTGGTACATGAAGATTGGGTGACCCGTTGAAGACCTGAAAGGCCTTTGAAAGCAATTGGCCCACGGGAAGTCCCATTTAAGCATATCAACTTAAAATTTTAAATACAAGACCTCCTTTTTTATGTCGCCATTAGAAAAGCGATCAAATTCTGGTTCTAAAAATGTGTTCACAGTTTCTGCTATTTCAGTGGAAAATAGAGAAAAAATTCTTTCTCATTAAAAGGGAGCGGGCTGACAGTGGATGACATAAAGTGGCAGTTATTGTCAAAAAGGTGGAAAAAGATTAACCTTAAAAGGAACATACTGTCAAACGTGACGGGTGATGTCCGAGGTGACGTCGGTATTTGTCAGAAAATTGCGAAATTAGTCAAGGATTTAAAAAATTCTGTTGAATTGACTACTATCTACACAGAATACAAAGATCCACGCGATGGGGAGGTTCCAGCCGCTTCTCTGCTGCATTTTTTTTCTTCAAAAATTACGCAAAAAATCCAAAAAAATATCAACAATTTCATAATAGCACTTTTCTTCAAAACGGACAACAAAGAAAAATAAATTTTTTAACACCGAAACAAAAAATAAAAGAGTCAAAAATTAATGGTTTTCTTGGAAACGTCCAATTTTTTCAACAGATCGCGAAGAAAAACCCAAAACAACTTTCTTTGGCCAAAACAGAATAAAAAAAAGCGTCAAAAGAGCGCGATTTTTGGCTTTCCCACGTTTTCTTAAATCCTCTTTTCTTCAAAATATCGAAATAGCTAATTAACCAAAAATTACGCAAGAAATCCAAGAAAGCTTCAACAGCGCATGATTTTGACTTTTCTACAATTTCTTAATAACTCTTTTGTTCAAAACGGATACTTTTTTTAACGGATAGCAAAGAAAAATACATTTTTTAACCTTTTTAAAGTTAAACAAAAAAAAAGTAAAAAATCGATGGTTTTCTTCGAAACGTCAAATTTTTTCAGCGGATCGCAAAGAAAAACCCAAAAAAAACGCCAAAACAATTTTCTTTGGCCAAAAGTAATGCATATCAGAATCAAAAAGCGTCAAGAGAGCGCGATTTTGGCTTTCCACGTTTTCTTAATAACCCTTTTCTTCAACATATTGAAATGGCTAAGGGCCGATTTCATAATAAAACTTAAAGGTCCTTTAAAGCTAAAGTCGACTTTAAATGGTATTTTGACCAATCAGGAGCAACCTTTGTGGAACGTTGCTAAGTAAATATTTAAAGGACACTTTAATTTTGATTATGAAATCGACCCTAGTCAATTATCTTTAACCAACAATTACGCAAGAAATCCAAAAATATTCATCTTTTCTTCAAAACATCGCAATATTTCCACGGAAAGCAAATAAAAATCGAAGAAAACATCAAAAAAGGCTACATCAACTTTCTTTATAAAAAATTACGCAACAAAATCGACAAAAATATCACCAGTGCTTGATTTTGACATTTTTACATTTTCTTAATACTTTTTCTTCAAAACGTAAACTACTACAACGGACAACAAAGAAAAATCGAAAGAAACAGAAAATGGCTAATATGTCAAAATTAAAAAAAATCAACAGCTTCATTTTAACTTTTTTGTTTTTTATTAACCTTTTTCGCCAAAAGGTCATTTTTTTCGTCGAATAACAAAAAACCATCAAAAATGAGCGTCGGGTTTTTCGATGTACCGAAGTACCCATAGCCGTAAAGGTCCAGTTTGATTTTTAATTTTTTTAAGCATTTATTTTTAGCGCAAAATTACGTCAAAAGCGGTAAATTTTGGACAAAAATTTTAAATTTTTTTAGTTAGTATCTCGATTTCGTATATTGTTGTTGAAAAATCGAAGGAAAACAACACTTGGCCGACCTTGTGAAAGTATTAATTACGACAACACGTGAGCAACGAGGGGCGTCCCGCAAGGAGCCACTTCGGTCCCGTTGTTGTTAAAAAAAAACGGAAAATCGGGGTCGCCGTCTGTTCCGCGGCCCGCCGCGATCTCTCCTTTGTCCGCATTGATAAAAAGCGGCCCCCCGGGCGTCCATCTAAGAATTACGTCACCGACCAGGTAGGTCATTCACTTTTTTCCCCGAGCGCCTTTTCATTCATAATTCCGGTCCTAGTGCGACAAAATCGGGTCACGTGACCGGCGCGATCATCCCAGTCGGCCCTGCAAACGTCGCCCTTCGCCCCCTACTTACGCACAAAACAGTCGCGAATCGTTGTCCACTTTTCTACGCCGCCCAGGATGGTCGCAGCATTTAAATCGAGACGGCCGGCGAAAGGTCACGAAACAACTGAGAATCTACTTGTTCTCGTAAGGTAACTTGATCGAGTAACACCTGTCCGCGGCGCGGCGGCGGGAAATTCAAACGAGAGGCTGTGGAAAAAATTTTATTGCGACTTAAAATTATTTAAAATATTTTTTAGAGGTCCTCGAAGAAGGCCACCCGGGACTTGGTGGAGCCCGACTTGCTCTTTTTCAAGGTCGAATATTTGTTTTCGCCCGAGTTGACCTGCTCGGTGTGGAGGTGGTCGAAGGGGGTCTGCTTGTCGGCCACCTTCAGGACAGCTATTTCCGTGCGCAGCTCCCTCAGCTGGTGCGCAAGGTGCTTCTGCTTCTCCAGGCAGAAACCCCTGGAAAACGGGTACAGTCAGATCGGAAAAATTTCGCGCACAGGCCGATCAATTAATTCTAGGTACAGTATAGAAAAGTTAAAACCTATTGATCTTAACGCAAAAGGGCTGATAACATCTTTATAAAAACATCGTACCTTATACAGTGCTATTCAGAAAATAATGGCTGGCTATGGAAACAAGTGAATCGCAGTCTGTCGAAAAGACGTTCCTCCAAGACATGTGAACTGTCATTTTATCTAGGAACTGTACGAACTAACTTCAGACAAGCGTCCTTTCGACAGATTGCTGTTCACTTGTTTCCGTTTACGCTTATTTTCTGAATAGCACGTTGTTGTCGGTTCCTTGCTAATTTTTTTGCCGAGTAGCACCTTTCGCTAACTGCAATTGGCAACATTGAAACCTTTCGCCATTGGAGATAACAAAAAAGCTTAAAACCTTTTTTTCTTAACGCAAAACGGCTGATAACATCTTTATAAAACCATCGTGCCTTATACAGTGCTATTCAGAAAATAACGGCTAGCTATGGAAACAAATGAATCGCAATCTGTCGAAAAGACGTTCGTCCAAGACATGTCAACTGTCATTTTATCTAAGGACTGTGCGAACTAACTTCAGACAAGCGTCCCTTCGACAGATTCCTGTTCACTTGTTTCCATAGCCTCCCGTTTACGCTTATTTTCTGAATAGCACGTTGTTGTCGGTTCCTTGGTGATTTTTTTGCACCTTTCGCTAAATGCAATTGGCAACACTGAAACCTTTCACCATTGGAGATAACATCTTTATAAAAACATTTTGCCTTAATAAGATATACGTTATCGACTCCTTGCTGATTTTTTGCGTTTTGGTGCGAAATATCCCTAAAAGTAGCAACTTTCATTATATGAAATTGGCAACACTGAACCCTTTCGCAACTGGAAATAGCAAAAAACTTTTTTATCTTAACGCAAAAGTGCTGATAATAGGTTAGTTTTTACAAACCGATTGTAAACTGACGCTGACTGCGCCTGCGCAATTGGGTATACAGAGTGTTACTATATTCATAGTTCTAACTCCGGGACGTTACTGATTACATCATTCTAGGAAAAAAAGTTCCTATGGACATAAGTCCGGATATGCTTTATAAGGGAGCTGCGCCCCTTTAAAGGGGTACTCAAAAAATCAGTTTTCTGAAAATTTCTCGAAAAATATGAACAATAGGATTTTGAAATTCAGAGCAATGGTTAGTGCTATAAAGAGCTTTCCCTTCACTTTTTTTCAGATTTTTAATAACATCAGAGGTGTGCGTTCTTGGAGGGGGGGAGTCTTAAAACATTTTTTTACATTTTCTTTTGTTGCAGTCATTTTTCTCACCAAATAATAATAAAATCTTGATCGGTGGTCGATTCTACCCAGAAAAGGGGCTCTTGTTGAATGTCGCTAAAACGCACCCTTTTCGATTAAAATGACGTTGATTGGTTTAGAGCGCCAAAATTTCAGTTGTAAGATTTATTTTATCTACTTAATTAGTGAAAATAAACTCAAAATATGATATCTTATATTATTTTAGAAAGAAAAGTTTATATGGACATGTGGCGGTAAATAATCCCTAAGGCGGCTATGGTCCTTCGAATAATATGTTTTCCGAGACTTTCAGGAAACATTTTCTGCCATATCTTAATATGAACTTTTCTTCCTAAAATGACGTCTTCATTTGCACTAATTAGATAGATAAAACAAAAGTGTTAATCACAAAATTTCGCCCCCTAAACAAACTGGAATCATTTAATTCGAAAATGGTGCGCCCTAGCTACATTCAACAAGAACACCCTTTTTATGTACAATGGACCAGAGATTAGGAATTTGTTATTATTTGGCAAAAAAAAAGCCCATAACAAAAGAAGATGCAAAACAATGTGTAAGACCTCCCCAAGAACGCACACCTCTGATGTTATTAAAAATCTGAAAAAAATTGAGAAGAAAGCTCTTTATAACACTAACCATTGCTCTGAATTTCAAAATGTTATCGTTCATATTTTTCGAGAAATTTTCAGATTTTTTGAGTACCCCTTTAAAGGGGCGCAGGTCCCTTATAAAGAATTTCCCGACATATGTCCATAGGAACTTTTCTTCCTAGAATGATGCAAGGAATAACGTCCCGCAGTTAGGGCTATGAATATAGGAACACCCTGTATAATATGAAATACACAATTGCGCATGCGCAGACAGTTTACAATCGGTTTGTAACCACTGCAAAAACAAACCTAATATGTTTATTAAACCATTCTGCCTCTTATAAGATACGTTATCGATTCCTTGGTGATTTTTTGCAGCTAAGTTGGTACGAAATATCCCTAAAGACAGCAACTTTCGTTATGTGCAATAATTGGCAACACAGAATTTTTTTGCCTCACGAAAACCAACATCAAGTTTCTTGTTACAAGGTTTGCGGTACTGGTATTTTGCTAGTCAAGTTGGTATCAAAATGACAATAAAACTTCACGTCGCAGGTTGTTGGCCAAGTAAATAATTTTTAGGAACATTTTGCCTTTTCAATTTGGCAACGTGATAAACCACATTTAGGGACTCTTTGAATGGAAGCAGTGCTACCACACTTATTTCATCCACAGACTGTCCCAACTTAAAATTTTGTCATTCCGTATACGGAAAACATATACACACGTGCAAGCATGAAAAAATGTTTTGTTACGTCATCAATGACGTCACTCACCTCTCCCTCTCGATTTCCAGGGACAACTGGTGACTGTCCGCATTGGCCAGATCGTAGGAATTAAAATTGAGGTTAAGTTCGGGCGAGGGTCCCAGGTCCCCATCCAGGAACGACACCTCCGACCCCAAACAGGGGCTCAGGGGTGGGGGATAAAGCGTACTGACAGACTGAAAGTCCCCAAATAAGAAATATTAAAAAAATTTACAAAAATATGTATAACATAAATAACTTTATCTACCCTTGCTGTTAAATTAAAAGAAAAAATTACCGAGATCGGACTCGTCATCGTGGAACTCCTGCTCAGGAACTCCAACAATTTCTCTTTGGCTTGTTTTTCGGCCGCCCTGGCCCTCAGCAGTTCGTCCTTGAGGTGGTCGGCCTCCACCGCCCTCCTCTCCGAGTCCTCGACCAATCGGGCCGTCAGCATTTCGGCCTCGCGCGTCTTCCTCTCCAAGGTCGCCTTCTCCTCCTCCTTGCGCATGGCGGTGAGGCGCAGCCGAGTTATCTCCTGTTCGGCCTCCGAGGCCTTCTGGTTGAGGAGGTGGGCCTCTTCGGCCGCCACTCGGCTCTTCTCGGCAAGCAGGTCGGCGCTCTCCTCCGAACGGCGCTTCAAACATATCCGAACTGTACAATTAGTTTGCGGGGACACCCCGTATACGCCTTTCCCCCCTCTACAATTTCTATTTCTTATAGGTCCACCCTGTATATGTAATCTTCAAACGATTTTGCATACAATTTTATTACCCACCCTGTAAAAGTTGTGAAGATTTTTGATAAATTATACAGGGTGAAACATTAAGTCGCTAGTGTACATATGTAGACTATATATAAACATACAGGGTGAAATGCTTAGAAACAGAAAAGTCGATTGTAATCAGAAAATCCGAGCATGGCCGCCTTGATCTTTCGATTCTACACTTATTTTGCAAAGAAATCTATAGTTTCCCATTCCGGACCTTCTAAATAACGTGATTTTAGTATTTTCACGGAAATTTAACTTCAATTTAGTTTTTCAGCAGTTTTCATTAATTTTATGAAAAAATTTTCAATTTTCTCAGTCGGTATTGGTCGGATTTTCATAAAAACTTCACCAATCGATTAGTTAGGTGCGATTTAGTATAAAAAGAGGGGTATAACTGGGGGTCTATGACAATTTTTGATCTGAGCATGGCCACCTTGTTTTCTCAATTTTCCGTTAATTTTGCAAGAAAATCAATTGTTTCTCAATTCGGACCTTCTAAAGTACATGATTTTGGTATTTTTATGGAAATTTAATTTTTAAAGAAGGTCAATTTTAAAAAGTTATTATAGGTATTTATAGTATACAGGGGGAATAGACTTAATGTATAGAGACAATGAACACCATACGTTTACAACTGGATATTCAGGGTGATACACTTAGAAATAGAAGAGTCCTACCTCTTATCGATATTTTGATTCGTTCCTGAGTTATCACAAAAAATCTGAAAATGGCCAATTTAAAGGAAAATTAATATCTTGTTAACAATTGATGTTATTTAAATGAAACTTGGAACTTACATATTTTTGATTGATGTCAATTGAATGACATTGACAATACTTTTCTAGGCCTTCTAGATTTTGAATAAAGACAGTCAACTTTTCTTTATCTTATGGGCGTCATATTGAATTTTGACACCGCCGGATACACAGAAAAATTAGCTTCTCAAAAATGTAACCAACATGAACGTTTTGAAATAATATGTGAAAGTCTGAGTCACACGACCGCAAGACGTAATTTATTACTGTTGAATTCAAATGTTTTCACATGTTATAAGGGACTGAAGAAGTCGGCGTATTTTTTTGCAATCGTTTTTCATCTAAGTTTAGGCTGATTTTACAAATTATTCATACCAATTTTCAAATTCTGACATCTGTCAAAAAAGTTCATATTAACTACATTTTCGAAAAGCCAATTTCTTTGTGTATTCGATCGTGTCGTTATTCAGAACCTAGAAGGCCAAGAAAATTTCTGTCAATGCCATTCAGCTGTCAAAAATATAAAAGTTCCAAGTTTCACTTAAATAACATTGAACGTTAGGAAGATATTAATTTTTCTTTAAATTAGCAGTTTTGAGATTTTTTATGATAACTCAGGAACGAATCAAAATATCGGGGAATTCTCTTCAGAATCTTAATCACCAAGAAATGGCGCAACTTTTCTCCAACTTAAACTAATAAAAAATAAAATGGTGAGCATCGAAAAATTAACCACCCTGTATACAGGGTGGAACACTTACCAGCGCCTCGTTGGCCAACCGGATCTCCTCCTGGTACTGCAGCAGCCTCTGCTCCAGATTGGCCCTGTCCCGCTCCGCCTCCTCCCTCAATTGTTTCTCCCTGGCCAATCGGTTCCTCTCCACCTGCCTCCTTTGTTTTTCCTCCTTGGCCGCGGCCTTCATCTGCTGCAGCTCCATCGAATCGGGTTTCCTCCTCCTCATGAACAGATCATGGTTGCCCATGCAAAGGTCAAGGATCTTGAAAACAAAAACAAATGAACGAAACCCCCTCCCCCAGAATCCACGGCTTACTAGTTTGTTCATCCGCACTTTCTGACTGAAGAAAACGAAATTGGGGGCGTTCTTGTCCACGGGCTTGATGATGAACTTCTTGTCGTCGAAACTTATGTGCCGGATCTCGGCCCACGTGAAAGTGGTCTTGGGTTGCAGCTTGTTTTCTTTCTCGTAGACGTTGAGGCCTAAGGGGGTCACCCCCAGCCACAGCTCCGTCTGTTTTTTATTCTAAAAAAAAATAATTTTTGAAATTTTGACATATGTCAAAATCAGTGACAGGTGGGAGCCTTTGAAAAACAAATGCTCTGACAAAATGAGTGACAGGTGGGAGGCTTTGAAAAACAAATGCTAACGACAGGAACTGTCATCAATGTCAAACATTCATAATAATTACCGCAATGGGGAAGTAATTGACTCCGTACATGTCCAGGCCTTGTGCTATACGTAAATACTCCATTTCAGCCTCGTCACGGGACATCCCCCTGTGGTCCGAGTACCACACCCGTATCCTCTCCTCCCACATTTCCAAGGTCATCTGGTACTGGTCTATAACCCGCTGGGGTAGTAAATCCTCGCTGGCCAGCATTCCGGGCTTGTAAGTCTCCCCGTCGAAGTCGCCGAACTTTGCCTGCACCGCATAACTAGCCAACAGCACCGAAGCCTCCGGGGGGCAATAAATGTCCATCGATAAAATCGCCTGCTTGACTTGCAGAAAAAAATAATGCTTCGTCACCTCTTGAACCAGCTCCTCTGCCACTTCCTCAGGGTAAAACTTTGCGTAAAACATGAACGAGACCGTACTGCCAGATTCTTTCTGAATATTTTGCTCCTGGACTTTTTTGTCGAGCTTCAGCCACGAAATGAAGCCCTTACTGTCCTCGTACTGGAGGCCGAAGTACCATGTCTCCCGTAAGCCAATGGTGCGACAGACGAGTTCAAACAGGTCCCTCCCAGTAGCCCTCCACTGCAATTACCGATTAATTAATTAATTAATTAACAATTTGGGGGTACCTGTAAGTTGAACTCCAGCTCCGCATCCAGAGTGCACACTTTCACCGGAAAGCTTTTCTCCGATTTCTTTTTGCGAAAAGGCGACATCTTCTCCAACATGTCCCCCAACGTTATAAACGGATTATTCGCATAATTATTCACTTTTTAAACAATAACAACAATAAAAAAGGCACGGAGGGCGACATTTGACGTTTGTGTGACAGCTGTCTAAAACCAGGAGGCCACAAACATGACGAGATTAAAGTAACTACAGAGTAAACCCGCAAGGGAGCGACCCGTAGGAAGGAAACGACGTAGGACGGAACTCGTGTATCTTCGGAAGACCTTGAGTTTACTGTCAGTTTCCGTCGTACGCCGCTATGGAGAGGAGACTTTCCGTCCTACGTCGTTCTGGATGCTTTCCATTCTACGTCGTTCTGGATGTTTTCCGTTCCAAGTAGTTCTGAATACTTTCCGTTCTAAGACGCTCTTAAAACTTTCCGTGCTACGTCGTTCTGATGGATGCTTTCCTTTCTACGTCGTTCTGGATGTTTTCCGTTCTAAGTCTATCTGAATACTTTCCGTTCTAAGTCGCTCCGAAGACTTTCCGTCCTACGTCGTTCTCGATGCTTTCCGTTCTAAGTCGCCCCGAAGACTTTCCGTCCTACGTCGTGTTCGGGCGGTCTGTACTCCATAGACAGTCGTAGGCGTCGGAGAGAAAACTTGTAGATCGATCGTAGAACGGAAAATCTGTGTAGCGGAAAACATCCAGAACGACGTAGAACGGAAAACATCCAGAACGACGTAGGACGGAAAGTCTTCGGAACGACTTAGAACGGAAAGTATTTAGAAAGACTTAGAACGGAAAACATCCAGGACGACGTAGAAAGGAAAGCATCCAGCACGACGTAGGACGGAAAGTCTTAGGAGCGACTTAGAACGGAAAGTATTCAGAAGGACTTAGAACGGTAAACCTCGAGAACGACGTAGAATGGAAAGCATCCAGAAGGACGTAGGACGGAAAGTTCCCATAGCGACGTACGACGGAAATTGACAGCAAGCCCAAGGTCTTCCGAAGATACACGAATTCCGTCCTATGTCGTTTCCGTCCTACATCGTTTCCTTCCTACGGCCTGTACCCAACTCGCAACTGTAAATCCAAGGGGTGAAATCATGAGGATCTGCACCCTATTATACCGGCAAGTACAGAGATACACATCGCTTTGATTCACATATTCCTGTGGTTTTTAATGTTTGTGGGGATAAAAATCCACTAGTTACTTGATTTTTGTCATGTTTGTGTTGGCAGCCCGGTTTTAGCCGATTTGACTGAAATTTGGAAAAAGGCGCTTCATACCCTAACTTAGATCTGAAAAACTTTTGGAGCAACCGGAAATGTCATTTTGGAACATCAACTTTTAAATTTTAAATACAAACCCCCATTTTTAGTGCCGGAGCAAAATGCGAGGCACTCTTGGTTTAGCTTATTCGCTCGCTCGCTCGATCGCTCCTCAAGTCTGTCAGTCGGATAACTTGAGAACGAAAGCAGATATCGAGCTGAAATTTTGTACACGGGTGTATACCCAGAAAATCTCGGCGGGGATTGCTTTTGGACCATATCGGGCCACGGGGGTGGGAGTTAGGGGTGAAAAACCGAAAAACTATTAATTGCAATAACTCGAGAACTAGTGGACGCATCTTTCTGAAACTTGGTATGTACGTTCGACCCTCAAGTCTGTTGAAGCTGAAGGGGTGCTAATTTCGGGGGATGAAATTTAGGGGATGAAAACCACAAAAAATATGATAACTCCACAAGGGTTGCACACATTTGTCGGAAACTCAACGTACACACATATATCGGTGTAATCTTGCGGGGGATGCGTTTTTCGCAAAATCGAACAGATGGGGTGGAAATTAGGGGTTGCAACTCGAAATTTCGCTTAATAAGTATTGGTCGAAATTGGCGTCATTCGATAGCTTTCCATTAATGATTCAAAAAAGGTGTCATTCATATTTTGAGAAAAACCACCCTTATAGGCGCTACAACCCCTAACATGCAGAAACACAAAAATACGAAAACTGAAAAACCACTCAACGTATCAAGGCAAAATTTGGTGTTTGAATTTCCAGTGACATTGTAGGCGGATGGACAAATTTTCAATAATATCTAACAAGGGGGATGAAATTTAAGGGTTGAGACTTGAAATTTCTTCAAGTAAATGGTAGCCTAAAATTACGGGGTTCGATAGATTTCGGCCAACTATTGAAAAAAGGTCTTATGAGTTTTCAACCTAAAACCAACCCCTAGGCTATTAACCACCCCTAACTCTTTGCAAGCGGATAAATAAAGGGTGTCCCAAAAAAAACCGAACGATTTATTTTTGGTTGTAACTTTATTATTGTGGGACCGATTTTCCTCAATTTTATACGGGACGTAGCCAAAAGATGAGGCTTTTAGAATCTGCAACCATTTTGCAGATGGCGCCACTAATAAATTTTTTGTGGCAGTTTTTTACAAGAACACTTTTTGATTGGCTGGAGTTGAACCATCTGTGAACCGATCAAAATGAAATTAGTGTAGGATGAAAGCGAATGCTTTTCTTTTCTAAAGCAACTTTACAAAATTTTATTCTGAGCGTTCTTGGTTCATTTATAATTTTTTTTGTAATGCTTTAAAACAAGGATTTTTGAAGATTTATTTTTTATTTGGTCACCGATCTTGACAAAATTTGCAGAATCCTAAGTAACACCATCAATAATTCACAAAATGATGTCACTTTGCAGATGGCGCCACCCTAGCAAATTTTTATGAACACATTTGATTAAAAAATTAATGAGAATAATATGAAATTGTAATTAGTAATAAATGTTAGCACTACAAGCGGCTTCAGACAACAGGCTGCAATTGAATAAACAACAATTCTGGATTTTAAAATAAACCAAATATGTGCTTTATAACAGTCATAAGCTGAAGAACAACTTGTCGAGTTCACAAACAAGTTAGTCAATGTTAGACCATTTTTTTTGGGTTTCATTTATTTTAACATTTTGTATAACGAAATAGTACCTAAGTTAAATTTCTGCACAAAGTACCTAACGTTATTTTACGAAAGATTTATGGTGTTACTAAGGATTCTGAAAATTTTTTCAAGAACGGTAGCGAATTAATATCAAATAAATCAAAAAAAATCTGTTTTAGAGCATCGCAGAAAAATTTGTAAATTAATCAAGAACGTTCAGAATAAAATTTTGTAAAGTTGCTTTGGAAGAGAAAAGCATCAGCTTTAAGCTTACACTATTTTCATTTTGATCGCTTCACAGATGGTTCAACTCCAGCCAATCAAAAAGTGGCCTTGTAGAAAACTGCCATAAAAAATTTATTAGTGGCGCCATCTGGAAAATGGTTGTCGATTCTAAAAGCCTCATCTTTTGACTACATCTCGTACAAGATTGGGGAAAATCGCTCCAATAATAATAAAGTTATAACCAAAAATAAATCGTTCGGTTTTTTTTGGGACAGCCTTTATATTTTATTTATTTTTTCTGAAAACCTATTGATTTATTTATGAACAACTGAAGCCAGTAAATACGCAAGGAGTTATGTAACACCGGAAAAATAAACTCACCCCTGTAAATCATAAAGGGGTGAAACCATGATGGATTGAAAACATGAATGTATAAATCACCTTAATTTTTCAACGAATTATTGGGTTAAGGTGGTGAAATTGAAAACACAACTTCCTTTAGGGCATGTGGTAGTGGTGAAATGGGGGGTTGGAGTTTAGGGGTAGAAACGTCCATAAAGCCCTGTAATCTGACACAGAGAAGCAATATCTTCTGCGAAACTGTGATATCTTACACACTGCATCTTCGAGAAGAGAAGAGTGAATTTTGGGAGAAATTTATCGAAGGGGATGAAAGTTAGGGGTGGAAACTCGAATTTTTACTGAATAATGTAGGGTTGAAATTAATACCATTCGATAGCTTTCGATTGATGGTACAAAAAAGGTCTTATTCATAATTCGCGAAAAGCGACCCTTAAAGGCGGTGCAACCCCCTAACATGCGGAAACACAAAAATGCGAGAACTCAAAAACTGGTCAACGTATCAGGGCTGGATTTGGTGTGGTAATTTACAGCGACGCTGTAGGTGGATGGTCAAATTTTCATTATGATTTAACAAGGGGGATGAAATTTAAGGGTTGAAACTGGAAATTTTTTCATGTAAGTGGTGGAATAAAATTATGGGGTTCGATAGATTTCGGTTAATTATTGAAAAAGAGTCTTATGAGTCTTCAACCTAAAACCGACCCCTACGCTACTAACAACCCCCTAAGCCCTAGCAAGCGGAGTAAATACGGTTTATTTATTTTTTTGGGCTTTCTTCTGATTTTTGGATAAGTTAAAGTCATTTTCATTAATTTTTAACCCATCTACAATTTTTCAACCCCTTTCATGATATGTGAACCCCCAAAAAGCAAAATTTACCCGACCGTTTCTTTTTCGTGTGATTTTCGCTAGTTCTACTTAACTACAGTTCATTTCCAACCTTCTTGACTTTTCATCCCCCTTATCAATTTTTCAACCCCCCGAGCGTTAGTTTTGTAAAATTCGCGCAGTTTTGCCTTTTTTCGGTAACAAATTTTACTCATAATACATTGTTCTTGCCTTTTCCACTTCTTCGATCCCCTTCGCAATATTTCAACCCCCAAAAGCCAAATTTCCATAATTGGGTTATTTTCGTGTTATGTTCTGTAATTTTGTTTAATTACGTTTAATTTTCATCTCTTTTGACTTTACATCCCCCTTTACGATTTTTCAACCCCCTATGTGCTAATTTGGCAAAATTTGCGTAATTTCGTTTTTCTTCGGTAATAAATGAACTCATTTGGATGATGATTACATTTTTCACTTTTTTCATCCCCCTTCGCAATGTTTCAACACTTCAAACGCTAAATTTACATAATTAGGTTATTTTGGTGTTATTTTCCGTAATTTTACTTAGTCACGGTTTAATCCTCATACCGTTTGACTTTTCATCCACCTTTACGATTTTTCAACCCCCTAAGTGGTAATTTTGCAAAATTCGCATAATTTCGTTTTTCGTCGGTAATAAAATTGAACGCATTTGGGATTCAGTTAACACTTTACAATTTTTTTTACAATTTTTTAATTGTATAATTTGGTTATTTTCATGTTTTATTTCGTAATTCTACTTAATCACACTTAATTTTCATTCTACTTGACTTTTCATCCCCTTTCACAATTTTTCAGCCCCGAGTGTTAATTTTTAAAAATTCGCCAAATTTTTTTCATTTACTCATTCCTGTTCATTTTCTATTTTTAAGTTTTGTAACAACAATTTTTTAACATTTCGCCTTTTTGACACATCTGTGCGTTTTTGCGGAGGCACTACTACTAGGTGCAGATTGATAAAATCTGCACCCGATTCCACCAGTAAGATCAGCCGCCCCTACATGCACATTAACTTGATAAACGTCTACCGAGATATATGTACATCGCATTGATATACATCTTCCGTTGGCTTTTCACGTCACCATAAGAAGGCCTTCAAATTATGCTTCTAAAAATGTATTCACTCAGTGCCTTTTTGACAAAAATTGAAATATTGATTGTTAACGTAGGTACCTACTTTAAAAACACGATACAGCCGAAACGTCTAGAACGATTTGGCTGAAATCTTATAATCGAGGCTGTATTATACGTCGAAGAGCTGAAAAATGTTTTGATGTACCTAATCGACCCACGGAAAGTGCCGTTTTAACACATCAATTTTCAATTTTAAATCTAGTCCCATATTTTACCATCCTAAGCAACTTTTTTTAAAATTTATTGTCAGCATCAGGAAGGTCTTCCATTGGTATACTT
Organism: Pycnomerus fuliginosus; assembly: GCA_963924575.1. NCBI lineage: Eukaryota > Metazoa > Arthropoda > Insecta > Coleoptera > Zopheridae > Pycnomerus > Pycnomerus fuliginosus. Next base: position 17,358,685 of record OZ004625.1, on the reverse strand, counting down.
ATTGTTCTAAATAGGACAAAACTCATTCGCATTTAGTGCCCTTTGGGTAAAAAAAAAATAAATGTACTTACTAAAAGCATTACAGCCCCACCACAGTCATAGACGATAAACAAAAAAAAATCTGTTGAATTGACTACTAAGTATATCTACAACAGAATACAAAGATTCACGCGATGGGGAGGTTCCAGCCGCTTCTCTACTGCATTTTTTCATAGAAGAATCTACTGGTGAAATTTGGCGACGAGTTTCGTTACACCCTGTATACTCGCCATTAGATTAAAAAGACCGGACAGCTGGATTTAGTGTGTCTCATTTTAAATGGAACCAGCCAAATATTTCGGTTAATATGTATATATGGAACAGAGCTTCAAAATTTGCATCTGTTTGATGCTTCACCTTTTTTTTATCCCGAAATCTTAGCCATCTGCGATTAATTAAAGAGGACAAAAACAGCGAAATCGTATTAGGCATTTTTTTATCGAAAAATTTTATTAAGAAAAGTTGCTCAGGATGACCCCAAATAGGTAAGTGCGGAGTTTCAGACCAGAATAAAAATGTTGAATTTCTGGAGGAAAAAATGAAAATCGAAAACTTCGTTATTTTTACAACAAAAGGGTTGCTGTGTAATTAAAAACAATTGAAGTGAGTGTTTGACAGTTGCTGTTAGCCATGACTGGGCAAAATTGAACAATCGCAGAAGGATAAAAAGTTGGAATTATTGGTTATTAGCTTATTATAATTTCAACTTTTTCTGCGATTGTTAAATTTTATCCAACTATAGCTAACAACAAATGTCAAACAAACCTATTTCAATTGTTTTTTTATTGCACAGCAACCCTTTTTGTTGCAAAATATTGGTTTTCGATATTTTTAATTTTTTCCTCCAGAAATTCAACATTTTTATCTTAGCCTGAAAGCTCGGATTTACCCATTTGGAGTCATCCTGAGCAACTTTTCTTAATAAACTTTTTCGATAAAAAAATGTCTAAACGATGGTGACGTGAAAAATGGGGGTTTGCATTTAAAATTTAAAAGTTGATGTGCCAAAATGGCATTTCCGGTTGCACGATTGGCTCCAAAAGCTCTTCAGATCTAACTTAGGTTACGAGATGCCTATGTTCCACATTTCAGCCAAATCAGTCTAGTAGTTTTGGCTGTGGCGTGATTACAAACGAACGTATGTACAGCTTAGAAATATGAACATGCCCACCCAGAGCTGAATATTTAGTTGGTCGCCTAGCATTCGAATAGCAGTTAGGTAGGGGTAACTAACTTCTGCACGGTCTCTGTCGTGGCCTGGTCCATGCGACCAGGTAAATATTCAGCTCTGGGTGGGCATCTTCATGTTTCTAAGCTACACAGACACACTTTAAAAACCACTTTTTTGAGTTCCTGAGACCTCAAAACGTGAAGATCTTGTGTTATCTCGAATTCGAAAATTTTAATGATTGCAGTAACCTCCCTTTTTTTTAAGTGGTGAAGTGGAGTGGGGATAGGTTAAAAAGAACTTTACCCATATTACTTTTATTGTTTCTCTACGTGGTTCTAAAATAATGGTTTAAATAAACAATAAACACCACTAATTGTCGCTCTTATTCTTTGTATTTTTAATGAATCAAGTAAAGCATGATAAAATGTTTAAAAATTTTACCGATTTTTCACTGTTCCAGAAAGTAAAGTGGTCTTTGATATTTTGTGTCCAGTGGCAACGGAAACAAAAAAATTTTATTTACCACCATTTGCGTTTCGTGACAGTCAAGAAAAAACTTTTTCCAATGTTTGTGCTGAACCCAGGCAGCATTGAAATATTTTTAAAACATATTTTAGAAGATATTTAAATGATATCCAAAACGACAGATTTTTATATACCGGGTGGACCAACACTATTGCCCACCTCAAAAATTGCCCTTTATTTTAAAGCTGGGACTTCGAAATTTTTACAGTGTATATGGCTACCAAGGACCCTTCAAATGAGGGCAAAAGTTTATCTGTCATGCAAAAACTGTGACGTCACGAAATTTTGAAATGTCGTTTTTGCAAGAAAAAAAAAATTTTTACCCATAAGATCGTTTTTTGGGCTAATACCTTTATGTTAAGCCCATTTTTCTAAATTTCCGTCATCAGATTAGCCAACTGTAGCAAGCTAAAAATGGTCCATTTTAATTCACAAGTCGGCCACGTAAACAATTGACTACTATGCGAGGGCTTTCTTGGATAACAGCGTACGCTTTTTTCATCTGTCACCAGTTGACAGCGACACGACGCGGCCATTGAACTGCGAAATTGTTTTTAATTTTAATAAACGTGGATTTTTGTAACGAATAATGTTGAAATATCGGTTTAAACTGGGCATCCACCATTTAATTCGCCCACCCAAGGTGCCAGGAGAGGTTACGAACACGGACATTTTATCAGATGGCGGTGGCGGCGCGGCGTGAAGAGGGGCTCCAGTTTGTGTGAAGGGCTCCGGTTTGTGTGAGGGGGTTTTTTCAAATAGCCATTTCCATAATTCGCATTATTCCATACTTATGTAATTCCACAGGTAATTATTTTGTTGTTATGGCCTGTTTTTTAGTTGGCATTTTTAGGTTAAGTGAGTCGACTTAGTTTGCCCCGTTGAGACTAATATCGAGGACTAAGATATTCACAGCCCAGAATTTAACAGCAACTCGTGTCAAATAAGGACCAAGGAATCGTTTTGCATAACAAAATTGATGTTTACAGCCTCTAAATTTAACATCATCTGATCTAAATAAGGGCAAAGGAATTGTTAAACTATCGTTTCAACTAACATAATTAAAATTCAGAGATAAACTGTAGCCGAAGGTAGAAGAATTATAGCCCGATGCCATTTCTTAACTAGTTGGGTTAAATTGTTTGGTAAATTGTAGGGTGATGTAAAACCAAGTGTTTTTAGCTGGCGAAAGTGTGTTGCTGTAAAGTTGAAGTTGCAATCACAATAATTATAATTTTTCAAGGATATAAATTGAAACTTAAATCCTGTATGATCAAACTAACAACAATAAATTGAATTTGATTGACTGATTGTGTTACATAAACTATGGTCTTTTAGCTGTTTTGGATGTCTCAGAATTGTGGATCCTTCAAATATTGTGAAAGAGCTCTACTAATCATCATAGACAAAATTGTGTACAAGGAACTTACGGCTTGTACTTACCTAAAGTGATGCATTACTCACTACCACAACCCATCACTACACAATCAACACCAAATTCACTGCACTGCAACCACTATAGCACAGATCACTTCACAAAAAGTACTTACCTGATTACAGGTACTGCTCAAAGTGGTGGCCTTCTCTTTCGATGCACATCTGAGCACGTCGCTAAAATGAATTTTGGACTGTAGCTGCTGTATTTCGTTCATTGATTGTCTGGAAGGCATCTACGAGTCGTTGCTGCATGTCTTGTCTCGTGGTTGGCTGTGTTCTGTACACAATTTCTTGCACAACTCCCCATGTGAAAAAATCCATAGGTGTGAAATCGGGAGATCTAGCTGGCCAAGCAATTGGACCACCACGACCAATCCATTTATCTGGAAACTTTTCATCTGCCACACCACGAGCTTCTCGACTGAAATGTGGAGGCGCACCATCTTGCTGAAACCACAAATTTTGGATCACATTTAATGGCACATCTTCTAGTAAGTCATCTAATGAATTTCTTAAGAACTCTGCATACATCGCACCAGTCAGATGGCCTTCAAAAAAGAATGGACCAACTAATCGGTTGTCAATAATTCCTCCCCACACGTTCAGTGACCATATGTCTTGTGTTTTTTCTTCTCTCATCCAATGTGGGTTAACCACCGACCAATAGTGCATATTATGCCTGTTTACGTGCCCATTAGATTTGAATGTGCATTCATCGGTGAAAAGCACAAATTTGAAGAAGTCCTGATTTTCCTGCAGTTTCTCTTGGGCCCACGTGCAAAATCTCACCCTGTTCATAAAATCCTCTCCATGTAGTTCCTGATGCAGTTCGATGTGATATGCATGGAATTTGTGCCTTTTTAATATTCTTAGAATCGATGACTTACTTATGCCGCTTGATTGCTTCATTTCTCGACTGCTGACAAGTAGGTATGTAAAACTAACTTGGAAAACACTTCTCTTCAAGAGGTTGAAGATTTCACAAAATAGCAATTTTTCTCAAAATTAGCAACCTAAACACTGCAACACTATTGTAATTCACACACTAATCACACTAGTGGGTGACTAATGATTAGCTAAAAGGGGTTGGAAGAGTTTGAGCGGGAAATTAACGCGCGTAATGAAATAAATGCGCGAAATTCAAGTAAAAATATGAAAGCCTGATTTATTAAATTTACTTAATAGGCAATTATTGTTTAATAAAGTATTCTTAGTTCATTCTAATGACAAAAATTGAAACTCAGGCACACACACACACGTCTTGTTTATGCACTGGATGGCTTGTCGTGTGATCAATGATTAATTAGTCCTTATTTGCCCACCATGATGATGATTATTAAATTCCACATTGCACCTTTTTGCTTCTGCTGTTCAAATAATAACTTGAGCTTCACCAACTTCAAAGCATCAATTATTAACGTCTTGATTTTGTTTAGGAGGTACCTACGAGGTATTTGCCAATCGAAAATTGACACTTGCACCACCTTCGATTACAGTTTATCTTTGAATATGAATTATGTTATGCAAAACGATTCCTTGGTCCTTATTTGACACGAGTTGCTGTTAAATTCTGGGCTGTGAATATCTTAGTCCTCGATATTAGTCTCAACGGGGCAAACTAAGTCGACTCACTTAACCTAAAAATGCCAACTAAAAAACAGGCCATAACAACAAAATAATTACCTGTGGAATTACATAAGTATGGAATAATGCGAATTATGGAAATGGCTATTTGAAAAAACCCCCTCACACAAACCGGAGCCCTTCACACAAACTGGAGCCCCTTTTCACGCCGCCACCGCCATCTGATAAAATGTCCGTGCTCGTAACCTCTCCTGGCACCTTGGGTGGGCGAATTAAATGGTGGATGCCCAGTTTAAACCGATATTTCAACATTATTCGTTACAAAAATCCACGTTTATTAAAATTAAAAACAATTTCGCAGTTCAATGGCCGCGTCGTGTCGCTGTCAACTGGTGACAGATGAAAAAAGCGTACGCTGTTATCCAAGAAAGCCCTCGCATAGTAGTCAATTGTTTACGTGGCCGACTTGTGAATAAAAATGGACCATTTTTAGCTTGCTACAGTTGGCTAATCTGATGACGGAAATTTAAAAAAATGGGCTTAACATAAAGGTATTAGCCCAAAAAACGATTTTATGGGTAAACATTTTTTTTTTCTTGGAAAAACGATATTTCAAAATTTCGTGACGTCACAGTTTTTGCATGACAGATAAACTTTTGCCCTCATTTGAAGGGTGCTTGGTAGCCATATACACTGTAAAAATTTCGAAGTCCCAGCTTTAAAATAAAGGGCAATTTTTGAGGTGGGCAATAGTGTTGGTCCACCCGGTATATGACAAATGTATATTATGAATATATTCCAAATATTTGTTTGCGAATATGATGGTAATATTGCTAATGAAATATAGGCAAAAGATGTTTATGGAATATTTATTTATTATCAAAAAATCTACATAAAACAATATCCTGCGTTTCAGAAAAAACTCATTTGTAGTGGGCTGTGGGCTATGGCAAAGGACGTCCTTTGCCATAGCCCCACAGCCCACTTCAAATGCGTTTCTTGTGAAACGCCTGACATTCAGCACTTCCCAGCAGTTATAATTGGTCCTAAAAACAAACATTTTAAATCAATAATTTAACTGAAGTGTTCTTACCAAAGGTGTAGCTAGGTAGGTATACGCATAACTGTACAGAAAATCGAAAAATAAACGCTCTTCTGGACTCGTTTCTTCTAGGGGAGTGAAATCACGGAGATCTTCTAGGTACTAAAATGTCGTAGGTTGATGAACAGTGCGTTCTTGAAAATCGACATTAAACAATAATTTAATGTGTTGCTTACCAAAATAGATGTACCTATGGGTATGCTGGAATGCATCATTTAAGGCCCACTCGTACAAAAATATCTTTAGAAATGTTGACCTAACCTACAAATTTTGCAAACAGTTAAAAATTAACATTAGCAGCTCACCGCAAAGCACAAGGATAAAAGTAATCAGAACGGCACGAACAGTAAAATTAATATGTGGAAGTACACCAAATCACAAAACGTGCACAAACACAAAACGTGAACGCAACAGCCGCCATGATGCCATCAGCTCGTCTGGTAGCGCAGGCGCAGAAGCACTCCGTGGAGACGTGTTTGAAAAGTAACATTAGGAACCCTATATTGAATAAATATATGACAGCAAATATATCTTTAATCCGATATTTGCAATATATTCCATATAAAGGATACATCTTGTACAGCAAATATTCAAATTTTTTTCATAAAATATAATTTTACAAATCTTATAAATAGAAATTATAAAACGACAACATATTTAATCAATAAATTACTTGAAACATATTTACTTTTAATTCGCAATATAAAACATGTAATATATTTCTGGTAAAGATAACATATTATGTAACAAATATTGGATTTTTTATAAAAAAATGTTATTTGTATAATATTATAGAACAAATATCATTTTCATCATATATACCAAATATTTCTCAAATCTTTTAAATATTAGAAAACATTAGAATATTACCCTTATATAAGGCAAATATTTATGAAATATTCCGTGCTGCCTGGGAACTATTTGCTGATATCGTCGTTGCTGCAGATCGCCAGAGGCTACCTACAGATTCCGGATGCCCGCTGCGTCAACGGAAAATTTCCGGACCTATCATCATATGCAGGATTTCAGTACGATACCCTTGAATTCATATCGCAGGTTTTTAATGGATGGCGGTCCAAAATTGCAACTGGTACATTCAATGTCTCCTGGCTGGCGGGGACAATGATACCTAACTTGCGGGAGGTTGGGTTTAGTCCGGGATTGTCATTAGGCATTGGCCCCGTTTTGATATGTTTTGGTGACCGAATCTCGGAGGTTATCATTTGCCAAACTATTAGTCGGAATTTTGAAAGTCTGCAATACAACCGTCCTAGTAGTGAGGCTCTAGAGAGTTACATTCACGGCAGCCTTTTTCAGGATCTTTACAATCTACTTGAAGGGTAGATACCTAACTTAATTATTTCTATTCTAAATTCGTTTACAACTACTTGTTTCAGGTTTAGTAGCCTTCAGGACTTATGTAAGCAAGCTGGAAGCCCTGATAAGGACTATTTATTATTCTTGTGCATGGCATTTAACCCATATATCGCTAGAATGGGATGTTCAATTGCAAAAGAGTTTTCGAATTGGAATTTTAGATGTAATATGCACGTCTCTGAGCCGTTAATCGGTGAAGATCTCGGCACGGGAGCACGTGAATGGCTTTTCATCAACTTCCTCCCAAATGGTTTACCTTGCAGTCAATGCGGTAACAAACGCTGCAGTCCAAACTTCTTCGGGCTGTGCTCCATTAATGATGTTTACAAACCCGTCCGTGTAAACCGTACCACCATCATTTACGTATCAAGGACATACCCAACGCTGCCACCGCCACCGAAGAAAAAAGAGAGATTTCGAAGAAATAGACATTTAGTAAGAAAAGCCGTGAAGCAGAGGATCCGCTGGGCGGATGTATACGGCCCTGACTTTATTCCCAACCCATTATTTATGCTCTATAAAACCATCGCCACAAGAAAAACTACTACTACAATAAGAGCAACTACTACACCACCACCATCTACTGGCGTCGAAATCTACGTCCCTCAACCATCAGAAAAACCTAAAGGAGAAGCAGAGGAGCCGCAACCCGTACCGCAGAAGAGGAAGCCTCGTAGGAAGCACGAGTTTGCGCACAAAGATCACCCCGTGATTGAGTATCATCAGCCAGATTACAGTTCCGGCCTCATTAGTCTAGGAACCAACCGAGGAAGAGTCTGAAGACTGTTTGAAACAATTTAGAATGTTTAACAAGTGCGGCAGCGGAACTGCGGAACGAGTTCATTTAAATTATTTGCTCGCGTTCGTCTGTGCGGCGTTTGTTTTTCTCTTCTGAGATCTTCAAGTTATCATTTTCTTGTATTTGAGTTTTGCTAATAAATTTTATGTCGCTTAGGTTTTCCAATTATTGAACTTTGAGCTAAAATAGCTGACTGACATTTAATTGATGGCCATTTGAACCGGTTTGCGTCTAAATGAAACAATTATTAACTGTTGTTTCCGTAGGAACTTCCTATTTTTTCTTGTTACCTTCAGCCACAGTCCACTACAGCCCAGTCAATAAAGGCTTGAATTTGACAAATAGAAACAAAAATTTCTGCAGTTCTACAAATTGGTCGAACTTGTAATCAGTTCAACGATTTTACCAGTTTTTAACCTCCCCAACCCCATCACAATTTAAAAAAAATGGGAGGTTACTGCAATCACTAAAATTTTCGAATTTGAGATACCACTAGATCTTCACGTTTTGAGGTCTCAGGAACCCAAAAAAGGGGTTTTTAAAATGTGTCTGTGTGTATGTACGTACGTACGTTTGTACGTTCGTACGTACGTACGTTCGTTTGTAATCACGCCACAGCCAAAACTACTAGACCGATTTGGCTGAAATTTGGAACATAGGCATCTCGTAACCTAACTTAGATCTGAAAAGCTTTTGGAGCCAATCGTGCACCCGGAAATGCCATTTTGGCACATCAACTTTTAAATTTTAAATGCAAACCCCCATTTTTCACGTCACCATTAGGAAGACCTTCAAATTCTGCTTCTAAAAGTGTATTCATTCTTAGTGCCCTTTTGACCAAAAATTTAAAAAAAATTTATTTTTATCGGACTTTAAAATCGCGGTACAGCCACCGATTTGGCTGAAATTTTGCACATGGGGATTGTATTACACGCCGAAGAGCTGAACAAATTTTGAATTCAATCGACTCACGGAAAGTGCCGTTTTGGCACACCAATTTCCAAATTTAAAATTATTCTCTCATTTGACCATTAAAAACAAGTTTTTGAAAGATTTATTGTCACCATCAGAAAGGTCTTCAAATTCTGGTTTTAAATAGGACAAAATTAATTCGCATTTAGCGCTGTTTGGTTCAAAAAATCGAAATTTCATAATAACAGTAAAAATACATTATAGCCCAAATTACTGAATCGATTTGGCTGAAAATTGGTACATGGAGATTGGGTGACCCGCTGAAGATGTAAAAGGCTTTTGAAAGCAATTGGCCTACGGGAAGTCCCATTTAAGCATATCAACTTAAAATTTTAAATACAAGACCTCCTTTTTTATGTCGCCATTAGAAAGGCGATCAAATTCTGGTTCTAAAAATGTGTTCACAGTTTCTGCCATTTCAGTGGAAAATAGAGAAAAAATTCTTTCTCATTAAAAGGGAGCGGGCTGACAGTGGATGACATAAAGTGGCAGTTATTGTCAAAAAGTTGGCAAAAGATTAACCTTAAAAGAAACATATTGTCAAACGTGATGGGTGATGTCCGAGGTCACGTCGATATTTGTCAGAAAATTGCGAAATTAGTCAAGGATTAAAAAAATTCTGTTGAATTGACTACTATCTACACAGAATACAAAGATCCACGCGATGGGGAGGTTCCAGCCGCTTCTCTGCTGCATTTTTTTTTTTTGACAATAACTTTCACTTTACATCATCCACTGACAGTGCGCTCCCTTTACCCTTTTAATGAAAAAGAATTTTTTCTCTATTTTTCGCTGAAATGACAGAAACTGCGAATCATTTTTAGAACCAGAATTATTCATCGTCTTTGTAATGGCGACTTGAAAAAGGGACACTTCCCGTGCTTCCAAAAAGTCTTTCGGCTCTTTAATGGCTCACCCAATCCCCAATCCCCATGTACTACATTTCAGCCAAATCGATTCAGTGGTTTGGGCTATAATGTGTTTTTGTTGTTACTGCAAAACTTCGATTTTTTTAACCAAAAGGCACTAAATGTGAATGAGCTTTGCCTTATTTGAAACTAGAATTTAAAAATCTTTCTGATGGTGAATATAAAGTATTCAAAAATTTGTTTTAGATGGCTAAATAAGAGTACAACTTAAAATTTTGAAAATTGTTGTGCAAAAAAGGCACTTGTCGTGGGTCGATTACTTGCAAAATCTTTTCAGCTCTTCAGCTCCTCGTGCAAAATTTCAGCAAAATCGGTCCAGAGGTTTGGGCTGTATCGTCTTTTAAAAGTTCCTTAAAAAATTTCGAATTTTGAGTTTTCTGTTAAAAGGGCACTAAGAGTGAATACATCTATGGAAGCAGAATTTGAAGGCCTTTCTTATGGTGACCTGAAAATTGGGGATTTGCATTTAAAATTTAAAAGCGCCCCAAAGACAGGGCCGAACTCCCTGAGGCAAATAATTGAAAAATCCATATCTCAGTTATCTTTGAAGTTAGAAGCCTTCGCTCAAAAAGTCTTTTGGTAGAATACTTTATACCATTCATTTAATTTCTTTGGTCATTTTCAATCTAAACTTCGTTAAAACACAAAATTTCCTCTATCGTACCGTAGAATTTACTTAGTGCATGAAATTTGCTCGATTTCAGGAAATCTACTACGCCACTGAGATTTCGACGCCCCGCCACTGAGCTTGCGTCATTTTTAGCTGTCATAGTTACGTCAAAAGTTGTCGTTGCTCGAAACTTGTCTTGCACCACTCATAACGCGTGCCTGTATTGTGGGTTGCCTCCCAATTTAGAAACCCGAATTTTTGCGAGTTCTGTAATATTATTTAGTTATAGGGATTCATTCTTTTTTCAACATTTGGCTAACGGCACCCTTCATTTTTATAAGTTAGCTCAAAGTTCATTAATAATTTAGAAACCCATTGATTTAGGTTGGGGATTATAACTACTGCATTTTTCTTTACCGTGTAAATTATTTCCCTCAAGCTATCCTTTGAGCCAGAGGTGTTTATTTTATTGTATTATTTTTGCGGCCAGACTTTGTTTCAGTGTGAATAAATTGTTATTTGGAAGATCCGTTTTATTTCCTGTATCCACGGCCTCGTAAAAGAAATCAAAACCACAACGTGAATAAATTTAGGGGTCCTTTTGCAAGATTGGAGGGATTTCACAACGGTCCCCCTTTCGATAGAGTCAGAAAATCACTTAGATGCGCGGAATTTGACCATTTTCCTCGACTCGAAAAGTCGGTTTTCTTAAAATAACTCGAATGTTTTAAATCGCTGGATTTTGAAATTTGGAGCAGAGGTTAGTATTATCAAGTGCTTTCTTTTCAAATTTTTTCAGATTTATATTTTAGTCAGAAGCACACGTTCGTTTGGTGGGGGGGTACAACACATTTTCTATTTATTATTTTGCTGTAAGTAGGTATTTATCTCTTGAAATAGTAATGAATTCATAATCTCTGGTCTATTCCTCATAAAAAGGTGCGTCGCTAGAACACACCGTTTTCGAAAAAAATGACTTTTCCTTGGTTCGGGGCTCCAAAATTTTCAATTGCTACTCCCTTTTTTAACCTCCCCAACCCCATCACAATTTAAAAAAAATGGGAGGTTACTGCAATCACTAAAATTTTCGAATTTGAGATAGCACCAGATCTTCACGTTTTGAGGTCTCAGGAACCCAGAAAAGGGGTTTTTAAAATGTGTCTGTGTGTATGTACGTACGTACGTTCGTACGTTCGTTTGTAATCACGCCACAGCCAAAACTACTTGACCGATTTGGCTGAAATTTGGAACATAGGCATCTCGTAACCTAACTTAGATCTGAAAAGCTTTTGGAGCCAATCGTGCAACCGGAAATGCCATTTTGGCACATCAACTTTTAAATTTTAAATGCAAACCCCCATTTTTTACGTCACCATAAGGAAGACCTTCAAATTCTGCTTCTAAAAGTGTATTCATTCTTAGTGCCCTTTTGACCAAAAATTAAAAAAAAATTGATTTTTATCGGACTTTAAAATCGCGGTACAGCCCAAGCCCCTGAACCGATTTGGCTGAAATTTTGCACATAGGGATTGTATTACACGTCGAAGAGCTGAACAAATTTTGAATTCAATCGACTCACGGAAAGTGCCGTTTTGGCAAACCAATTTCCAAATTTAAAATTATTTTCTCATTTGACTATTAAAAACAAGTTTTTGAAAGATTTATTGTCACTATCAGAAAGGTCTTCAAATTCTGGTTTTAAGTAGGACAAAATTAATTCGCATTTAGCGCTGTTTGGTTCAAAAAAGCGAAATTTTATAATAACAGTAAAAATAAAAAATGCAGCAGAGAAGCGGCTGGAACCTCCCCATCGCGTGGATCTTTATATTCTGTGTAGATAGTAGTCAATTCAATAGAAAATTTGTTATGCTTTTCGACAAATACCGTCATCATCCATCACATTTGACAACATGTTCCTTTTAAGGTTAATATTTTGCCACCTTTTTTGACAATAACTGCCACTTTATGCCATCCACTGTCAGCCCGCTACCCTTTAATGAGAAAGAATTTTTTCTCTATTTTCCACTGAAATGGCAAAGACTGTGAATACTTTTCTAGAACCAGAATTTGATCGTCTTTCTAATGGCGACATAAAAATGAGGCCTTGTATTTAAAATTTTAAGTTGATATGCTTAAATGGCACTTCCGTTTACCAATTGCTTCCAAAAGCCTTTCAGGTCTTCAACGGATCACCCAATCTCCATGTACCAAATTTCAGTCAAATCCATCCAGCAGTTTGGGCTATAATGTGTTTTTAGTGTTATTACAAAAATTTAATTTTTTTTTACCCAAAGGGCAGTAAATGCGAATGAATTTTGTATTATTTAGAACAAGTATTTGAAGACCTTCCTGATGCTGACAATAAATTTAAAAAAAAGTTCTTTAGGATGGTAAAATGAGAGTATATTTAAAATTGAAAATTGATGTGCCAAAACGGCACTTTCCGTGGATCAATTGCCACCAAACAATTTTCAGCTCTTCGGCGTATAATACAGTCTCCCTGTACAAAGTTTCAGGTAAATCGGTCCAGAGGTTTCGCCTGTATCGTGTTTTGAAAGTGCGTTAACAATCCCGAATATTTAAATTTTTGTCAAAAAGGCACTAAGAGTGAATACATTTTTAGAAGCAGAATTTGAAGGTCCTTCTTATGGTGAAGTAAAAAATGGAGGTTTGCATTTAAAATTTAAAAGTTGATGTGCCAAAATGGCATTTCCGGTTGCACGATTGGCTCCAAAAGCTTTTCAGATCTAAGTTGGGTTATGAGATGCCTACGTACCAAATTTCAGCCAAATCGGTCCAGTAGTTTTGGCTGTGGCGTGTTTACAAACGTACGTACGAACGTACGAACGTACGTACGAACATACACACAGACACATTTTAAAAACCACTTTTTTGGGTTCCTGAGACCTCAAAACGCATAGATCCGGTCTTATCTCGAATTCGAAAATTTTAGTGATTGCAGTAACCTCCCTTTTTTTTAAAATTGTGATGGGGTTGGGGAGGTTAATAATATAGCCTAAATTACTGAATCGATTTGGCTGAAATTTGGTACATGGAGATCGGGTGACCCGTTGAAGACCTGAAAGGCTTTTGAAAGCAATTGGCCCACGGGAAGTCCCATTTAAGCATATCAACTTAAAATTTTAAATACAAGACCTCCTTTTTTATGTCGCCATTAGAAAGGCGATCAAATTCTGGTTATAAAAATGTGTTCACAGTTTCGGCCATTTCAGTGGAAAATAGAGAAAAAATTCTTTCTCATTAAAAGGGAGCGGGCTGACAGTGGATGACATAAAGTGGCAGTTATTGTCAAAAAAGCGGCAAAAGATTAACCTTAAAAGGAACATATTGTCAAATGTGATGAGTGATGTCCGAGGTGATGTCGGTATTTGTCATGTATTTGTCAGAAAATTGTGAAATTAGTCAAGGATTAAAAAAATTCTGTTGAATTGACTACTATCTACACAGAATATAAAGATCCACGCGATGGGGAGGTTCCAGCCGCTTCTCTGCTGCATTTTTAGTTTCTATTGACTACTCGCTTTTGGCTCTGGCAAAGCTCGTAAGACTTCGGGCTGCGCCTCAGTATTTTTACTGCCAAGGTAAAGCCGAAGTTTTGCAAGCTTTTGGCGGAACCAAAAGTGGGTAGATGAGGGCTTAATGTCAATACTAAAATTTCACGACTAGAACCGTTTTCATTTTATTTTCTAAAAAAAAGAATCTAATCTCATCAGGCTTATTCTCTAACAAAGAATAGATTAGAAACCCATTACAGGAAACATAAAAGTGTATTAATAACTACATATAACTTAACGTTTGATATGAAAAAATTATGATTATCAAGAAAAAAACATTCCAAGAAAAATGGCCTGGGCCGGGCGTTGAATTTGGATCACCCTGTACATGGTTTCTCTTTTATCAAATTATTCGATTTATGGTGTCGGAATAAAATTCACAAAAACACGAGGGATGAATGAATTTTCATTCTGAAAGCCATTTTGAAAAGAGAAAAAGACGGACTTCAATCCTGTCTAAACGCCATTGCCATATGTCAATAGATAACGAAACTCCATTGGCCTAAATAATGGTGTTAAATAAAAAGTTCTGAGAATACGGGTGGTGCGATCTAAAATTTGATCGGTGGTATCGAGAGATCCAACATTCAGCTACATCTTGTATAAAATTGAAAAATACCGCACAAAAACAGACAAAAATATAGGCAAAATAAAAGTGACCTGTTTTTATGCCAGACTTTACACCTGCGCTGTATATCATTTTCAGTCAGAAAAATGTAAATTATTCTTTAACGCAGCTCTGAGCACGTCTGCCACGGTGTTTTAATGTATTATATGACCTAATAAACACGTTGGAAAAAAGGCAGACGGGGTAAATTATATAATGGATCTTAATTTTTTAACAAGTTTGAAGGACGCGCTGATTATGATTCCTCATTCGTGGTAAAAAATATATTATAGACTACCAGCTTTCGGCTCCGCCAAAACGAATATTTCTTGCTTCCCCATTTTTTTCTTTTCCGCCCTTTTTAACAATATATATTCGTTTCCTCCTTATCTTTCTGCCTAATCCCCGATAACCCTTATCTCAGAAGATTCCAAGATAGAGATTCTAATCTCATCGAACCGCAACTTTCACGAACGTGTTCCAGATCGCAGCTCATTCACTTATTGTAAACAACAGTCTGTTGGTGGCTTTTGATGGAGAGGTAGGTAAGTCTTCAATTTTTGTCGGTTTTTTTGGCAATTCAGAGTTTTTGTCGGCGAGGTCACCAATTATCGGCGTGAAGAAGGGATAATGACTGGACGTTCGCCTTGAATTTGTTGAAAATTCATAACGTAATTTTATTATTTATAATTTATATTGACTAAATCTTTACAAGAATGTAGACAAGTCTTGACCCTAGATTGAGATTCAATTGTTTCTGGCATGATTTTCAGCGGGTTGGAAAAAGCAAACATTCCATTCTGTCAAAACCACTTTTGAAAACGCCATTTCGGCTCACAAAGCGAAAATTATTAGTAAGGGTGTCAGGATACTTCCCTGCGGAAATCCCAATATTTCGTCTTTGATGTTGCGTTCAAGGCTGCATATTATAGACCATTTAGGGCTTAGGAAAGACGAAAATGTCGAATATTATGGGGTCAAAAAAATTGATTATCTAACAAGACCCGCAGGCGGAGCGAGAATTTCCTGAGTAAATTTCGCTTTATTCACGTGTTAAATAAAAAATTTTACAACGCAGTAATAGGTAATGTATTTATTAGTTTCAATTTTTTCCTTCAGTTATTTCATTGTTAAGGATTGGTAAGTGTGAAGTAACTAACTGATGACCTGCTTGTCTTTTTTGTACCGAAATTTTGAAAATTTAACGAAGAAACCGTGCATTTATACGGGTTTTAAAACTGCAGTGACGTATAATTATTTGTGACAGATGGCGCCACACGTTAAAGATTCGTTCTTTACTTCACAGATGGCGCTCCACACTATTTGAAGCGCGGTAGTAAACATCATCAGCCTCATTTTATTTTTTATTTAATTTTCCCTTCACCTTGTTGCGAAAACTCTCGTTAGATATCCCCTCTGGTTTTTTGCGGCTTTTGGCGAATAACTTTCAAACGAATTGACGTATCGACAAGAAATTTGAACCACCTGTAGTTTTTTACCGCTACCTAACAATAATATTTCGCAGGAGTTTCAATTAAATATTTTTACTGGCAAAGGAATTTAAAAAAATAATAGCTACCACTTAATGTAAGCGATAATATTTCCTATTTAACAGTATGAACTTTTGGTTAATTATACCTTCGATTATACCAATCATTATTTCTATATATTTATTTTAAACCTCTCTCTCAACAAAAATAACCGCAATTAGTTACTCAAAACCGGTTAAGTAATTCTCAGATACAATAAATCCTCGTTTTAAGCTCCGGTGATATAAATCAATCAAAATTTAAAATAGGAAAATTCGTGGCGGATTCGAATCGCGCGCCAATTCCTCCATCTTTCCTTCCGGTCAAAGCTGCAACTTTAACTGATCAATTCATGAACATTTCTTAAAAAGAACAGGATTCTTTTTTCCAAATTCCTGCAGTTAATTAATTATTTTGGTGAAGGGCTTGATAATAAATCGCAGATTCGAAAAAATCGATTAAAGTAGTGACGGTACTTCCCGTGACGTCATTGACATCCGTCATCGTCGTCCTTGCGGCTGATTCACGTCTACATTCCTGAAAAATCGCTAATTTTAGTAACTTATCACGATAAAAGTGTTAAAAACGCGCCTGGGTGTGAATTCAATGTGTCCCTCACGAAAGCGACTGAAAAATTAATTCTTTCAAAGCGAAAAAAGTTCGTCCTGCCGTCGAGCCCGAAATCTCCTCAATTCCGTCGAGTTCCCTGCGAAAATGAAGATTTACAAGGTTCTAACGTTAAGATCCGTCATTAGAAGCCCTTTGACTGTCTTTAGTGGTGAAATTTCGGCTTAAATCGGCGTTTGCGAAAAGTGAGGTTAGGTGTGTGAATCTCGCACCAGAGACTGATTTACTGGGAATTTGTGCACTTTGGGGGTTCAGTAACGTTTTTATTATGTGTACGAGTGATTTCGTCGAGTTCAGTCCGAGGTATTTCGTAAATTGTTTGGATAAAGTCAGTGGGATTGTGACGAATAAGATGCACAACATAGAGTCGAGCTTTGTCACTTGCAGCATTGGATATAGGGCCAGGAACGACCCTGGAGACTGACATCAATTGTATGGGGGCTGCCGGGATGGCTATTTGACGTTGACTTGATGCTTTCTTAACTGACGTTCGATGCTGTGCAGGTAATCTGGGCGGCTGTGGAATTTCGATGGGGAGTAGGCTGGGTGAAGATGGCGGCCGTGACGTCAGGTGATGATGAAACGAATTTGCAGAGGTGGCTAAAACTGATCCTTTATGTAATGCATTTTCCCCTGATTTTTGCTTGTTCAAGTCGGTAATGTGCAGTATTGCCAACTGTCAAAAGTTTTACCCCATATTAACGCAGTGCGGCCAGGCTTACCAAACCGGTAACAGTCATTTCGTATGCATTTCGTAAGAATAAGTTGACCCTGAAAATGTGTTTATATCACTGCTACAAACCATCTCATTTTTTTTACAATTGGTAATAGTTTGTATGCCACTACCATCAACCCAATTATAAATAGTATAAATAGAAATGCAGTCCTGCTAACCTGCAAGAGGGTTTAAGTTGGTAATAATTAATATTTGCTCAGAATTGCGTTTCAGTAGTTGAACTTGAAAGTGCTATTATAAATCTTCGTATAAATCTTTTCATTTCCTTAAAGTTGGTAGCACAGGCTGAATACGTTTAAATCAAGGGGCTGTCCACTCTCTTAAATTTTGTACACCATTGCCGATTTAGGCAATTTTTAGTATACAGGGTGTTCCCTAAGTACACCGCCGAACTTCAGGAGGTAATTCTTCACATTATTCGAAAACCTTTTATGAACATCCTTAAACTAATAAAAGCTTTCCATATTCAAATTGTGGATTAATTAAAACATTGTATACTCTGTCCGGGATCCACACGACCAAGATTCACCCAATTTCCATGGCGACTCATTGTTGACAACAATGATTGGGTGAATCTTGGTCGTGTGGATCCCGGACAGACCATAGTAATCTTAATTTTTTCGAATTTACCTGTCTCGATTAGTTTTTTCCTGTTTTCTCAAAAATGACTCATAACGAAAAATTGCAGTTTTAACGAGAGTTTTAACCAGTCGAGAATAAAATGCGACTCATATTTGTAAAAAAACAGTGGCGTACCCTACTTGACGGGAAAACTATGCACCTGGTTACCTGCACCTACGCCCTTGGAGTTGGTACAAAATTTTCAGTATACTGTGCAGATTGTCCCTTAAATAAACGTATACCAAGTTTCCAACAGGCTATCTTGAAGAGATTTTGAAATATTGGCAAAAAACTTTTTTTTTTGGAATTTAGACATCCTGTGACTTAGAAACTAAACACTTTAGGACATACAGGCTGCGACATGAAAACTTCAGAACGCTATAACTTTATTATTATTTGTGATCCGATTCTAGTGAACTAAAAACCCGAGTAAAAACCAAATGAAATTACTCATAAAACACTACAAACTAAAGATGGTTTTGATTTTCATCAACTTCCACTTGAATGTCAACTGGATGTGAACTTTTTGTTTTCAGATGGACCCACCCATTTTTTTTACTCAGTCTAATAGCCAATTAAATGCATTTTACATGTTAGAAAATAACATATTCTAATGTTTTCTAATGTTTTGTTAAATTTCTATCAGATCCACAGCACATTCGAAAATTTTTAGTAAAAAATATTCTAATTTTGACAAAAAGCTGAAATCTGATTGGTCCTCTGAGATCTCTTATAACTTGAGAACTATTGGATCCTGGAAATTTTCAAAAACGCCGATCGACTCAGAATTTAATCCTGAATACTCCATTAGAATTTGGTGCGAGCGTTCTGAGACACCCTGAATATTGTCAGAACTAATTATAAACCAAACATAACTCATTCTACAGCAGAGGACGGAAAAAAATTTATTAGATTGAATAAAAAAAACTGGGCATGTCCATTTGAAAATGAAAAGTTGATATCCAGTTGACATTCAAGTTGAAGTTGATAAAAATCAAAATCATCTTGAGTTTGTAGTGTTTTTTGAGCAATTTCGGTTGGTTTTCAGCTCGGTTTTTAGTTCACTAAAATCGGACCACAAATAACAAAGTTATAGCGTTTTTTAGTTTCAATCTCTGTATGGTATGTCCATATAGCAAGTTTTAGTCTTAGAATATTATGAAGCATCTCCCCGCGAAGTAGAGGCCTGCACGGGCCGGGCCGGCCCGGAAAAAGCCCGGCCCGGCCCGGGCCCGCATACGGGCCGGGTCTAATTGTCGATTAATATCGTGGATATGGGCCGGGCCGGGCCTGCATACGAATCGAAACGGGCCGGTCCGGGCCCAAAATTATTGCGATTGCAAATTATTCGAATCAAATCTCGTTTTCAAAATAATATATTTGGTTAAAATATACGATCATTTAAACGGCAAATTGTTGATCAAAAACGTCGATCTGAGATTTCGCAGCGTTGCATTTACTGATGTCGGCTCGGCAGGTTTCAGGTTTCTAGATAACAACAATAAATCCTAAATTATATTACGTTACGCTTTAATCAGTTTTGACTCTGGATTCAGCTTTCAGATTGTGAAATATGGTAATGTAAAAAATATATTCTGGATTCTGAAACTAAAGTTATCATGAATATCGTGAACACTTTTAAGGAACGCCTAATTTTTCTGCATACATACAAGTTGCCGGGCCGGGCCGGGCCCATATATCAGTCGGGCCGGGCCCATATATCAGTCGGGCCGGGCCGGGCCGGGCCTGACACAATATGTACGTAATTCAGATCGGGTCATACCGGGCTGTGATTTCTGAGTAACGGGCCGGGCCGGGCCCCTAAAAATCGGTCCGTGCAGGCCTCTACCGCGAAGCTTCGCGGTGTACTTAAGTATGTCTTTAAAATTACACTATAACCATGTGTGATACATAATTTGAAAGGGTTTGAAATTCTCTGTAAACCCATGCAAAAAATTTTAAAATCCATCAACTCGTTCAAAAGTTACAGCGATACCAACTTTACTAAGAAAGTGTGATCAGTTTGACAGCTGTCATCCATTGTCGAGAACGTTGCCACGCCCCAGTCTGCTCCAGCCCCTCCCCCCTGCCCTGAGGTTTTAACGCCCCCTTTTCAGATAACTCGATTAATTATGCAACCCACCCGGTAGGAGGGTCTCGAAGAGCGAACAGAGAGTAGAAATTCGCGGGAAGGGACTTTCGGGTGGTTGATGATGTTAGAAGTATTAGTGTGAAACGAGTACTTAATCTCGGAAACTTTTATTTTCGTATTTGTTAAATTTTAAAGCTAACCTAGTGATAAATTAGTGTATTATGGGTTGTCTCAAAGACTTTCCGACGTTCCCCTTTCGGAACGGGAAAACTACCCTGCGCAGCGTCCAGGAACAGCACGCGGGCCTCTTAAAAGGTTAACGAAACCCTGAATCGCCGTTTTAATTTTCACCGTAAATAACGACGCTTTGAGCAGGTACCGTCCATTGCCCTGGACACGTGATGTATCTGAACAAGGGGCAGGATGACCAGATGGAGATCGGCCTCTACCGCACCAGCAGACTTAAACTTTTCCTCACTTACCTGTTCACTGTACTTACGGGGGGCGTCCTGCGTCTGGTGTTCCACTGGATACCGCATTGGTACGTCTGGGCGACGTGCCGTCCCTCCAAAATCGAGGATTCTCAAAAAATTTTGGTCAAGGTAAAGCCCTAGGGTTTAAATTTTCCTTTATCGAGGTGTCGACAGGAAATGTACGGGGGGAAGCACGCCATTTACCACGTGAAGAACCTCAAGACCTTGACGCCGGAAGGCGTGCAGAGGCTCAAGGATGACGAGAACGTGCTCAATTCGCACGTGATCTCCGACAGGGAGGATTCCTACCTTTCGGTTCATTTCGAGAACGGGCATTTCCACGAACTCGACAAGTACCTCGCTTTTTACTTAATTCCCTTTTCATTCTTGCTTTTAGGTTGTATTTGTTCAACTGTAAAAAAGTTACTTACATTTGGGATTCGAGGAAGTACGAATTCGTCAAGTTGATAGGGCTCGATCAGGGCGTCTCGAGTGACGTGCTTCACAAAAACAAGGGTTTAACCAACAGCGAGCAGTTCATAAGGTATAATCCTAAAACTGAATTTAGTTGATTTTGGTTGATTTTAGGCGATTGGTGTACGGACCGAACAAGATTCACATCAAGGAGCTGTCGATCGCTTCGCTTTTGTTCCTGGAAGTTCTCAATCCGTTCTATATATTCCAGATCGCCAGTTTTATATTGTGGTTTTTGGACAATTACTACTACTACGCCGCCACCATTCTGTTGATGTCCGTCTTTGGTATTTGCATGACGGTGAGACAGACGAGGAAGAATCAGAGGAATTTGAGGTCGACGGTGCACAGTTCTGACGTTTGTACCGTACTGAGGAGGCCGGGCAAGAGTTTGGAGGGGGCTGGGGATGTCTCCTGTTTGACCGAAACGATTAGCACGGAACTGTTGGTGCCGGGGGACGTGCTGGTGATTCCGTCGCACGGGTGCGTCATGCACTGCGACGCCATTTTGTTAACCGGGAATTGTATACTGAACGAGTCGATGCTTACGGGTGAGTCGCAAGACCCTAAACCTCGACCCTTGTTACGCAAGAAACCCAAACCTGTCCTTTTCCAATTTTACCGTAGAACGGGGTAAATTGTTCCTGAGGATTTAGCCTATGCGTGAGATGAACGAGGCAATACCCGAAACCCTTTTTTCAGGTGAGTCCGTACCAGTGACGAAAACGTCCCTCCCGAACTTGCCCGACGTCGTCTACGACGTCACGGAGCACGCCCGTCACACCCTCTTCTGCGGCACGCAAGTCATCCAAACGCGTTACTTCGGCAACGAAAACGTACTGGCGGTCGTCGTCCGTACGGGGTTTTCGACGGCCAAGGGTAGCCTCGTGCGCAGCATCCTCTACCCCCCGCCCGTCGACTTCCGCTTCGAGAAGGACTCCTACCGATTCGTTATTCTCTTAGCGGGGGTGGCCATGATCGGTTTCGTCTACACGGTGGTCACAAAAACGATGAGGGGGGTGGACGCGCGAGACTTGGTCGTCGAAGCCTTGGACCTGATCACGATAGTGGTGCCTCCCGCACTCCCCGCCGCCATGACGGTCGGACGTTTCTACGCGCAGATCCGCCTGAAGAAGCAAAAGATTTTTTGCATCTCGCCGAGGTCGATTAACGTTTCCGGTTCGATCGATTGCGTTTGTTTCGACAAAACCGGCACCCTGACGGAGGACGGACTGGATCTGCTCTACGTCGTTCCGATCAAAAACAGATGCTTCCACATGCCGGTCAAGAAAGTGGCCGCCTTGCCGTACGACAGTCTGGTGTGCGGGCTCGTCTCCTGTCATTCCCTGACAATGATCGACAAGCAGATAGTGGGGGATCCCCTGGATCTCAAAATGTTCGAGAGCACCAACTGGATGATGGAGGAACCGGACGTGGGGGACAACAGCAAGTTCCACATGATGTTTCCCACCGTTTTGAAACCGCCGAAGAACAGGGCCCCCGTCAATTCCAACGACGACCTCCAGATCGGCATTATTCGGGAGTTTCCGTTCTCGAGCGGCGCCCAACGTATGGGCGTGATCGTGCGCAAGCTCAACGGGCGACACTTCGAGTACTACGCCAAGGGCTCGCCCGAAATGATCCTGAACTTTGTCGAGAAATCGAGCGTACCCGACGATTTCCACGACATCCTCGAAAGCTACACTCAGGAAGGGTACAGAGTGATAGCTCTGGCCCATAAAGAACTCAAACTGTCCTACGCGAAAGTCAACAAAGTCCAAAGGGACGACATCGAGAAGGAAATGACATTGCTGGGCTTGATAGTGTTGGAAAACCGGTTGAAACCCGAAACGACGCCCTGTATTCAATCCCTGAACGATGCCAACATCAGGGTGATAATGGTAACCGGAGACAACATACTGACCGCTTTGAGCGTGGCCAAAGACTGCGATATAATTCCTCCGGGGCAGAGCGTGATAACTGTGAATTGTGACGCTGAAAATCAACTCTACTACACGCTGACCAACACTAAAAGCAAAACGACGGATTTTAGTCTACTGTCGAATTCCGATAGCGTCCTGAGTTTGGACACTGTGGAGAGTCAGATCCAGACGATTTCTAGCTTGAAGCAGAAAACGCAGAATTTCAACAATTACAGGTTTGCGATGACGGGTAAAGTTTGGGGTGTCGTCAAGGAGAATTACCCTGAGCTGTTGCCGAGGTTGGTGACGCGTGGCAACGTGTACGCCAGGATGTCGCCCGAGCAGAAACAGCAACTGGTGCAGGAGCTGCAGGGGTTGGGCTATTGCGTCGGTAAGTAAGGGATCGTCGTTGGACGCCAATTTTGGTTTCTTAATGTTGCAGCCATGTGCGGAGACGGCGCCAACGACTGTGGCGCCCTCAAGGCCGCCCACACCGGCATTTCCCTCTCCGAGGCGGAATCCTCCGTCGCCAGTCCCTTCACTTCGAAAAATCCGAACATCAACTGCGTCCAGAACGTGATCAAGGAAGGCCGGGCGGCCTTGGTCACCAGTTTCGGCATTTTCAAGTACATGGCTGCGTACAGCCTCTGTCAGTTCGTCTCGGTGCTGATCCTCTACAGCATAGAGTCCAACCTTACCGACATGGAATTCCTATACATCGACTTGTTCATCATCTCGATCTTCGCTTTTTTCTTCGGAAAAACCGAAGCCTACTCCGGCAAACTAGTCAAGGAGACACCCTTAAGCAGTCTGATGAGCTTCAGTCCTATTCTCTCGCTGGTGCTTCACATGTCCGTTGTCATACTCGTGCAGGTTCTGGCGTTCGAGCATTTAAAGTTGCAAAGTTGGTACGAACCCTTCAATACCAACCGAGACAACAAAGATGACGTGGCTTGCCTTGAAAACTACGTCATTTACACGGTGTCTAGCTTCCAGTACATTATCTTAGCCGTGGTGTTCTCCAAGGGGAAACCCTACAGACAAAACATTTTCTCAAACTACGGGTTGATAGTCTCGGCGTTTGTCATGACGGGTTTTTCAGTATATCTCGCGATTTGGCCGAGCCACTTTCTTGTGGAACAGTTCGAGCTAGTGCTGCCACCCGATTTCAACTTCGGCCTCTACTTACTCGTCTACGCCTCGGCCAATTTCCTGCTAAGCTTGTTCATAGAAATTATAATCATAGATTATCTAGTCTTCAAAAAGTTGAGGTTCAAGTTTCACAGCATCGAGAAATCGAAAAGAAAGTATTTGAAAGTCGAAAGGGATCTTAATAGGGATTCGAAGTGGCCGGTGTTGACGTCGGATTTCAAATCTGCCGCCAGTCCGCAGGATCGGGTGCCCTCGTGCACCGCCGAGATCGTGATCGAGAGGGAAAAGTTCGACAAGGATCACGTGCTGAACAAATTGTACGATTCCAGTTGTCAGTTGGACGAGCTGCAGTTTTCTAGTTTACCGACCGCGTCGAGTCCCACGAGTGACACTTTTCAGAGTTTGCCGGGAAGTGATGTGGCTGAGCTGCCATTGGACAGTCCCGTGAGGAGGGGGGGAGAGTTGTCTGGTTTCAATTCGGTAGGGACAAGCACGCCCGCCAAGCACGTTAACTTAGAAATGAATTGTTTACAGGGTAGGTGAGAAGTATTAGAAAATTGTGTACTTAGTGGAATAAAGTTTAATGGCTTAGTGGTGGTTTTTGAAAAAAAAAAACTCGAAATTTTGACTTCGGAGCACCGTAACTTTCAAACTACTGGTCAAAAATATCTTTTTTGACCCTCGTGGGAAGGGAAATTTGATTCCCTTTAAAATGACCCTATTCGCAGCTCTTAAGGGTTAAGAAAATAGTTGTATCGATTTCGTGTATTGTTGGTTGCCTAAACAATTTTCAAAAAAATAATTTCCAGAAACTGGAGCAAAGCGAGGCGCAGTCAAATAATGTATAGTTTCCTTGCTAGTTCCTGTAAGAAGTACGAATTCTCAGATTATAGTCGTATTTCCGAGATTATTTTATTCATTAAGTATTGAACCAATCCAAAGCAGCATTTAGCATACCAGTAATCCTGATTACAGTGATAAGACTACAACGTCAACTTGACACTACTTACTCAATATTTTAATTCATAAAATAATCTGCAAAATACGATTCGTAGTCTCTTGGTTGCCTTGTTGAGTCCTCATGGATGCACTACTTGTCAAATGGTAGATTTTTTTCGGCCAAAGAGGACTCGAGCGAGCTCTCGTCCTCTTTTTAACCTAAAAAAATCTACCATTTAGACTCGCAGTTGACAGCCGCTATTCGGACGTCAAAACCCGCGGCAATCAAGAGACTACTCGTCGTATTACTATTGATTATTCAACCGCCAAGGTAAGAAAAGGATTGGAATGACAATATTATATTTAAAATCTTTTCTCCCTAACGATAAATACAAGTGGAAAAGGAAAATAAAAAAAATGTAAATACATATACAGGAATGATAACATGTCACTAACGCTAAACTTAAGTCACAGTAACATTTAAGTTGGTTTTTTGGTACTTAAGTATACAATGTTTAAATGCATCCCTACCACGAACCCTAAGAAAATATCTCTGATGACGTTTAGGCAAGGCTGTAGCCCAAACGCTGATGAATACTGTGCGGCACCGACAAATCGTGCGGTTTTTTTTTGATTGTCGGCTTAACTATTCCCTGAACTTATCACAATTTTACTTAAGCTACAGTGTCGGTTTTTCCGTTTGTTAGACTTTCTGTTTTATTCTTCATTAATTCTTCCTGTTCGGTGGTGTTGTCGCCGGTGTAGTTCCAGGGTTGTATCTACGAAAAAATCGAAAAAATTAGAAAAAACAAAAATCCCCCTACCTTGGAGGTGCCCCATATTTGGTAGAAGACGTAAGTCACGATCGAAACAAACGCCGTCTCGTAGAACACCCACCGCCACGCCGACATCAAATGCTCCTTCCCACCTAGAATGTTGAACGCCGCCAGGGGGCTTAAAAAACTGGCGGTCATGTGAATGGTTTGAGCAAAAGCTAAAACCGGTCCGGCAAAATTCGGAGCGATGTCCACCACGTTGGCCATTGCACCCGCGTAGGCGGCCGTGATCATCGTCACGGCAACGAACCAAACGACCAATACCAGTCCGATGTGGCAGC
This sequence comes from Pycnomerus fuliginosus, assembly GCA_963924575.1. NCBI lineage: Eukaryota > Metazoa > Arthropoda > Insecta > Coleoptera > Zopheridae > Pycnomerus > Pycnomerus fuliginosus. The sequence continues at coordinate 17,332,276 of OZ004625.1, read as the reverse complement.
CCAGGTAGCCAATGAGGAGGACGAGCAATCCCGGCACGACTTGTGCTAAAATTTCAAGCTATTTCAAAGCAATTTTAAATTTTTTTTTTTTACAGAGAGCCGTCATCAACTTTCGAACATTCGTCATGGACATGATATTCTTTGTCACCAACTTATCGGCCACGTAGCAAAAGAACACGGACGCTACGTAACTGCAGACGAATGGCGCTCCATTCAACAATCCGTTCTAGAATTAGTTTATTTAAATAAAAAACATTTTTTGAGGTTATAACGCACTTTTTCAATGCTGAACCCCAGAATGCTCTTCATATACTTCGGCCCGAAAAGTATGAAAGTGTAGTGCACCCATATCCGACCGAAGGTGGTGACGCCGATGGCCCATGCGTGCGGCGATTTCAAGATGGCCGCCCAGGGCACTTTGTGCTTCCTGGAGGCGGCGTACGTGTTGACGGTGTTTTCCTTTATGTACTGCTGTTCGCTAAGACTGATCCGGGGGTGGGTCTCGGGGCTGTCAAACGCCAATAAGTACCAAATACCGCACCAGAGTACTCCTATAGAGCCGGTGGTGTAAAAAACGGAGCGCCATCCCAAGTGCGCTATGAGAAAACCGCACAATGGGTAGGTAATGCCGATTCCGATGCTGAAACCTTGAAAGCTGGACATGAAGCGGCTGCGCTCGGGCACGGGGATCCAGTGCCCCACCAGGGCGTACATCGCCGGCCACGTCAATCCCTAAAAAATTTCATTCCCTTCAAAATGGGCCCATTCCCAGCGCTCTAGGGCTATAAACATGATCGCTGGCGGCTCTGAATACTTTCTAGTCGCAAAGTTCAAGAAAAACAAAATATTTTGACTTTGCAACACGGTAGCTTTCAAACGACCGACCGTAGAAGCCTTTTATGGGCCTCGCTGTAAAGCAAACTCAATTTCCTTTAAAATGAGCCTATTCGCAGCTCTCTAGAGCTAGGAACATAGTCGCTACGGTTTCCGAATACTTATAAGACGTAAAATATAGGAAAAACTTCTAATTTCGAATTTGGACCACCGTAACTCGCAAAAGACTGGCCGCAAATGAGCCTCAATGGGAAGGAAATTTAATTTCCTGCAAAATGAGTCTATTCCCAGCTACGGTTATAAACATGGTCGCTGCCGCTTCCGAATACTTTGAGTTAGCAAAATATAAAAAAAACTTCAGATATTGATTTTGGAATAACAAACGACGACTGCTTATGGAAGTGATGTATGTCCAGTCCAGAGTCAAAATTTCAAACTTCTCATATTTCGCGACCTCAAAGTATTCAGAACTGGCAGCGACTATGTTTATAGTCCTAGAGGGCTAGGAATAAGTTCATTTTGAAGAAAATAGAATTTCCTCTCCGGTAGGGCTTAAAAAAGTAGTTTATGATCAGCCGTTTGAGAGTTACGGTGCTTTAAAGTCAAAATTTTACTCATACATATTTTGCGAATTCGAAGTATTCGGGAACAACAAAATTCTGTTTCAAGGTTGCCAACTTGAGTTTAATTTACTTAACGAAAGCTTTTTTTTTCTTATTTTCCGTGGTGGCCAACACGACGTCGACAATCACGATTTTAGGGACTTTTCGCTACTTTGAAACCAAAAATCACGAAACAGAATAAGTACGCGTAAAAATCAGTGCCACCACTATCCCGACGAAAAAACTCCCCAAACACTACCAACTGTGACGCAAAAATAATAAATTTAACGTGACCTCGACCAATTAGAATTGTAAATGTTTTTGCCGAGTCACATGGCTGTGACGCCGCAAATTAATTTATGGCGCACGTGATCGAAATAAATTTTCCTTTGAACCTGGCGCGAACTCGTCGAATCGATTTAGATCCTCGCCGACACACTCAATTAATTTCGCGACGATAAATTTTTGCCAAAAATAAAAAAAATTACGATAAGAACGCCGACGAGGAAAACTTAATTATTGACGGGCCGGGGGGGGGGCCTTGAAAATTATCGTTCGATTACTCGTTGATAGTAAAAATATAATTACGACTTCTGCTTATTGCTTTCTAGCGGTCCTGCATAATGGAAAATTTCCGAAAATATTTTTGTCATTTAAATTTTTTTATTGGGATAATCCACGAAATTCAACCAAAATTCCAAACGGAGCAGGAAAAATGTTACAAATTAAAATGAAAATAATAAAATACGATTCAGATTTTAAAAGAACAGAAAATCCTACAAGAATTCTATTTAACCAAGAAAAATTATAAAATTAGCAAAATTTTATGAAATAAATGCCAAATTAAAAAAATACGTAAAATTCAACAAAAATTTGAATAAATCAAGAAAAACGTAAAAATTTCAGTAATTAAAAATACAGTCGTTTCGGGTCAAGAGAACAACTAGTCATCTCGATTATCTTTAAAAACAATTATTATTATCGAGAGGTCTGCTCCAGAAACTGCCGTTCAAATCAATAAAAATAAATATCGTAGTGTTGAAAACGCAGTTTGGTGCGAAATTTTAAAAAATTATCAAAAAACTCCTTAAAAGCAAAAATGTTTCATGGGCTTTTCGGTTGTAACTTTTGATATCAAATTTTAAATAGCGAATACTTGGCGAGAAATGAAACTTTAAATTTTAGTTACGGTTATAACTTTTGAACGATTACCGTTATTAACATTCCATATTTCATAACTCCACGACGGATAGTTTGGCAAATATGAATTTTTAAATTCCTGTCAAAACGAACGGTTTTTCGGTTATAACTTTTGAACGAACACCGCGGCTGACGTGAAATTTTAAACACTGACAAAACGCGATAATGAAAACACCCTCGGGAAAAATAGCAACTTAAGAGCGATCAGCGTCGGGGAAAGGAACATTTTAAAATCCAGTTATAATGAACTGAATCGGTTTTCCGGTTATAACTTTTGAACGGTTACACCGATCGACGTATTATTTCAAGTAATACCGAAACGCCTTCCTCGGAGTACACTCGGGCGTAAATCATCACTTTAGAACGGTTCATCGGTTTTTCGGGTATAACCCTGAAATTTTCGAAGAAATCTCAATGCTATTTATATCGAGAAGTCAACGACATGAATTGCGAAATCAAAGCCGCCGCCGATAACATCTCCACTCGAAACAAACACGAATTTTCACTAAAATAACACTCACCGAGGCAAATCCTTGTACACTCCTCAAGGCGATCACGAATCCGTAATGGGTCTCACTGGCCCAAGGGATGGAAAGACTGCATAAGGCAGTGGCCAATTGGGCATACCCGAAGACCCTTTTGGTGCCCAGTTTTTGGGTGGCCAAGCCTCCTACGACCTGGGACACGATGTACGCCCAATAGAAGGAGGCTAGGACGTTGCTTTGGATTCGGTAGGACCACTCTAACGTACCTTCAAATTCCTGCAGTTTTTTTTACATTGTATACCGTGCGATTCAAAATAAATCAGATGGGGGGAGGGGTTGGGAAAACTGTCGTTTGTTTTCCGAAGCCTCCCTTTAAAATGAAATTAGTTACCAGGGAGACCGTGTTGTTGACATCTTCGATGGTATAGCAGTATTCCGGGGTGACGTTCGTGATGGGTTTAAGTGGTTCTTTTACCATGGCAACGATGGCCAAATTGATGTCGGTGCGCATCATGAAGGACACGAGGAAGCCCGACCATGACAGGAGGTAGAGCACCAATCGGGCTGGAACCTGACCTGGGAATAATCAGAAATTCTGTGAAGTTTGGCTAGCGACGCGAAGCGGAGAACTATAACGATTGAAGCGACTGACGTGAACTTTTGAACATTGATGAAAAGCGTTATTGAAAGTACATTAGTGTATAAATTAGAACCTTATTTCAAATTTTGGTTAGCAAAATGAGCGGTTCGTCGGTTTTTCGGTTATAACTTTTGAACGATTATCACTAATAACATGAAATTTTAGGTAGAAATAGAGGACGTTCGTGTCTATTTACTGAACATATTTCATAACTCTAAGACGGATAGCTAAGGAGACATAAATTTTTAAATTCCACCGTTACCCAAAAACATTCGAAAAAGATCTCTCGTCATAACTTTGAAACGGATGAAGTTATCGACATTAAATTTTAACCATATATAGAGCGCGTTCTTGGAAGTACATTCAAGTATAAATCATAACTTTAAGAGTGAATACATGGCGAAAAATTAAACTTTAAACTTTGGTTATGACAAAATGAACAGTTCATTGGTTTTTTGGTTATAAGTTTTAAACGATTAACACTACTAACATGAAATTTTAGGTATAAATAGAAGACATTCGGGCCTATTTATCGATCCATACTTAATAACTCTACGACGGATGGTTTGGAATACATTAATTTTCAAATACCTTTATAAAAATTTATTATTATAGGGGTGAAGTAACCCGTTTTTGAGCAAGGTACGAGTTTGTCTGCGACGCACAGCGGGCGTAGACAATCACAAAGCGCTAAAACGTAACTTTTCCTTCTTTTTCGGTATGCCAGTTAAAATCACAGGAGAAGTGACGTTTCAGCAACTGGCAGGAAGGTGGAAAATGTGAAATTTCGCATATACGTGACAGAAAAAAAAATCAATAGAGGAACTCACTGAACCACCGTAAGCACATTGTGTTAGTGTCGTCGCCTGCACTGATCTAACATAAAGATCAATCGGTCAAGGCCACCCACGATTGTTCTAATCACTTCTTATCAAATACTTACCGAACAGCCTGTAAATGAGGCACTTGGGGGCGTCCTCCTTCGGGTAGGACAGGTCGCTGCGGTACACCCTCTCCTCCATCGCGAATTACTTAAATTTGCATCCTGCAGACTGAAACAATTTTCTCAAACTGGTTTCCATCAACCTCAGGCGATTTTTTTGCTGTTATTGCATAATTTCATTGTTTGGGCCGGAGTCAAGGATAACGCCAGGAAATCGCTTCCGACGTGACACGTCCACTGTGTTATTGTTATCTGAGCACCACGCAAGCAACCCGCATCGTTAATTTCGTTTAATTAACATGCAATTGCTGGCGACATAACCTCAAAAACGGGGTTTGGGCTCGTTACTTTTTTGCAGATCGCTGTCGTGGGGTTAAACCGGCTTACCTGGTGTAAAACAGGGCCCGGGACGAGACTGCGGATGAAATTTACTGGAAATTGAGCCATCTCGGGTCCAAATCACGATTATCAGAAGGGGTCACTGCAAATGTCATTAGTGTCACTGGCTGAGCTGACGTCACGACACAACGGAGCTTGGGGGCAACATGACGCCAACAAGGTTACTAACTCGAATGTGCCCGCAACACGTAACATAACGTTGCACTGCTAGTTGCATAAGATTAATATTATCATATTTGCTGCGTAGCCTAGAGTTCCTGCAACGCGTAATGCAACTTTGTACCGCTGGTTGTATAAACAAACTGTCAATGAAAAAAACAGCGCCACCTACCATAACCTTTAAAACCAAACAACAAAATAACGGTTTTGTTAGTGCAACAGGTGTTTTTTCCCAAAAATCGCAACCAATCCTCTTGGAACCCCCAAAAAGACGCAACGGGAGACACCCTCGCCCCTATCAATGGATTTTTCACCCCCTGGGCCCCCTTGAAGAAAGTGAGGTTACGTTGTAAATTTTTTGTTTTGACGCCAAATTTCTCGCGTTTCAGGTGAACGTGGATCATGTCGAGGCAGGAAAAGGCCAAATCAGGAGGCTTCGTAAGTACTTGACTTAAGTCATAAACTTTATCTTATCAAAAGCAAATAAAGCAAATAAGTTGGGGGTTCGGTCATTTTCATTTCGTTGTTACTTTTCGTGCGAAATGGACGGAAATTTCGTCAGGAAAAAGGACAGGAGGACCTCCAAGAGATATAAAACTGGAAGCGGCGTAAGTTGATTGATTCGATTTTGTTTTGGTTGGTGTGATGTCACGGTGACGTCATCGAAGAGGCCGTCGCGGTGCGGGATCATGCGGGCGTAGTTTTCGACGGGACGTCGTGTGAGCATGTTCTGTGGTTGAAAATTTAAATGTACGGCTATGTATGTATCGCAGGTGGCTTTGGTTGTTCTAGATTAGGCAGTGGCGTGGAGTGTGGGCGTGTTCCGGATTTGTTGTCAGCTGATTTTGACAGCCGCGAACAAAAACAGGCGGCTCTGGACCCGTGTCATTATTATAAATAGTTTGAAGATCGATTTTGTTTTCACCGATTGACCTTGAGAAGTGTAGTTTAATCAAGACATCTGCTGTCACGAATCTCTTCCCTCGTTTTCGTTAACCCGTTTGCACGTATCGATCGAGGTGGCTACGTTTTCGTTTCCAAATTCCCAAGCTAAAAGTTGCCGCCGTTTTGGCTCCTGAGGCGGTTGTTACTAGGGTTGCACCGAATGTTCGGAATTATTCGGTCATTCGGCGTATTCGGCCTATTCGGCCGAATATTCGATTCGGCCGAATAGCAAGTCTAATATTCGGCCATTCGGCCAAAAATTCCAAGTTTCTTTCTACCATCACTTATAACACATTACTAGAAGTTGGAACGTTTAATAAAAATAAAGTTAAATTGAAATAATAAAACAATACAAAACAAAACAAGAACTTAAAACTGCAAAATACTTTGGTTAACAAAATACATAATTCATATTCTGGTTTAGACTGTTTTGTATGAAACTGCAAAAGCACAAAGTTTCAAGGTTACGCCGGTTGATGCGCATCTCGCAGTGCACAACTATTCGGCGGAAAAGGCCGAATATTTACTATCCGATCAGGCCTAATATTCACTATTCGGTATTATATTCGGCCTTAAGGCCGAATATTTACTATTCGGTATGATATTCGGTATTCGGCTGTAGAATTCAGCCGAATATTCGATTCGGCCGAATATCCAAAAATCACTATTCGGTGCAACCCTAGTTGTTACACAAAAGCGGAACTTTTTGTTAATTTTTTGCTGTTTCTTAATTTTTAGAACAAAATTTTACTTTTCTCGGTTGCCATTCGCTTAATTGGAGCTATTTTAGTTACAATTGATAGATCACACTTAGGGTACATTATTTTGAAAATCGGCTTGGTCAACTACAATTTGGCGCATCCTTGTTTTTATGCAAAATTCAAAATTTTCACATTAAGATAAGCAGGTCAAATTAAACATTCTCGACAGATTTGTGGATTTTTTGCTTTTTTCACGTTTTTGGCTAATTTTTAGAGCAAATTCTTGTTTATCCCAGTTGGTATACGTTTTATCGTTCTAAAAACACTGCCATTCGCTTAGTTAAAGCCATTTTAGTTACAAATGATACGTCACATTATGGGTTACTATATTATTTTGAAAATTGGTTTAGCCAACTATAGAATTTTGTGGATTCTTGTTTTTATACACGATTCAAATTTTTCTCATTGAGACAAGTTATATTAAACAATCAACAAATTTGTTTATTTTGTGCTTTTTTAAACAGTTTTTGCCAAATTTGTAGAGCAAAATTTTGTCTATCTCGGTTGGTATTAGTCTTATCGTTCTGAAAATATTGCCATTAGCTTAGTTAGAGCCATTTTACTTACAAATGATACTTCACACTTGGGTTATTATCGAGGGGGTATTCACTAAGAAAAATTGTGTACACCAAATGCCGATTCGGCATTTTTCCGGCATTTAATGCCAAAAATGCCAAATAATGCCAAAAATGCCAATTAATGCCAACTAATGCCAATTAATGCCAAAAATGCCAATTAATGCCGGTTAAATACCAAAAATGCCACTAACAAGAAAGGCGGCGAGTAAGGTCATTCAACGCAAAAAATTCGATCCCACCAACTCCTGTATACAGGGTGGTCGTTTTATCTTGAGACTTGCAAATATCTCGTAAAGGAAGCATTTTAGAAAAAAATGTTTAGTATAAAAGTTTTATGACTTCGAGGGGGAAAATAGATGGCATCGACGCCATTTTGATTCAAGGTCAAATTAAGGTCAACTTCATTTTTTTAAATGGAAACCTACATTTTTTATTACAGATTTTTATTCCCCGTAAAAGAACAAACAACTTTCATCTAATCTATTTTTGAATCCTTTTCGCTCTCTCCATCAGTACACGTACATTGAACCCTTGGTTATTGTCAAAATATAGAAATTAATTTTCACCCGGTGAATTCACTTTTGGGTGAAAACATTCGTTTGCACCCAAGGCATACCTACTTTTTGAATAATAAATTAAAGTATTAAGCTATGGTTTTGAACTTATCATTGAAAATAGAATAGTTTTAAAATTTTGATGTTAAAATGCGATTTGGAAAAGTTAATACATATCCTTAAAAATCGGCGCGAAATTAAAAAAAAATATTTGCACCAATCGTTAGAAAGATATGAATTTTTGTTAAAAATCGCAATTTTCAATTTTTTCGGGATAACTCAGGAACAAATCAAGGTAAAGTAGAATTCTTTACAGATTTCTAATCACCTTGAAAAAACGCAACTTTTTTCTAATTTAAGCTACTCTCCATCTCTTATGGTTTCCGAGTTCCGAATGGTGTGCGATGAAAAATCCGCCACCCTGTACACGCTATTTTTTGCACTCCCGTTCAATTTGAACCCAAAATTGTTGAAAAATGTTAAAATCTCACGTTGACGGAGTTTAATCAGACAATGCAAGAATCAATGGATTATTTTGTAAAATTACCTAGCAACAGCACTTCAGTCCCTTGGGAGTGAATGACCCACTTGCGTGTTAAAAGCGATTTTATTTTGTTCGAAGGGATGGGCCATTCCGCTGCGCGTCGTGCCCCAAACTTTCCTTCTCACAAAATAAAATACTACTTTTAACACTTTAACTACCCTAACGGCGCCTGTACTGACGCACGGCAAGACAAGATAAAGTTTCGCCCTTATTAGAGCTCATCAGTGCAAGATATTGTCTTTACCCCACCCCACCACATATTTTGAAAGACACTCCAAAGCCTAAATGCGAGACTTCGCGCCGTACCCAAGACTTTGTTCACTTTTAATCTTGGCGAAGCCTCGCATTTAGGCTTTGGAGTGTCTTTCAAAATATGTTCCCCCGGTGGGGTAAAGACAATATCTCGCACTGATGAGCCCTAATAAGGGCGAAACATGTGTCTGTGAGTTTGTATTTCCCCCACCGGGGGAGCGAGACCTTATCTTGTTTTGCTGTGCAGTATGTGCAGACGACTGACGAGACGAGACTTCGCGACCTTTAGAGCATTAAATTCCGAAGACGCCCGATTAATGCCGGACGGAAAATGCCAAAAAATGCCGATTAATGCCAAAAAATGCCGATTAATGCACAAATGCCGATTAATGCCAATAATGCCAATTAATGCCATCAATGCCGGTCGAGTGTACACCAAATGCCTGTAGTGAGTAGCCCCTCGGTTATTATATTATTTTGAAAATCGATTTAGCCGACTGTACAATTTGGCGGATCTTTGTTTTTATGCAAAATTCAAATTTTTCGCATTGAAACAGGTTATATTAAACAATCACAACAAATTGTTGACTTTTTGCTTTTTTCTCTAGTTTTTACCTAAATTTTAGAGGAAATTTTTGTCTGGCTCAGTTGTTACTAGTCTTATCGTTCTGAAAATGGTGCCATTCGCTTAGTTAGAGCCATTTTACTTACAAATGATACTTCACACTTGGGTTATTATATTATTTTGATTATCGATTTAGCCGACTATACAATTTGCCGGATGCAAAATTCAAATTTTCCGCATGCTATATTAAACAATCACGAAAAATTTGTTAATTTTTTGTTTTTTTCAACATTTTTTACCTAATGTTTAGAGCGAAATTTTGTCACACGACACACTTGGGTTATTATTTTAATTTGAAAATCGGTTTTAACTATATGTATAATTTGGCGGATCCTTGTTTTTATGCAAAATTGAAATTTTTCACATTAAAAATTAAAGGGCCCTAGTCATTAGTGACTGCTTGGGAGAATTTTCTTTTTTTTTGTAGTTTTGGAAAGAGGAATGCTCAATTAATGAATCCTTGAAAAATAAAAGAAGAGTAATTTTTAGTTAAGAAAATATAAATTTTCAAAAATCAGTAATTTTAAGTATATTATCCTATGCAATTTGGTTCAAAACCAAGCTGATTTCTTGCCGTGTAGTACGAACAGATAACCATAATGTGAATTTGCAGATAATTCACATCATGCTATTTCATATATGACACATAACAACCTTATTTAAGCAACAATATAGGCCCATCCTGGATTCCTATTCATATTACATAATTTTGACATCGCCATCTTGAAATGCAGGTTCAATTTAAAGTGTGACTGCTTGGGCCAATTTTTTTGCATTTAGTCTGAATCGATTCAGGAGATTATAATTCATGCCCATAAAAAAAATTAATAAAGAGTAATTTTTCGTTTTCAAGATATACAGGTTTTTTTTTTAAATCTTTGCTTCTTGAATATCTTCGGACGTAAAAAAGATATTGAAATGAAATAAACGCTGATCAGCTCCGCATGTACAGGGGGATACCTTCGCGCTTGTATTTTTGTAAAAACGTTAGCTTCAAAATGAAGGGTCATGAATACGTTGCACAACCGGTGTTGGGGCACCCTGTATTGTTACTCTCGACTTATAATATTACTTTAGCAAACATCAGGTCCCACTTACACTAAAAAAAAATAATTTGGTCATTTTCGACTGGGCCGAGAATTCGCCCTTAACGTATAGGGTCCTTTAGACATTTGACATTAAACAATCGCGACTTTGTTGATTTTTTGCTTTTTTCAACGGTTTTTGCACACTTTTTAGCGCAACATTTCACTTTGCTAGGTTGGTATCCGTGTGTTATCGCTCTGAAACTGGTGCCATTCGCTTAGTTAGAGCTATTTTAATTACTAACGATAGGTCACACTTGGGGTCTGATAATATTTTGAAAGCTCACTACAATTTTACAATATTTTAAACCCTATTAAACAGAGTTTGTTTTTTTTTGCAATTTGGATCCTTTTTTTGAAAATATTAGCGTGGAAAGTTGATGCAATCGATTATGAACCCTTTGTAACATATCTAATCGTGCTATATTTGAATTTTTATTCAGTGGAATTGAAAAAAAAAACATTTTAGTCCCACAACTGGTCTGCCATTTTGGAGCCATTTCACACAAAAATTTATTAATTCCAATCGTAATTCTCTGACTTCGTCAACAAATATCGACCTTATCGCACGAAAAATTTTAATAGCAACTAATCTGCTTTTCCGGTAAACAGAATTTTTTTCACTGACATCACCACTATTTCGTGAAGTTGCATCGAAATACCGCCCAAGGCCGCCCAGTCACTCTTCGACGCAGGAATTTATTTTTATTTAAGAAGCCGCCCACGAGTCACCTTAAAAAATTATGAGAAAAAATCGTTGCAGTTGGAGTCATGGTTCAAGGGCGGCACGACGAAGAAGGCCCCCGGGTCGAGGCCGGTCTCGCAGTCGTCGATGACGCGGCCCAATTCGGAGGGGGACATGGGGGAGGCGGACGAAAACGCGGCGAGGCTCTTCGAGGAGGGCCTCAAGAACGCCCCTGAGAAAGAGATCAACGTCCGCTTCGAGGAGCTGCTGGTAGGGGGCGTCTTAAAAATCGGACAACTTTCTTTACCCTGTGCTTCGTTATTTTTTTTGCGAATTTTTTCAGTTTTGTACTTGACGTAGGTGAGGGTTGGATCTATCGATTTATATCGTTAGATTTTCAAATTTTCCTTTTAACCAAGTTTTATTTACCATCAAAGTTTGGACCAGTGGGGTGCCTCCCCCTCTCGACTTATGAAAAATCTCTCGACGCAGTTTTGAAGCCCGTCCATTTCTCTTTCCAAAACGGCTTTCAGAATTAAAATCGATCGATCCCTCGATTTTTTACGACTAAAGCATTTTGTCCGGTTTTTCATTTGCCGCCCTGAGCACGTGCACTTAAGTTGGTTTTTAGAACGACATGAACTTGAACAGCGATAAGAAGAAGCCTCTGACGCAGATGTCCTTGGAACAAAAGAAACAAATGCTGGTGATGAAGTACCGCAACTCCATGCAAGACGGGGGCCACAAGTTTGAGAGGCCGGCCGACTATCACAATTACTTGGACAATTATTCGAGGCAGGAACTGTTGAATTTGGTTAAGTTGTTGAATTGCCTCGAATCGTTGAGGATTTCCCTCACCAATAATCCTTTGAGTTGGGTGGACGAGTTCGGGGAGGCGGGGCTGCTTAGAATACTCAGAGTTTTGGAAATAGGGCTTAAGCAGTAAGTACAAACGAATTAAGTTCGATTTTGAAGGTTTTAATTAAAATAAGCTACTTTTCTCGAAGTTGACGAGTCCTAGAAGTTTTAAATTTGCACCAATCGATCCTCCTTCAATTTTGAAGAAATAAGATGGGTCACACTTGGGGTCGCAAAAAACTTTTAGAAAATGTAGAGTTTCTAGTGAATTTCGGCGTTTTAAGGTTTTTGTTAGAGAAATTAGTGACAATTGGTTTCACTAGCCTCTCTCGTCATACAAAATACGGTTTTAAGTAAAGGTTGTCCTTATTTAATGGTTTTATTGAATTTTGAAATTTTAAACCAATGAAAAGCTGCTTTTCTCGAAGTGGGTGAGCCCTAGAACTTTTAAAATTTGTATCAATCGATTCTCCTTGAAATTTGAGGAAGAAAGATGGGTAACACTTGTGGTCTTAAAAAACTTTTAAAAACTATACTTTCTAGTGAATTTCGTGTTTTTAGTGGCAAATAGTTTCACTAGCGTCTCTTATAAAACAAAATACGGTTTTACTTAAAATTTGCCTCTATTTATTTATTTTATTCAATTTTTAAGTTTTAAACCAATGAAAAGCTGCTTTTCTCGAAGTGGGTGAGCCCTAGAACTTTTAAATTTGTACCAGTCGATTTTACTTGAAATTCGGTAACACTTGTGGTCTCAAAGAACTTTTAAAGAATGTATACTTTCTAATGAATTTCACGTTTTAGGGTTTCTATTAGAAAAATTAGTGGCAGATAGTTTCACAAACGTCTCTTATAAAACAAAATACGGTTTTAATTAAAATTTGCCTCTATTTCTTTATTTTATTCAATTTTGAAGTTTTTGGGCAATGAAAAGCTGCGCTTCTCGAAGTAGGTGAGCCCTAGAACTTTTAAATTTGTGCCAATCGATTCGTCTTGAAATTTGAGGAAGTAATACTTTCATGTAGGGTCCTATGATGAAAATATACATTATTATTATAAGATGGGTAACACTTGTGGTCTTAAAAAAACTTAAAAACTGTCTACTTTATAATGAATTTCGTGTTTTAAGGGTTTTCTTAGGAGAACTAGTGGCAAATAGTTTCACTAGCGTCTCTTATAAAACAAAATACGGTTTTACTTAAAATTTGCCTCTATTTATTTATTTTATTAAATTTTGAAGTTTTAAGCCAATGAAAAGCTGCTTTTCTCGAAGTGGGTGAGCCCTAGAACTTTTAAAATTTGTATCAATCGATTCTCCTTGAAATTTGAGGAAGAAAGATGGGTAACACTTGTGGTCTTAAAAAACTTTTAAAAACTATACTTTCTAGTGAATTTCGTGTTTTTAGTGGCAAATAGTTTCACTAGCGTCTCTTATAAAACAAAATACGGTTTTACTTAAAATTTGCCTCTATTTATTTATTTTATTCAATTTTTAAGTTTTAAACCAATGAAAAGCTGCTTTTCTCGAAGTAGGTGAGCCCTAGAACCTTTAAATTTGTACCAATCGATTCTTCTTGAAATTTGAGGAAGGAAGATGGGTAACACTTGTGGTTTTAAAAATCTTTTAAAAACTATACTTTCTAGTGAATTTCGTGTTTTTAGTGGCAAATAGTTTCACTAACGTCTCTTATAAAACAAAATGCGGTTTTACTTAAAATTTGCCTCTATTTATTTGTTTTATTCAATTTTGAAGATTAAACCAATGAAAAGCTGCTTTTCTCGAAGTGGGTGAGCCCTAGAACCTTTAAATTTGTACCAATCGATTCTTCTTGAAATTTGAGGAAGTAAGATGGGTAACACTTGTGGTCTTAAAAAGCTTTTAAAAACTGTATGCTTTATAGTGAATTTCGTGTTTTAAGGTTTTTCTTAGAAGAACTAGTGACAAATAGTTTCACTAGCGTTTCTTATAATACAAAAAAAGGTTTTAATTAAAACTTGCCATGATTCATTAATTTTATTGGGTTTTGAAGTTTTAAACCAACGGAAATCTACTTTTCTCGAAGCGGGTGAGCCACAGAAGTTTGAAATTTGCACCAGTCGATTCTCCCTCAAATTTGAGGAAGTAAGATGGGTCACACTTCGGGTCGCCAACTACTTTAAAAAATCACCTTTCCACTGTATATCTCTTGCTGAAATTGACATTTTCGGTTTTTCACGAGAAAAATTAGGACAGTCTTTCTAGAGTCTCTGACAGTACAAAATGCGTTAAGAACATTTCTCATGACATTTTGTCTGCCATTGTGACGTCACCCTTGACAGCCAATCCCCTTACAGCAAGGACACGAAAATTCAGCACGAGTGCCTGCGCTGCATCGAGAAGTTCATGAACAACACCAAGGGCATGAAATCGTTCTTCCTCAATGATTCCGCCCACATCCAGGTGGCCAACTGTCTCGACCACGAAAAACCCCAGGTTATGATTCAGGCCCTGCGCATCCTCGCCGCCCTCTGTTTCCTGACGGACAACGATCCCGAGGTCATAGGCGGCACTGATAAAATGCTGAGCGCCATCTCCACGATGGCCGACGAAAAAGACATCCCCAGGTTCCTACCCGTCGTCAGCGGCATCACCAAGAGCCGAAACGCCGACTTACAGGTTACCGACGTTTTTACTCGCGCGCAAAAAACTGTTTTGCTTTTATCGTTGCCAGCGTTCGATAAATAAAATATAGTAAAATGTCTCGCTGGCACAAGAAAAAGATTTTTAAATTTGTGGTGAACTCCCAATAATTAAAATTATTAAAATTATAATATTTTTTTCGTGTTTCAGAGTATGTGTTTCCAATTTATCAACGCTGTGTTGTCTCAAACGGACGATTTCGAGTTCAGGGTCCACCTTAGGAACGAGATCGTCCGAAACGGATTGAACGAAATTTTCGGTGAGGCAGTTTGTTTTTTTTTCAGTTTTCGTGAAAAATTTTTTTAGCCGAGCTAAAAAATGAGACGAATCCGCTGATCAAGAACCAATTTGACATATTCGAGGCGCAGAGGGACAACGATCTGGACGAGCTGCACGAACGTTTCGATAAAGTCCGTCTGGATATGGACGACATTCAGGACTGTTTCGAGGTGTTGAAAAACACGACGTTGGAGACGGCCGCCGAGCCGTTTTTTCTCAGCATTTTGCAGCATTTACTGTTCATCAGGGATGACATGAATATCAGGTGGGTGAATTTTTTCGATCCGATCGTGTCGGAAACGTCACCAATCGCTTAGTTAGCCGTGGTTTAGTGCGAAACGATATGTCACAAGTTGGGTCTGCGACCGTTTTGAAATTCACCTTAGCCCTGTAGAGTTTTTGATTCCAACTAGAATTGTTTGCAAAATCCGACGTTTTGCTTTCATTGTCTTGCAAGTGGGTAAAAATTAAGGGAACTTTAATGTTGAGTCAATTTGTCAAATTTTCCAACAATTATTTACGTTTCTTCGTTGGTATTGGTCAGATTTGAGTAAAAGTGCCACTAGTCGCTCAGTTGGCTGTAGTTTACTACGACACGAACATGTGGGGTCTACGTCCATTCTGAAATTCACCTTAGCCCTATAGCTTTTTTAGCGTCGACTAGAATTATTTGCAAAATCGGACGCTTTGCTTCTATTTTCTTGCAAGTGGCTTGATTTGGGTAAAAATGAAGAAAACTTTAATTTTTTCGTTGTTTTTCGAGTCGATTTGTCAAATCTCTCTACAATTATTACTGTTTTCAGTTGATATTGATAGATATGAATAAAAGTGCCAACAATCGCTTAGTTGGTCGTGGTTTAGTGTAAAACGATACGTCACATGTGTTGTCCGCGATCATTTATAAATTCACCGAAGCCCTATAGCGTTTGAGGCGTTTAGAATTATTTGCAAAATAGGACGCCTTTGCTTGTATTTTCTTGCAAGTGGCTTGATTTGGGTAAAAATTAAGAAAATTTAATTTTTTTCGTTTTTCGAGTTTATTTGTCAAACTTTCCAACAATTAAGTATTTACTGTTTTTAGTTGGTATTTTCCAATCGCTTAGTTGGCTGCGGTTTAGTGTGAAACGATACGTCACAATTTAGGTTTATGATCATTTTGAAATTCACCTTAGCCCTACAGAGTTTTTGACTCCTACAAGAATTATTTGCAAAATAGGACCCTTTGCTTTCATTGAAACTTTCATTGTCTTGCAAGTAACTTAATTCGGGCAAAAATGAAGGGATATTTAATTTTCTCGTGTCAATTTGTCAAAATTTTCAAGAATTATTTACTGTTCTCAGTTGGTATCGGTCGGATTTGAATTAAGGTGCCAGCAATCGCTTAGTCGGCCGTGGTTTACCTAATTTCGGTAAAAATGAAGTCAATTTGGCAAATTTTTCAAAAATTATTTACTGCCGTCAGTTGGTGTCGGTCGGATTTGAATTAAGGTGCCAGCAATCGCTTAGTCGGCCGTGGTTTAGTGGGAAACGATACGTGACACGTGTGATCTGCTACCATTTTGAAATTCGCCTTAAGGTGCAGTTTCGTTCAGGCGTTTGACGGTCGCGTCTGACGGCCGGCCGCCAGACGCGTGACACTGCTTATACCTGGCAACGTAATTTCGGGTTCGTAGGAGCTGCTGAAAATTCGGACGCGTACCATGATACATTTTGACGCGTCTGACGGCGGCTGCCAGACGCAACCGTCAAACGCCTGAACGAAACTGCACCTTTAGTCCTATAGCGTTTTAGGCGTCGACTAGAATTATTTGTAAAATCGGACGCTTTACTTGAATTTTCTTGTAAGTTTCTCAATTTGGGTAAAAATTAAGAAAATTTGAATTTTTTCGTTGTTTTTCGAGTTGATTTGTCAAATTTTTGAACGATTATTTACTGTTTTCATTTGGTATTGGTCAGATTTGAATAAGAGTGCCACCAATCGCTTAGTTGGCTGCGGTTTAGTGGGAAGCGATACGTTACAAATTGGGTCTACCACCATTTTGAAATTCACCGCCTTAGCCCTGTAGAGTTTTTGACTCGGACGAGAATTATTTGCAAAATCGGACGCTTTGCTTTCATTTTCTTGCAAGTGACCTAATTTCGGTAAAAATGAAGTCAATTTGGCAAATTTTTCAAAAATTATTTACTGCCGTCAGTTGGTGTCGGTCGGATTTGAATGAAGGTGCCAGCAATCGCTTAGTTGTACGTGGTTTAGTGGGAAACGATACGTCACACGTGTAGTTTGCGACCATTTTGAAATTCGCTTTAGCCCTATAGCGTTTTAGGTATCGACTGGAATTAATTGCAAAATCGGACGTTTCGCTTTAATTTTCTTGCAAGTGATTTAATTTGGGTAAAGATGAGGAAAAGTTAGATTTTTTCTTTTGTTTTTCGAATTCCTTTTGTTTCATTAGTTTTTAGAGTAGGATCTTTACAGACCAGCCTACTACAAGATAATCGAAGAATGCGTGTCCCAAATAGTCCTCCACAAGTCCGGTCTGGACCCGGATTTCAAGAAGAAGCCCTTGGATTTAGATTTACAACCACTTTTGGACGAACTCAAGGACAAGCCCTTGCAGGAAGACACCTCCAAGGTGGAGGCCTTGAAGAAGCAGTTGGAGGAAGCTTTGGCTGCTAAGGCTGAAGCCGAAGCCAAACTGGATTTGGTCACTGGAGGGAAAGCTGGGGGTGATGGCAAAATCGATCCCAAAATCGCCAGCAGTATTAACAGCGCACTTGGAGCACCCCCACCTCCTCCCATGCCTGGAATGGGGGGACCTCCCCCTCCACCAATGCCTGGCATGGGAGGTCCCCCACCACCACCGATGCCGGGAATGGGCCCGCCTCCTCCACCAATGCCAGGAATGGGACCTCCTCCTCCTCCGATGCCAGGAATGGGAGGACCGGCCCCACCACCGATGCCAGGAATGGGAGGGGCTCCTCCTCCCCCACCAATGGGAGGTTTTGGTCCCCCACCTCCACCAATGGGCGTCCCCAGAATGCCGGGGATGGTTCCAATGCCCGGCATGGTGGGGGACGTCCTCCCCCACGGTTTGAAGCCCAAAAAGAAGTGGGAGGTCAGCGGTCCCCTCAAGAAAGCCAACTGGAAGACAGTAAGAGCCTCCCCTTCCCCCCACCTTAAATTCTCGTCCTTCCTCCTCCAGATTCTACCTCAGAAAATGTCGGAGAAGGCCTTTTGGGTGAAGGTCCAAGAAGAGCAACTCGCCTGCCCCGAGATCCTCGACGGTCTCGCCACAAAATTCTCCTCCAAACCCGCGAAGAAACTGGAAGACGTTTCGGACAGCGCCTCCAACACGGGCACCCTCAGGAAGACGAAGGAGTTGAAGGTCCTCGACGGAAAGGCCGCCCAAAATATCCTCATCCTCCTCAACGGATCCCTCAAGCACATGCCCTACGAGGAGATCAAGAAGTGTCTGCTCAGGTGCGATGACGTCATCCTCACGGAGAACGTCGTCGAGCAGCTCATCCAGTATCTACCTCCCGCAGATCAATTGGCCAAGCTCCAGCAGTTCAAAGATCAGTACGATCAGCTCACGGAGGCCGAGCAATTCTGCGTCAAAATGGCGGAAGTTAAGAGGCTCCTGCCCAGACTTAAGTCACTCGGCTTTAAGCACCATTACACGGAGATGGTGGGGGATACTAAGCCGGTAAGTGATTTTTTCGAAGCTATTTCAGTTCAAGGTCGACGTTTTTCGCTTTTGTTTTCCTTACAGCACTTGTTTTTAATGCATACTAGGGGCTACTAGATTTCTATACATATAGTTTTCGGGCGTTTTCAAAAAGAAATATGTATTGGTCCTTGGAGCATTTCCATATCAATATTTTACTCTTCTGTTTGTCGTTTTCAAAGCGTACTAGGGGTTACTAGCCCACTATACAGTTTTCGAACGGTCTAAAACTTGTAAAAACCCCTTGCAAACTCATAGTGGGTAGTGCAAGGTCAACATTTTTTGTTTTTTTCCATACATCACTATTGCCCACTAGGGGCTACTAGTTCGCTATACTATAGTTTTTCCGGTCCTGGCGTTGACAGAACAAGTTGAATGTCACATCGCTCCGACAATTAGAACAAATTGAGAGATTAATAGTGAGCAATATTGAGTGCAATATATGCAAGTTAGTGAAGGTGTGCAATCAGTGCATAACATACAAAAGTGAAACTGAAAGCAAAGAAGTAATTTGAAGTTTAACGTTAACAAACAGCCGAGTCGAGATAAGATAGGCGAGCTCATCGCGCAGCGCGCGGCTCAACAACAAATAACAGGGGCGGACTCGGGAAATTTACGGAGCAAATTATTATACAGCCCGAATGATGGAAGAACTATTGGAAAAAATGAACCAAAAACTGGATGGAATGGATATAAGATCGGAACGAATTGAGAATAAAATTGATGGAGTACAGCAAGAACTAAAGCAAATTAAAAAGGAAAACGAGGAGCTGAAGTGGGAAAATCAGAAAATCAAGCAAGTGATAAAAAATCAAGAAGAAAGACTGGAGCTACTTGAAAGGGAGATAAGGAAGAGAAATTTAGTAATCCATGGAGTAGAAGAAATAGAAGAAAGCGAATCTCAGCTGAGAGCAACAGTACGAAAACTGATGGAAAACATGCGCGTAAATATCAGACAGGATAAGGATGAAATATTGGACACAAGAAGATTGGGCAAACCACGCATCGATTTTAAGAGGCCAATTCTGGTGGAGGTGCAGTCGGTGGCCTTGAAGATAGGGATATTAAAGGCGGCAAAAACACTGAAGGGCACAAATATATGGATAACGGAAGATTACTCAAAGAAGGTACAAGAACAAAGGAAAAACTTAGTGGAACACCTGAAAATAGCAAGAGGAGGTAACCACAGAGCAACGATAGTATACAATAAGTTGATAATAAATGGAGAAAGCTATACTCTAGATGATTTAGAAAAAGGACAAGGTAACAGAAAGGAAAATAAAGAACCAAAGAAAATAGGTACACGCACATTTAGCCAACTGTCGCCAGACAACAGTCAGATAAACCAGACAAAAAAGACAGGGGCAATCACAAGGACGAATAGTATAACAAAAAACTGAGAAGAAGAGAAGGAGAGGAGACCGATAACGACCGCAATGGAAACGGAACAGATGATAATGGACAACTATCGAAGGGTGAAAGAAAAAAAAGTAAAAAACGAAGGAAAAACAGAGCAGAAAAAGGAAAAGAAAAAGAAACAGGAGCAGAGATTGGGGAAAAAGTATGTAAATTCTTATTTTGGAATATAGCGGGGATAAGAAACAAGGATGAAGAAATATGGAATTACATACAAGAATTCGACATAATAGGACTGACGGAGACATGGGTGGAGGAGGAGGCATGGCAGAAGTTACAAATAAGATTACCGCAAGGTTACAGATGGGAATGGCAAGGAGCAATAAGGCAGAAAAAAAGAGGAAGAGCGAGGGGGGGAATACTGATGGGCGTAAAGGAAGGGATCAAGGAAATAAATGAAGAAAAAAAGAATGAAGAAGAAGGGATAATGGAAAGAAAAGTGATAATAGAGGGAAAGAAGTGGAGAATAATGACAGTGTATAGCAGGGATATGAAAATAATGAAAAAGAAGATAGAAGAGAGAATAAAGGAAGGGACAGGGGAAGGCATATTAATTGGTGGAGACTTCAATGCAAGATTGGGGGAGAGGGGAGCAAGAACCTGGACAGAACACAGAGGAAATGCAAGAAGGGAAACAAAAGACAAAGTGGAGAATAAAGAGGGAAGAATCCTGGAAGAACTGATAGAAGAAAATGGGTGGGAGGTATTAAACGGAAATAAAGAAGGAGATGAAAGGGGAGAGTTAACATATGCAGGGGCAAATGGAGAATCGGTTATAGATTACGTAATTGTAAATGAAGAAGGGTGGGAAGAAGTAGAAAGGTTCAGAATAGGGGAAAGAATAGAATCAGACCACATGCCGTTAGAGGGAGAATTAAAAACAGAAGAAAACTGGAATAGAAATAAGGAGGACACAACAAGAAAAGTAATAAAAAAGGAAAAGTGGGACGAAGAAACCATCAAAGAATACAGAAAACAGCTGGAACAAGTAAAGTTTGAGGCAAAGAGTGTGGAAGATAAAATAAGAGAGCTGGAGGATGCAATAAGGGGGGCAGTAAGAGAGGAAATAATAGTAGGGGAAGGGAATAGAGGAAACGGGAGGGGATGGTTCGATAAAGAATGCAAAAAAGCAAAAAGGGAAACGAGAAGAGAGTTACGAAAATGGAAAAAAGGACAAACGAAAAGGGAAGAATACATAAAAGCCAAAGGAAGATACAAGAAGAAATGCATGGAAAGGAAAAAGCAAATGAAAGAGGAAGAAGAACAAAAAATTAAGAGAATAAGTACAGAAAAAGAAGCGTGGAAATACATAAACCAAGAGAGGAGAAAAGGGAAAGAAGTAAACAAGAGAAAGATAGAGATGGAGGAATGGAGAAGACACTTCATAGAGCTATTAGAGGGAGAAGAGCGATGGGAGGAGAAAGAAAATGAAGAAGAAAAGAAACAGCAATACATGGTAAAGAACGAAATAACAAAAGAAGAAGTGAAGAACCAGATAGCAAAAATGAAAAAAGGGAAAGCACCGGGAAGGGATGGGATAAGAAATGAAGCGTGGATGTATTGTACGGAAGAGATGACAGACAGGTTGGTGGAGGTATTTAATGAAGTGTGGAAGGGAGAGGGGTTCCCCCGGAAATGGCGGGAGGGGGTAATCTGCCCGATACATAAAAAGGGGGATGCAAATGAAGCAAAAAATTACCGGGGGATAACCCTCCTAAATACAGCGTATAAATTGTATGCCATGGTGTTAGGAGAGAGATTGAGGGAAGAAATAGAGAGGAAGGATATCTTGCCGGACGGCCAGGCAGGTTTTAGAAAGGGGAGGGGTACGGCGGACAACGTGTACATACTAAATCATTTAGTGGAAAGAGAAATAAAAAAGAAAAGTGGGAAGATGTACGCGTTGTTCGTAGACCTGAAAGCTGCGTTTGATAGTGTGGATAGAGAAAGGTTGTGGGAGGACATGAGAGTGAAAGGAGTGAATGAGAATCTAGTAAGAAATATAAAAGAGATATACAAAGAAACAAAGAATGTAGTGGCCATAAATGGAAAAGAGAGTGAGTGCTTTTGGACAAAAAAAGGGGTAAGACAGGGATGTCCACTCAGCCCAACACTGTTTACGATTTACATAAGCGATATAGAGGAGATGCTCAAAAAGGCTCAAGCAGGAGGGGTTGTGGTGGGCAAGGAGAAAGTGTGGTGTTTAGCATATGCGGATGATTTGGTAATGGTAGCGAACGAGGAAAGGGGAATGAGAGAAATGATAAGAAATTCAGAGAAATATATGAAGAGAAAGAGGCTGGAAGTAAATGTGGACAAAACTAAAATGATGATATTCAGGAAAGGGAGGGGAAGGGCAAAAGAAAGTGAGTGGAAGTGGAATGAGAGGAGTATTGGACAAGAAAGAGAATTCAAATATTTAGGATACGTATTTAATGAGAGGAACACATGGAGGGCACATATCAGAGAATTGGTTAAAAAAGCCAATAAGGCGGTACGGATGGTATGGGGAATAGGAGAGAGGAAGTTTGGACACGATTTTAAACGGAGATTAATGATGTTTGACAGCTTAGTGAAAAGTATGCTGATGAATGGAGCGGAAGTCTGGGGATGGGAGGAGCAGGAGGAAGTAGAGAGAGTGCAAGATAAGTATTTAAAGTGGGTCCTAGGAGTGGAAAGAGAAACACCGGGTTATATTATAAGAGAAGAAACGAAAAGGAGTAAGTTGAGAGTAGAAGCAGGAAAAAGGGCGGTGAAATATGAGGATAGAATGAGGGGAAGAGGGAGCTGCAAAATATTACAGCAGTGTTTTAAAGAAAAGGGAAAGGAAAGACAAAAATATTACGAAAGGAACGGGTATGCAAGAGAAGAAATAGAAAAGAGCAGAGAACAAGGGATATGGATGAACGTAGAACTGAGAGAGAGAGACAGAGACATAGATAAGCAGGAGAGAAGAACAAGAATTAAAGACTCAAGGTATAATAAAAAATATGAGCTCATATTAACCGAGGGATTACCAAGATATCTAGAGAAGGAGAGTGTGCAAGAGAAAAGAATGATAGCGAGGTTCAGATGTGGGAATGAAGAGAAAGAAAATAAGTTCTGGCTGGAGGAGGAAAGAAGAAAATGTAGAGCATGTGGGGAGGCAAGAGAAACAATAGAGCATCTACTTAGGGAGTGTGAAGAAATGAGAGAGGAGGAAAGAGAGAGAAAGAATATATTGAATGAAAAAGGAGAGGGAATAGAATGGATGAGAGAGGTGGAGAGGGCGAGGAAAAGAAGAGGAGGGGAGGGAGGAGAAGGAAGAGAAGAAGGAAGAAGGGAAGATTGAGTTAAAAGAATTTTCACGGTTGATTTAACTATGTATATATATTTTTATTTAATGTTAATTATTATTGTTAACAAAAGGATGTCAGGATCCATTACAAGCCCAAGGGCAGTAATAAAATTGGTACTACTACTATAGTTTTTCTACGTTTTCCAAGCCTGCGAGAGAAAATGCAAGTGCTGGTCCTTCGAGTATTCTAAGGTCAAGATTTTCCCTTTTTGTTTGTCTTACTAGGGGCTACTAACGTTTTTGAGGTTTTCAAAAAAAAGTTCTGCTTGTCTTTTGAGTGTTTGAAGCTCTACGTTTTTCTCTTTTGTTTACAATATTTGTTTGGAAGGCCTGCCGGGGATTACTAACTAGCCCACTATACTTTGAGGTATTTAGAAAAAATTTCGTACTTGTCTATTGAGTATTTACACTTGTTTTTCCTAGACTTACTAGAGGCTACTCGCTCACTATACTTTGAAAACTGTTTGCCTTTGCGTTTCCAAGGCCTACTAGGGACTACTATACTATTCTATACTGTACTACACTTTAAAAAAGTATTGAGGTGTTTAGAAAAAGGTGTACTTGTATTTGAAGTATCCAAGACTCAACATTTTTCTCTTTTGTTTGCCTTGCAATATTTTGTTTGCAAGACCTACTAGGGCTCACCATAATCTGAGGTTTTTAGAAAAA
The DNA here is from genome assembly GCA_963924575.1 of Pycnomerus fuliginosus. Lineage (NCBI taxonomy): Eukaryota > Metazoa > Arthropoda > Insecta > Coleoptera > Zopheridae > Pycnomerus > Pycnomerus fuliginosus. Next base: position 17,308,018 of record OZ004625.1, on the reverse strand, counting down.
ATTTCGTACTTGCCTATTGAATATTTACACTTGTTTTTCCGAGACTTACTAGAGGCTACTTGCTCACTATACTTTGAAAACCCTTTGCCTTTGCATTTCCAAGGCCTACTAGGGACTACTATACTACTATACTATTCTATACTGTACTACACTTTGAAAACGTATTGAGGTGTTTATAAAAAGGTGTACTTGTATTTTAAGTATCCAAGGCTCAACATTTTTCTCTTTCGTTTGCCTTGCAATATTTTGTTTGCAAGACCTACTAGGGCTCACTATAATTAGAGGTTTTTAGAAAAAATGCACTCATCTATTGAGTATTTACACTTTTTTTCAAGACTTACTAGGTGCTACTAGCCTACTATATAAATATACTTTTCGAGCTTCCTCAAAACTTATAATAGCTCGTTACAGAGCAGAATGGGTAGTGCAAGGTTATCATTTTTTGTTTTTTTCCTATGCAACACTTGTTTTCAGACCCAACTAGGGGCTACTAGATCGGTGTACTATACATAGTTAGGGGCTACTAGCTCACTGTACTTTGAAATCGTATTCTTTTTTTTAAGTTGTGCTCGTCCTTCCAACATTAGAAGTTCAAAATTTTTTCTCTTCCGTTTACTTTTCCACGCTTGCTTCCAAGGCCTACTAGGAGCTAGTAGCTTACTATACTTTGAAAACGTTTTGAAGTTTTTAGAAACAAATGGTGCGGTTGTCTTGAACCCCCCCTTTTCCCTTTTATTTAACTCGAAAGACTTATTTCCAAAGCCTACTGAGGTATACTAGTTCAATATACAATTTTCGAGCGACTTCAAACCCAGTAATCAACATACTTCGTGTTTGTTTTTCCTACAGCACGTTTTCAAGGCCTACTAGGGGCTACTAACTCACTGCGCAGTTTTCGGACATTTTCAAAACTTTATCCACGCTTTGGGGGGTTTTTCTCTAAAAAAATTTGTACCTGTCCTACGAGCATCCGAAGATCAACGTTTTTCTCTTTTATTTGCTTTGCAACATTTGTTTTCAAGGCCTGCTAGAGGCTACTAGCCTACCGTACACTTTTGAAAACGTGTCAAAACCCTTACAGGACATAGTGGCAGCCACAGCCGCCTGCGAGGAAGTCAAAAAGAGCAAAAAGTTCGCGCGCATGCTCGAGCTCATCCTCCTTTTGGGCAACTACATGAACTCCGGGAGCAGGAACGCCCAGGCCTTCGGCTTCGAGATGAGTTTCCTCACAAAGGTAGGATTTTACCCCCTCCCTTTCGTTTCCCTCATGCTTTTGACAGCTGACAGGCACCAAGGACGCCACCAACAAGCAGACCCTGCTTCACTACATCGTGGAGACGACGGAGAATAAATTCCCCGACCTGCTCAACTTTCACGACGAACTCCCCCACATCAGCAGGGCGAGTCGCGTGTCCTTGGACAGCATCCAGAAGACCTTGAAGCAGATGGACGCCAGCATCAGGAACCTCCAGACGGACATCGGCAATAATCGGGTGCCCCAAGGGGAGGACGACAGGTTCCTGGAGGTGATGGAGAAGTTTGCCAAGGACGCCAGGGAGCAGTGCGACGTCCTCCAGAACATGTTCAAAAAGATGGACAACTTGTACACGGACCTGGCGGAGTACTATGCCTTCGACAAGCAAAAATACTCCTTGGAGGAGTTCTTCACGGATTTGAAGACCTTCAAGGATCAGTTTATCGTAAGGGAGAAGGTTAGGGAGTTTTTTTTTTAAATGGGGGAGTTGCAGGAGGCGAAGAAGGACAACGACAGGGAGAGGGAGTTGGAGGAGAAGAAGGCCAAAGCCAAGCTGGCGAAGGAGAAGGCCGATCAGGAGAAGCTGGAGAGGGAGAAGAGGAAGAAGGCCTTGATCGACATGAATCCCTCAGAGACGCAAGAGGGGGTCATGGACAGTTTATTGGAGGCCCTGCAGACAGGAAGCGCCTTCAGCAGGGACCAGAAGAGGAAGCGGGGGACCAGGCCTGCGGGAGGTAAAAAAAAATCGAATTTGAACACATTTCAATTGGGACATACAAATTTGTAATCCAACCCTTCTTAAAATATCATTATGTATTTGTAAAATTACATCAGGGTACCAGTTTCAGCAACCATGTGCCATCTTCAGCGCTAAAAACATATGGTTAGGTTATGATAGATTTTCAAATTTTGACTAAATTATTCTAGTTGCAACATATTTTAACAAATATTAGCAAAAATTACGTGAATTCACAAAAATTATCAGATCTTTAAAAATTTAAAAAAAAAAAAAATTAATTTTCCTACCGAAATCTAAACGACAACGGACTGTTGTCCGCGCAGATCTAAAGTGAACCTGCGCAACCACCAGTACGCTATTTCCCCGATGACATTCTAAAACAAGTACTAACGGATGTTCAATAAATTATAAGAACATATTTACATTTTTAATTATTCTGTAACAGCTTATATAAAAGTGACTCTTTTTCTACATTTTGGATGTCGACTGATCTTAAGTTCTCATCCAAAGTTAATTTGTTTAATTTCTAAAAAATGAGTACCACAAGCAAATTTCCCAAAACGAGAAAAGTCTTAATTAAGTGACACTACTACAGTACTCAAAATGACTCCCAAATTAAAAAAATATAAAAATGTACCGAGTGCCCATTTAAAAACTCAAAATTAAAGCCATTTCCGTGGTGGAAGTGATAGAAAGCTCCAATGTATGTCATAAAATGACATTTCGTGGATACTGTCAATTGATTCTTTTTAGTTTTCCATAATAATAATTAAGAAAGTTATTGGAGCGTACATGGTCTCGTTGTCACCCAGAATATGATATTTTAAGAAGGATTGAATTACAAATTTGTTCCATATTCCAGTATAATGGACTTTACGACATTACAATTTTGTTTTTTCTGTAGCTGAACGAAGGGCCCAGCTCGTGCGATCTCGTTCGAGGACGGGATTGGTCGCCGGAAGGGAGCTGACAAGGTGAGACGTCATTCACTTTTTGACATAACCTAAAAAATTGACCCGATCAGAGCGAGTTCCCACTTTTTTGCCAGTGAGCTCATCGATGACGATCCGCACACCTCCACCACGTCACTTTACTTCTGAGTGAGTGGTCGTGTTCCTAACTAACCCCCAGTTTTAGCCTTCCTAATCGTTTGATTTGATAAAAACGCTGTGGATAGACGCCAGCCGTTACCGGTCGTCTATCCGTGGCGTTGAAGAAAATTAGAAATAATCATTTTTTTTTGTTGCAGCGAAATCATGGCGTGAGTGCAACGAATCCAGCTCAACTATTTAAAAATACGTCTTCCTTTTTGTACATAAACTCCGAGAATCTCTGTCCGTTTTCTGGAATCGCGGGGCGTCTTAATTTTAAGAGAAAATGGAGGTTAATCGTTTATGTTGTATATTTGAATATTTTTATATTGTGAATATTAGTGCATATTTTAATAATAAATTATTTCGTCGATCGTTGAAGTGCGGGATTTTAAAATTCTAGGAATTTTGTTGTCGGTTGGCAACATAAAAGCCATGTAGCTCCAATTTGAAGTTCGCGCTTCTTCCTAGATGTCGCGGCTAACAAACGTCAACTGTCATTCCCATAACCCCTTATAGTTTGTTTAATTGTTTACATCGCTAGGTTTCGATTTCCAGGGGCCCCACGCCCCCCAATTCGACTGAAACTAGGAATCTCGTCGGAAAATGGCCGAGAGCACCCCCCCAAAGGTAAAAGTAAATTTTCGAGGTTATGTATAAAATTCTAAAAATATCTCCAGCACGACTGGTACCAAACAGAAGACGCCGTAGTCATCACAGTTCTCATCAAAAACGTCAAAGAGGAGGCCCTCAAGGTCACTTTCAACCCCACCTCCGTGAGTCTTAACCTCCCCGAGGATGCCCTTGATGTAAACTTCGAACTGTCAAATCGAGTGCTCCCTGAACAATCCTCATACAAAATAACTCCATCCAAAGTACGGCTTTTGACAATTGATTGTTACTAATTGAGCAGTTTTAGATTGAAGTTAAATTGAAGAAAGCCGAGGGGGTACGTTGGACGAAACTGGAAGGGGAAGCCGAGGCTGTGAAGACAATCCCCGTGGAGGGGGCGCAAAGTAATGGGCCCCCGGCTTACCCCACTTCGAGGAAGGGGAAGGACTGGTCTGCGGTGGAGAAGGAGATGAAGGAGGAGGAGGCGAGGGAGAAGCCCGAGGGGGAGGAGGCTTTAAACAAGTTGTTCCAAGAGATTTACGGCAAGGGCAGCGACGAAGTTAAGAGGGCCATGAATAAAAGCTACGTAAGTCAGGGACTTACTGGTTGGAGTTGTGACAGCCTGAAAAAACCTGCTTAGTTCTGAAAACTGAAAATCAAGTCACTTGAGAAAACATGGCGCCTGTTTATTTATCGCGATTGCTTTTTGTTTCCATTGTTGACACACTAATTTCTGCTAGATTTTGATTCGTTGAAAGTTCAGAAATAGAAAACTGCGTTTATCGCAATTCAACCAGTAGGAGTTTAGTTATTTAGTTATCACATTTTAGGACGACTCGAATCTGAATTTTCATATCAATCAAGATTTTCATAAAAACACGTTTGAAATTTCTTGAACGTGAATTTTCTTTATTTTTTGGCGGGGAAATTCGAGATTTGAAGATTGACGGTTTTGGCGCGATGACGTCATCTTTGGGGTGCGTTCAAGTACTGAACGAGTTAATTTTTTGTTTCTAGATGGAGAGTGGAGGAACCGTGCTCAGCACCAATTGGGGCGAGATATCCAAAGACAAAGTTGCCGTAAAGCCGCCTGATGGAATGGAGTTTAAAAAATGGCAGTAGAACAATTATTACTTTTACCTTATTTGATATTTATACACTGGTTTCTAATAAATTTTTTATGGATTATTGGTAGTAAGTTTTCTTTAAGATGAGTATTATTTGTCATTCTTCTTTATGGCATAATATAAAACAACCGGTGCTTTAACTGTCATTTATTTTGCAAAAAATATTTTTGTCTAATTCGGTAGACAAAAAAGTTGGCACCAACCAAATTTCTGAAAATAACAGATTTGACAGGCAATGTTGCCAAGTTTCCTGTATTACGCCTCCAACCTGAAATAGTTCTGATTCTAGCATCCAATCTTAAGAAAGTGACGTTTGTGAAGAGACAAATTTTTTATTAATATAAAATTTATTAAAATCTAGGAGTATAAATAACTACAATAGGTAACTACTTTACTGCCATTTTTTAAACTCCATTCCGTCAGGTGGCTTTACAGTAACTTTTTCTTTCGATATTTCGCCCCAATTGGTGCTGAGCACAGTCCCTCCACTCTCCATCTGAAATAAACAAATTTAAATTAAAACAAAAATTTACGCACTTCACAGTGTGCCCGAGAAATTCCAGTGTGGCTTAGCCACAAAAATCGGCGAATAGATCTCATGTCTGAACGCACCCCAAAAGTGACGTCACGGCGCTAAAACCCGTCGAAATCTGGAATTTCGATTTTGTTGATGGGCGATTGACATCAAACACAAAAAATCTAGAAAATTCACGTTCGAGTAACTTTAATGGTACTGTTCTTGTGAAAATTTTCGTTGGTTTAAATGAAAATTGGAACTTGAAAATGCGGCTATGACAATTGGCGTTTGTAGCTGAGCTGTCAATCTGTCATTGTCATTTGCATTAAATAATTGAATAACGCGCGGCAACAAAGTTGGCGTCAGTCTCTTTTTCTTTCCCGGAATCTCCTGGAAAATTCGTGAATTTCCTGGAAAATTCGTGTCTTCCCCGTGAAAAATCGTTGTACAACGTGTTACAATAGTTCATTTTATGGAATTAACTCCCAAAAGTGCAATAATCTTTTCGAGTCTTCGACCAATCAAAATCTAGCAATATTTATTTTGTTCTCGGGAGTTTCCTCGAAAATAGTGTTTTGGACAAACTGGATTGGGGTTTTATCGAAATTTCGCTGGTTTTCAGTGAAAATTTATTTGAGAAGTGGGCTATGTGAGAGACGTTTGTGTCAGTCATTGCAATGCAATGAACAAAAACAATTGAATAACGCGGTAACAGTGCGCGTCGGTACCTGGTTTTCTGGTTTTCCCATTTCTCCTGTTTTTCCGGTGAAAAATCATTCCAAAATGAATAAAAAGTGTTAACCTAAACTCTTAATCAAATCAGTTTTCTGTTGCTGAGCCTTTGGCCAATCAAAATCTAGAAAACATTTATTTTGTTTTTGGAAACCGTGTGTTAAGACTAATTCTAGTGTGTGTGTCAAAAATGGAAACAAAAGGCAATTGCAATAGATAAACTAAGCAGGTTTTTCCAGGCTGCCGCAACTCCAACTGGTAAGTCCCCTACTTACATAGCTTTTATTCATGGCCCTCTTAACTTCGTCACTGCCTTTGCCATAAATCTCTTGAAACAACTTGTTCAAAGCCTCCTCCCCCTCGGGCTTCTCCCTCGCCTCCTCCTCCTTCATCTCCTTCTCCACCGCAGACCAGTCCTTCCCCTTCCTCGAAGTGGGGTAAGCCGGGGGCCCATTACTTTGCGCCCCCTCCACGGGGATTGTCTTCACAGCCTCGACTTCCCCTTCCAGTTTCGTCCAACGTACCCCCTCAGCTTTCTTCAACTTAACCTCAATCTAAAACTGCTCGATTAGTAACAATCAATTGTCAAAGCCCGTACTTTGGAGGGAGTTATTTTGTACGAGGATTGTTCAGGGAGCACTTGATGAGACAGTTCGAAGTTTACATCGATGGCATCCTCGGGGAGGTTTAAACTCACGGAGGTGGGGTTGAAAGTGACCTTAAGGGCCTCCTCTTTGACGTTTTTGAGGAGGACTGTGATGACCACCGCGTCTTCGGTTTGGTACCAGTCGTGCTGAAATATTTTCACAATTCTGAATATAACCCCAAAAATTTACTTTTACCTTTGGGGGGGCGCTTTCGGCCATTCTTTTTGGATAAAGTCCGAGTTTTGGTTGAATTTGGGGGCGCCGGGTCCCTAGAAATCGGAATTTGCGTTATATAAAAACAAATTGGGTTGACAGAAGTGACACTAATGACAGGCGGAGGCACGTGAGACATCTTGGAGGAGTGGGGCTGAGGCGCGAAGTTTAAATTGGAACTAGTATGGGAAGGTGGGGAATGAATTTCGTTTAAGAAAAGTGAATAGCTATTTCGCGCACTCCCCCGTTTTGAATTACGAACCAACGTAGTCATGCGAATTGATTCTCTGTCCTTCAAAAGATTTTTGGAGTGAGCGAGGAAGTCCGCCATTTTGAATATACAGGGTGGTCGTTTTATCTTGAGACTGGCAAATATCTCGAAAAGGAAGCATTTTAGAAAAAAATGTTTTGTATAAAAGTTTTATGACGTCGAGGGGGAAAATAGATGGCATCATCGCCATTTTGATTCAAGGTCATTTTCAAGGTCAAATGAAGGTCAACTTGATTTTTTTTAATGGAAACCTATATTTTTTATTACAGATTCTTATTCCCCATAAAAGAACAAACAACTCTCATCTAAACTATTTTTGGATCCGACGGATGTAAATTTTAACCTTTTTCGAAATCCCTAGACATTCCCTAGTAACAGCCGCAAGACAAAACAACTGAACAACTGTTGTAACTTAGCAACGATGAATTCTAGATAAGTAAACCACAAAAATTGTTGTAGATTTTGTTTTTGCCATGCCGCTGTTGCTAGGGAAGGCAATGGATTTCGAAGAAGATTAAAATTTTGATTTAAATATCTGACAAACTATCCATCGGATCCAAAAATAGTTTAGATGAGAGTTGTTTGTTCTTTTACGGGGAATAAGAATCTGTAATAAAAAATGTAGGTTTCCCTTTAAAAAAAATGAAGTTGACCTTCATTTGACCTTGAATCAAAATGGCGTCGATGCTATCTATTTTCCCCCTCGAAGTCATAAAGCTTTTATACAAAACATTTTTCTCTAAAATGCTTCCTATCCGAGATATTTGCCAGTCTCAAGATAAAACGACCAGCCTGTATATAACAAATAACGATTTTAAAGATCCACCATTTTGAATTTCCCAAAAACAATACCACATTTTCAAAGTTTATTTAGTGAATTGCTCAAGTCGTGGGCCATTTTGAATTTTTTACAAGTAATGTAAACGTATTATCTATTCATGACCCAAAAAACTATACGGACTCACTGAAGGTATGTAGATAAGTAGTTACATTTTATGCGTATGTGTTTTTTCTTACCCGGTTTTAACCACACATTAGCCGTCAGATATTTTGAATTCAATTAAAACAGTGAAAAACTGATCAAAATTACTGGGGAATAATTTCGGGCATCATATTCTACAGATTGCTGTCGAAGAGATAAATGTTTTTTTTAACCCTTCCACATAATTTATTCAAACAACTTAACATAATAACATTAATAAATAATATTGTGTATTATCCCATTTACGAAATAACATATGACTGAATATCTCCTAACGCATCTAAATTAGAGATCTGAAAAAATTACAAGAAATAATCCTATAAACTGGCCCCTTAAACTATTTAAAATAGCGAAACATTGAGGGGAGGGGGCGCCTGAGTTATGTACAATACGAAGCCCCTGTTCATTAAAAAAAAGACATCTATAATTGCACTTATGTAGGGAAGACATTAGCTAACTTAGCCTAACTAGGAATGTCTGGCGTATAATTTCTCTCACAAGCCGTATTTACAAAAATATTTTATTTACAATTTAGAGTGTGGTCACATCACATGGGTTAGCACCGTTTTGTACTTTTGAGCTTGTGGGAATTTGGGGGAAAAATTGGCTAGTGTCTCTTCATGTGGAGAGAGAGGTGGTCCGATCGGCTGAAGGACCGCTGGCAGAGGTTGCAGCTGAAGGGTTTCTGGCCGGTGTGCTTCCGGTAGTGACGAGTCAGTTCGTCCGAACGGGCGAACTTCCACGTGCAGCCGTCCCACGAGCACTGGTAGGGCTTTTCCCCTGCGAAAAAATCACGAGTTAACTTTCAAAATTCATCTATGTTTGGTTAACTTTGAAAACGCTTAAAATCTAACAAACGCTGTATATCGTCAATATAACTAATAATAATATAACTAATATAAGTAATAATGTGCGAAAAGTTTACGTCTTAACTTTCAAAATTCATCCCAAGTTGGATTAACTTGTCATACGTTTAACTTTCAAGCAAATTCCAAAGTAAATTTTAGGTTAACATAGAAGTTTGGCTTCCATTCATCGGAAAAGGATTTGGTTAACCTTCAAACTCTAACTTGAAGTTCAGGCGAAACGTCTATACAATCATTTTTAGGCAAACAGTGTTAGCCCCCGGTTTTAAGTTGACAGTTAACTTCCACATCAAAAATTGAAGGACAGTGAAAGCAATAATGGAAGAGATTGTCTATAGCTTGTATAATTTTGCCTCATCCTTCTCGTCATAATTACGACAATTCCCATGAATTGACTCATCTGTCACGCAATAGAATAGTTATTAATTTATAATAAAAACCACCGCCGGTCAGAACTAACGAGGCCAATAAAGTAAATAAATTTTTCTTTATGGCCGTCGTACGGTTGCAACAAACATCAACCAAGGCAGGATGAAATTTATCGCCGCAGTAAGTCACTCGACTAGATCTCCTCAATGAGCTTAATGACGACCGTCATTTGTATCACAAATTTCAAACGAGTCGACTTTTTTTTTCGCGGTGATGAAAATCGGAATCTGCGGGGGCAGCGGGTCTATTGTTCTAAAAAAAATCGAATAAATTAACACATTGTCCGACAAGTGTAACGATATCTCGACAATCAATCTGTGGGCGTACCCCGAATTAATCGAACTACTGCCCGCCACTTAATTGGAACAATAAAACGGTAATTTGTTATTGATTCGGTTATTTATCGTCGTCTACCTCTGGGTGTTTTTTTAGGATTTTTAACATTTTTTTATTCTACAAAACTGAATCTTTTTTCTATATAGTTTTTTGCCCCCCTCACATTTTCTGTGGAAAAAATTATAAAAATACAGAACTGGCACTGTTTAACAAAGAAAACCTTTTCCTTCGTGGGAATTTTTTTTGATTTTTTAAATTTATTTTTAAAATATAAATCTGGCCGATGTCCCCCTGTGTTCTTTTGTGGGCCTTCAGGCGCGAACTTTTCGCGTAGACTTGAAGACGGTAATTCTTTTAGGATTTTAACATTTTTTTTATCCTACAAAACTGTGAATTTCTGTTTCATATACATATGTGGAAAAAATCGCAAAAATACAGAACTGGCAGCATTTAACAGAGAAAAAAAACATTTTCCCTCCCGTGATTTTTTTTGATTTTTAAAATATAAATCCGGTCGATGTCCCCCTACCTGTGTGCGTTCTTTTGTGGGCCTTCAGGTGGGAACTCTTCGTGTAGACTTTATGGCAACCCGCTACGTCGCATCGGTGGATCTTCCGCCTCCTGGCCGTGGTGTCTGTTCGGTTATCTTCGCAATTATTGTTGTTTATCGACGTCGATTCTGAAGGCGTTCGCGTGATCGTTCTGAAATATAACGGACATTGGTGGGGGGTAGGGGGTTAATTTCATGGACTTACATTGAGGCGTCCTTCAGTTTTTGGAGGGTCAGGAGGGTCACTGTTGATGAAAGAGATCTCGAGGGGTCCGTCAGAGACACGTTGATGTCTTGGGATATCACATTTTTAGGAATATCTGAAAAAAATCCAGCTTTAGTCGTCTTTTTTCGGTTTAAATTTAAAAAAAAATCTGGCAGCATTTAAAAAAGAAAGTATTCTGCTTAACCTGCAATATAAGGCGCTTTCCTTTTACACATTTATCTGAAGTGCCTGAGTTAACCTCAGCAATATGATTGGTCAAAATTCAAATGAATCAATCAAATTGCTGAGATTAGTTAGATTTCTGAGATAATTGTGCAAAAGGAAAGCGCCTATAGTCGTTTTTCTTCCCTGTCAACTGTTAAATACAGCTGTCACGGAACGGAATACCAACCAATTTTCTGTTACGAATGACTATTGAGTGTTACCAATAAGTATTCACCGCTAGATGGCGCGGAACTTCTCAAACGTCATAATCACATGGCCCGCTTTCCCAACATTTGCATCAGGAATGTCACAACGTTAAGGGCGTTTACACGCCCCGATGTCAACAAACTCGGAAGCCTCAACCGGCGCGCGTTGGCGGTAGGTGTGAACACGTCTTCAGAATTTTTACCAAATTCTCCAACCAGTTAATTGCTAGTCATCCAAATTAGTAGCGTTTCATCTAAATACTAATGGAGGTCATAACTTTTATCATCGATCAAATTGAATATTTATTGCGGGAATATTCAAATCGAAAAATTGTAAAACGGAATCAGTTTATTGAAGGGCATAATTTGAAAACCGCCAATTAAGCTCATCACTGAAAAATTAACGGTTACTTAATCAGATTAACCTTGATCGGTTCGATCATAAATCAGGCGAGTGTTTAGCATAGGTGTGCCTTATGAGAAACAGAAAGGTGGACGACAATTTTGTTTCGGAGCTCGTAAATTACTGATGGGAGTTTTTATGGAAATTTCCACGGGACTGATCCATTTTAACCGGTCAAAGCACCAGGAGGATTTCCCCAAGAAAAAATAAGGATATTTTTATTTGTGCTGAATCATGGGCTAAAATCAATTTAGACGCATTCTTGTATTAGAACTAATTAATTTTTGATTGAATTTGAAACCTGCGTTAACCTTTTTCCGGTTAACAAATTAATTAGTATCAGGCAAGGACATTTGGGGGGTTTTGGGTGTGGCTTTTCATACGTCGCGAAGATGACACTGGGCGCGGTCTTGGCATTAACATAACCTACATAGGTGACGTCATCGTCGGTTTGGCGCCCGAACCTCAAAGCATCCTCCGCCCTGCCCGTCCTAGTATTCCTCTTGCGTTATATGTTGATCGCGCCTGGTATGGTGCCGTATGAAAGTCTTGGGAGTGTCCAAGGTCGACTATGAAGATGAACCCAACTAGCAAGTGTACCACATCGCGGAGCTTTCACAGAATCAAGATAGGAGAAGACAAAAACCAGTTTGCGAAACACTATGGGCGTCATGTACCATCCATCAGCGGTATCATCGTCAAATGTCATCCGTTTTATATTTTATGCAAAGGAGGCTTACGAAACGCGACTTTCAACTTTTCGAGGTTACATCATCCGGTGCATCCCTAATAGGCTCAGCCGCCTCGTTCGGCTACTGTGCGAAAAAGAACGGGGATCAGGATTGACCCCTGAGGCAACCCGGTAATTGCGATCCGCCTTAACATAATAATTGGCGATGTTATTACACAACGCGGATTTTTCAGGGCTGGCCCTTTCCGAGGGAGCGGAACGCCTCCAAATTGCCATCTTCCTGTTTTGATGACTGGCAATGAATCGTTGATTTAAACATCCTAGAGATGGCGCTAATTTACCTCCCCCTCCGCCCGCCCCGAAATACTAAATCGATTAAAATTCCCCAAGTGGATTTACATACCTACCTGGCAATTAAATCGTCCGTCAAACGATCCGACATTCTGTTTTGAAAGCAATGCAAGCGCGTACACATTTAGTGTTCCATTTAACAATAAATTATTGTACAATGTACGCACGTAACCTTGCCTCCGGTTTTCCGTGGGTTTTTTCGCCTTTTTCTTATATTTATATCGACGGTGTAATTTTTATTGCACGTTTGCTAATCAGCGAGGTGATTAGATCCAGCGGAAAATGCTTCTTAATTCTTTTCCTGATTAATTAATGAATGCCTTTCAGCGCAATTAAAACGATAATGATCGCTTGTTGCCGCCAACATTTTGAAGGGTAACACCGACATAATGATATAGTAGCTGCACCAAAGTCGTTGCCCACACGAGTACCAGCATGTGGACTGTTGTGATGAGATGACACATGTCCGAGGCCTCGGTCGTACCGACTATTTGTAGCTGAATCATGGAAAACCGAGCCTGAAACGCTGAGCCGCGAAAATGTTGCCAATGGAACTGGCGGGATCCCATGAACAAAACGGCAACCAAATCAACTTTTTAATTTTGCAGCACAAATTAATAAATGCAGTGAACGGCATAAAATTCCTCTGACGCAAAAGATCGAAAATGCTGAGATGGTTAGATCACCATAATCCGAGCGAACCCAATAAGCATCCAAAAACGTTTACAGGAAGTCACAGCATAACAAAAATCAGGAACCCCAACTTCAACCCACCACGTTTCTAACAACAAAAGACCTCACAAGGCCTGAGCTAATGGCAGAGACTCTCAATCTTACCCACCCATATAACACTCAAAAGACAATAAGGAAATACCTCATGCAGTCGCCAAAGTATCCCGTTTCCTTTTCGTTGAGGTTATGAGTGAATATGGTGGGAACCAAAAACGTAAGGCGTAGTAGAAAGGTTCAGAAGTGCAAGGACCATTCACATTGCTGTTATTGGACAACCCAACAGGGCTCGAGAAAGAGTGTAAAAAAGAAGTCTAATGTCCAAGATTCACCCTTGGGAAGATTTATAGCTACAGGTAGTCGAAAGGCCCTGATGGAGTAAACGTAGCTTGTCTTTTTAGCAGTACTCCCGGAGAAGAGGTTTTTATCTTCATAGATAATCTTTAAACAGACTTTATTAGCTATACTGATTACCAGCAAATTCTTAACACCTCTTTGTGTTTGTAAGGCAGCCCTAGATGGAGTAAACTATTTAGGATAGTTCTGCTAAAGAAAGCTGACGAGGACCCATCATTGAGTAGCATTAGATGGAGTAAACGTAGTTTGTCTTTTTAGCAGTAGTCCTGGAGAAGAGGTTCAAATCTTCATAGATCATCTTTAAAACAGACCTTAGTAGTAGCTATACTGATTGCCAGCAAATTCTTAACACTTCTTTGTGTTTGTATAAGGCAGACTTAGAAGGAGTAAACTTTATTTAGGACAGTTCCGTTAAAGAAGGTCGGGGAGGTCCCAACCCAAGTCCTTATAATACGTAGCTAAGAGGAAAGACTTTACACCTCCTTGTGCGTGTCAGCTTTGGATAAGTAAGCTTAGCCTGAGCCTTATAGTTGTAGGACCCCAGTCCTCATAAATCATCCGAACAGACCACGGCCGCATAATTGCAGTCGTGAAAATTCACCCATCGCAAAGGGAAGGGTACTAACCTTGGCAGACGTCGGCAAGATCGTGGGAAACTAGATTAGAAGAGAATCTCTCGGATATTTAAGCGATTAGTGTCCTGCAGCGGAGTGTCGAAACGTATTTAGCTAAAAGTCATTGCATAATTTGAGATATCGGAGAAAGCCCACTGACATTTTAAGATCGGCGATTTTTTATTGTTCGCTAATTGGGGTACGTGTGGATGCAATTTCGGTCCATTGTTTGATCTGTTGTGACAGCACCCTGATTGATGGGCGGGCGCTCCTAGGCCAATCACCGTTTTTACTAGCGAACGTTCTAGTAATAACGTGTGGGTGACACAACAGCGGTACTTCATAAAACCCAATCAAGGTTGCAGGCTGCACTGGCCCAAAACTGGAAAAGACGTGAAATATCCGGAGAATGCGCGTGCACATTTACAAAGACACCGATAGTTAATCTACAAGTCGTATTACGTCGGGTAATACTATCTAATTGTATCAACATTTATACAATTACCGTTGCCTTCAATGCCAATCTCTTCGGAGGATCATAAACTAAAATCAAGGTAGGCTCTAGTTGGTAATCCCACACTAGCGATTAATTAGTACTGCCTACGGGTTCTCGCCCTTTTACCGCAAGCGATGGTACTTCTGGGGTATCCCGGTCGGGCCGGGTCACGACTTGAACTATCGCACGCCCCAGGTGAGCGCATCTTCACCCGTACAGTTAGTTTCTATATTTATCCGTCTTTTTTCGGGGGTGAGTAGTACCGCCGCGTGGTACCGTGGGAAACAACACCGGCTGCCGGTGTTACGCCGGCGGTCGTGAATGATAGCCCAAACAAACACTGCGCCTTCTCTAACTTGCTCGCTAATCTATAAATAATAGCCGCGCCAAATAGATTACGCACGCCAGACGTATATCGGAGCGACCTCATGCTGCGAAATCTGTATTGGAACACATACGGTGCGAAGATTTTATCTGGAGCGGTTTTTCGCTTGCATCTCCATCAGTGAGGCAACCGCCGTTGAGCGATTGTAACGCAGGGGTCGTACTGATCTGATTTTGTGGTGAACGGTCGAAAACATCGATGTAGCGTTAGTAAAAGGCCGAGGAGCTTTCAAAATCGGAGAGTAACGCAATACGTTCAGTGCCATTGAAGCTGATTCTATCGTGCTGAAATTTATCTGCGCTAACGAACAGACATCTCTCAATGCGACGATTTATGGAAAAGATCTGACGGGGAGCTTCGGAGCTTTCTAACAGGGATTGACTAAGCCGATCCCGTTAGACATATCAACCGGTGAAGCGTCTTTTAAATTTTAGTCTGGGGCTCAAACCACAGTCTTATCTGAGAACGAGGGAAACAGCGGAAAACCTCGTTTTTTATACATTTGGCAACCGGAGATGTGATTGGCCGTCTCCTGACAGTAGCAGTGAAATGGATCCCCCCCCCCCCCCCCGAAATTGCCGCCATAACTCCAGACTCGTAGACCTCGTCCGCATTTTTCCCTCGACCGCGAAGAATCCACCGATCCTAATCTCCCAACTAATTAAAATCGCTTTATATAGAAAATGAGCGTCTATCTCGATCGTCCCTGAAGATACCAAAGAATTAATTTCACCGCATCTTCCTGCGGTTTTACGCGTAGGCGTACCAGCATTGATTGTGATGTTAAAAGTGTGCCGTGGCGGTTTACCGGTGTGACCTCCGACCTCTGAGGTCAGCCCAACAGCTATGCGCATAATTCGTTGTCATACACAATTTGCGTACGTGGATGAGCTCCTCGCGCACTTTCCACTTCCGGGGCCGTAAACTTCTATTAAGGGCCCCTCACCCATCGCCCATCTTCAATAACAATAAAACCGATATTGGTTTAATTCCATTACCCGCAGGCCAATGCCATTTGCATACAATCGCGCCAATAAAATATATTTTCATTATGTCCCCCCCGTCTTATTTGTATTAATTTGTCCGAGGATCTTCTCCGGTTCGCTCGAGCGTACCATTATCTCAGACAAAGGAGTACTACCACATTTTTGTCGTCGCTATTTATTGTCTTTCCTTTCATTCAACAACTTAATAATGCCATTGTTCACGATGATATGTAGATGTAATTCTGGTCTTGACATTATTTGAGGCGGTACCACCGAGCGATTTTTTAACTAAATTCACCCAAACAAGGTTATGGAAATGAGGAACGGCGCTGTTTGTTTCGAAACGGAAATCCTGGCCCGGCGATTTTTTTGGATTAACAATTAAGCAAAGGGCAATGAAATGAAAGTGTTATTTCCCAGGTCCGGTTGGATCGCGGATTTCAAGACGTCTTTGTAACAAATCTTGGAAACTTTGGAATAAATAGAAAATCATTACGAAGATGATCGTAAATATGAGTTGCGTGGTTGTGCGCTATTATACCGAGGCGCGTTTATAAAATAATACTACCGCGTTTATTCTTCGGAGCGTGATTAAGGAGAGAACAGGGTTTTTGCTCGGATTCAATTTGTCTAGAAAGTGGGAAAAATTATTTTCCCATATAAAAACGCAGATTAAGGTGAGCTGTTGCGGATCTGGTTGCGTGCGTTTTCAGAATCACTTAAAGTGCTAAACATGTGTTTTTGCACTATTCTAAGCTGAAAAGCACGATTTGAGCCTAAAAAGCGTCAAAAACGCGTTTTCGTACTATTCTGAGCTGAAAAGCACGATTTGAGCCTAAATAGCGTCAAAAATGCATTTTCGTACTATTTTGAGCTGAAAAGCACGATTTGTGTCTAAATAGCGCCAAAAACGCGTTTTCACACTATTCTGAGCTGAAAAGCAAAAAGCACAATTCAAGCCTAAATAGAGTCAAAAACGCGTGTTCGCACTATTCTGAGCTAAAACGCACGATTTGAGCCTAAATAGCGTCAAAAACGTGTTTTCGTACCATTCTGAGCTGAAAAGCACGATTTGACCCTAAATATCGTCAAAAACGCGTTCTCGCACTAAAAAGGTTGTTCGAGGAAAACAGCGGAAAACTCCTTTTGACACCCGGAAGGCGTATGGCTAGAGCTAAAAATCACATTAAAACTCAGATCTCGTGTCCAAGGATACCGTTTGAGCGGCCCGCTTCCACAACAAGGCTCCGTAAACTCAGGGGAATAGTGAATTGTGCCGGTGGGTAATTAAGGAGCTCGGTGCGTTGGTTTTTTCCGATTTATTAAAGCAACAAAAACGTCCCATAAAAATAATTTGAATGTACGTATGGTCATATGCACAGTCTACGCGAGACCTTGATACACATTACCTCTGCCGGCACATACGTTCTATAGTAAAAGGCGGTGTTTTATTGCCGCTCGTAATATTTTTCAGTGTCGATGGCTGAAAATCAAGAAAAACCCTTCGAATCGAATCGTCGATTAACTTCTCACAAGTGAACGCGGATTAATCCGCGCCCGCCGTAATCATGCGGAATAAATTGCCTCGCACTGGCTCGATAAAATATTATGAATGTATGCGAGGTGTCGGGAGTAAATTAGAAAACATACGCGATCATTTATAATAATGCCCATTGATGTAAATTGAGAATGCGCAACTTAATACGAAACCTACGGGCGCTCTTGAGACTTCCTCGTCATCAATCTGGAGGAGAACGTCTGTGGGGGTTGGCCGAAAAAGCTGCTTTAGAAAAAAGGGAAATCATAGTAAATTCTTAATTACGTGCCTCGGTTAAAAGTCAATAACAACTGAAAAAATGAGTGAAGGCTGAAGACTTGGTAGTTCTACTTCTACATGTACACAGATTGGATATTAGCAATCCACCCGCTTTGCTAGGTCAGGTCCCGTCTAGCATATTATTAACGAAGAAGGGCGCTGCTATAGGAAGATGTTACAGTTACAAGAGATCCAATAGAAAGAAGGATACAGGAGAGCAATCAGGTACCATTTTAGTAGAGGGCGCTGCCAGAAAGATGTTATAACTACAAAAGATCAATTGGGGATAAGAGGGAACCAAACAAAACAATAAGAAGACTCCGCAAAACTATACGCCCGCTATAATGACGTCATTGCCTATTTCTTAGGCCAAGCTCTTTCAGAACTCCTTGGGACTCTTGGGAGTAAATTAAGGTCTGGGGATAATCAAGTCAAGCGATTGCCACAAAGGTGGGTCCATTCGGGATTGAAAAAGGTGGTTTGGAGGCTCCTACCGATTCCACAGGAACAAAGCACGATTTACGTTAGGGTCGTGCCGTCCGCCTGACAATGCGGGAGCGTCTTCCGCTGTATCTAAGTGGGCCGTGCATCTTGTAAACTCCAGATAAAGCGTTCACGACTCGGAGATTCTCAACACATCAATTCCGCCGACATCATCCATTATAAAAGCCGGGACGTGAGCAGTAACGACTCGTCTTCGTGCGTGTGTGGGAGAATGGAAATTTTTCCGGCTGCCACCAGATGGCGACACGGCTTTTACCCGCCCGATTTGCAATTCAACCGCACCATTTACATACCCGTATGTCTCTGTCATCGAATTTGACGGGGCCATTATGCACGGTTGATAAACGGAAAAATCCCGAACGCGACTTACCTGGTGGCTGTTGCTGTTTGCTAGGTGGCGCTGGGTTGCGCAGCCTCTGTGGGGGATATTTTGGTACTTGAAGGACTACTGGGGTTTTCACGCTCAGATCCACCGGCTCCATCTGGACGGGAGGTCCTTCTGCCTGGAACGAAACCCCACCTTAGACTAGTGTTGTCGTGTTTATGGGCATCGGATGATATTTAACGCGTTAAAGGTTGTCGCCCAGTTTACGATTCCCCATTACGGTCCTAATTACATCGTCGTTATAATTATAATGGCGCTCGTAAAAGTGATAATTACCCGGGTAATTATTTTATAACTCAATTTTTCGATTTCATCGCAGCGATGCAATTTCCTTGCGACTCCAAGGGTGATTCTAGGGTCAAGGAGCAAAATCCGTTTAAATAGTTTTTCAGGCGTGGGCCATTGTAGCGCGATAATTAGTGAGGCCTCGCCAGCTCGCTCCGCAAATAAACATTAAGGAATAATAGTGCGGCAGCAATTACCGTCCGCAATTAAACACAGCGATGCTCTTTACCGATGGATAATACGCACGCTGGTTGCTGTTTGTGTCTAATGATGTCAGTCGATCCATCTTATATGGCCATTATGTTCGACCTTAATAGATGCAGGTGAATTCAAAGGACGCAATCCCCTCGTCGTTGTTGATGTGTGATGCAAAACGCGCGTGCAAAGAATGCCACCCGTTGATTAAAAGTGACATGGCGCAATGTCAAAAGCGATGACGGGGCGCTTTGTTGAACAGCAACGGGCCACAAACGGACCCTTGCGGAACGGAAAATTGTGCACAGTAAACTGAAGTTGCGCATCTGCAAGCGAGCAATCCTTAACATACGTAATATAGTACCGCTTCAGGTGAGGTCCCGTTTAGGCAAACTAGTATTAATTGCGTTAATCCTATAATTTTCAGTGGACGACATGGAAGCGAGTCTCAAAAACACGAAAAAAGCATTTTTATCAAAGTGACATCTTAAAAATACAAAAATTTCAATCGAAGTGAAAATAGTAAAAAAGGAAAGTGGCAAAGGGGCACAACACAGATTTCGGTCTATAAAACTACTACTGCATTTCCAACGTTTTCCCAATTATGCCAGTCCTCGCGCACCTGCCGACCCGACAACATTTCCACTGTCGCAATCGCGTAATCAGAGTCTCGCAATTAAAACAACTCATCTCAGAAGGCGTGGGCGCGTACTCGCCGCCGGGAAAGTTCCATACCTATTTGGAAATAACGTGTGTAATTTATCGGACCGTCCCATTATTCTAATTAGTTTCGTGTGAATCCGACCATTAATAATGGAGGGTTTTATTGAAAACTCTGCCACCGCGATTCGGTACATGTTGACTCGTAACGGTATCGAGGAGGCCTCGCGTGCCCGTCCTGTGTTTATAAACGCATTATGTGCGTTGTCTTATTGTCTGGTTTTTGTGTTACCGGTCGATTTATCTAACGTGACATAATATTGACAGGACGGGCTTGTAACCAGTTGGCAAATGGTCAAATGTAACGCGATATGACGTATCTGAGATCTAGACGTGTTCTGATCATTACGAACGTGCGCTTGGAGGTAACCTGCGCCGCAGGTGCCACGGAGAAGATCCGGCTTGGGCGAACCGCACGGGCTCCAAAATGGCGGTCTAAAAAAGAATTTTGAGACGATGTACTTAACGACATTAATAGTTAGACTAGTCCGGGACCTGAGCTGACAATCTGCGCCGCATGTGCCCACGAGCTCCAAAATAGTGCTAAAGGAGAATTTTGCGTTAACGGTATTAATAGTAGTTAGATTAGCCGGGGGTCTGACCTGGCAACCTGTGCCCGAGCACGGGCTCCAAAATGGCGCTGCTAAAAGAATCTGATGGACGAATCTAAGGCTTATAAATGACCGTAGTTAACAGCATTAATAGTTAGATTAGCCGGAAACCTGACCTGACAAGGACCTAGAAGCTGCTTGGATTCCAACCATCATTGTGGCTTCAAATCGATTTTTTTCCAATAAGAGAGGATAATGGCAGCGCATCTCTGCCCGGAAGGTTCATCAGTGTTCCAATATTTCTGAGAGGCGCCTCAATAAAAGTACAGTTAGATAATTTCATCGCGGAACATCTGGCAAATGTGCGTCTATCATTACCGACTAATGGAAATATGTGGGCACCTCCGCTAGCATCTTCTCATAATCATCATCATCGGCCGCTTTCAACACTGGAAAAAGCGAGTCGTTCCTTTTTCTAACGTGCGGTAAAAGTACCAACTCGAGTGAGAGGAGACCGGTACGTCACGCATTCACGAAATTGTCGCCCGATGACCCTGTTCGTCTATTTGCTAATCCTAACATACGAGGTAAAATAAAATTCAGACGTCTCTTAATTGGAACCCGTTCCTCGCCGCTTAATCTAAAAATCAAGTCGCCAATCGACTCCGTTGACCCCCGCGACCCCAGCACGTGACATCGTTGCTCTTGTTTACACGTGGTACTCACCTCCGGTGCTGTGGGAGAGGACGGTACCCCCGGTCTGGGAGCCCCGATCCACCGGTCTATGTCGGAACGACATTCGTCCTGCAACAAAAAAATAAATAAAAACGCGGCCTTAATGACCTCGATTGATATCTCCCGACCTCTCGAGGCTTCCGCTTGACCCCGCGCTTTTTACCAATAGGATCCTCCTTTCAAAGGCCGCAGTGAAAATAGAAGAGTGGAGGCGTTGAGTCTTTCACTTGGTCTACTAATTTATCGCGTTATGTTTTACAATTGGTGGGCCAGGATTTTGCTGCTAACCTTTTATCAGGTTCGAGGATTTTTTTTGTTTCAGAGTTGGCAGTTTGAATTAATAATTAACCAATGAGCAGAAGTTTACAGTTGACTTCTTTGTGGTTTGGATTTTTCCACTGGCAGGGTCGAGTGGAGAAACTCGCCGGTTGAGCAAATGGATTGGGGGATTTTTTTGTTTCAGCATTGGTGGTCGTTTGTAGTAATCCACCTGCTGCAATAGGGCAGGTCAGGTCCTGTCTAGTCAAACTAGTATTAACTTAATCGGCCTACCCCCAAGTTTCTTGACTTCGTAAAAAATTAAAAACTAGGCTCAAGCTTATCGACCACGAATTCATGTGTGAAAATATTGACTTAGCATGTTTTATTCAAAAATTATCAAGCATCGATTCCGCCTTAGTCGAACTAGTCCAATGAAGAAGCTAAGAGTTGCCATTAGCTCCCTAAGAATCATCATGGAAGGTAAATAATTTACCGCGCGATGGCTTTACATTTATAATTGTAGATGACCCCTTCTACCCGCTGAAAATTCCTGTGAATCTTATGTACCACAATAAAGTTAAGCCCACAATTCGCCTAGTCATGGCCTATTCCTATATTCTACTGCTAGTGACTTGGTGGTTCTTCATAACAAACTATAGCAAGCAAGATTTGAAAAAATTCGGAGCCCCTGTTATATTTGCCAGTTATGGCTTGGCCATAATCGAGTTGATGTACCTGAAAGAGCCACTGATCAGAAGAATGTCCCAAGGACCCTATATTGTCCTTTGGTCGCTTAAACCAGTTAGACGCGAGTGCTTGCAAGAACTGAAACGAACCCTTTGCTGGTTTACTATTTTACTATTAGCAATTTTTACAACGCTAATCACTTATTCTCCGATTTTTTGCGACGTCCAAGAGTCTGTGGTCTACGTGGCAAAACTCTACGACGACAATTTCGATCATGGAAAAATACTTTTCTACATTAGTGTCTACGTGGCCGCAACAATAATGTTGGCATGTTCAGTAAACTGCATTTACCTATGCACTTACTATCTTTTACACCTCAAGATGCAACTCTTTTTGTTAAGAAAAAAAATTCGATCGAATTACAAGCAAAACCAAGAAGATATCGTCTATAGTTGTCAAAGTTGCTGCATGCAGCGATACATAAGTCTAAAAAATTCCTGCAACAACTTAATCAGTGAACTCTCCACTTTAATTCTAGTGACAATTATTTCAAGTCTACTAGTCTACGCCGGGATTCTAGTTTTCTTCCTTCAAGTAATAGAAATAACCAATTTTGATCTTATTAAAGATTTTTTTAGAAGATTCGCCAAGGCATGTTTTTGGATGGAACTATTCCGGCTATTTTGACTGTTCTTGTAGTATCTTTTGGGTTGATTTTTGTGACGCGGTTTCCTCAACTGCTCCACGATGAGTCGGAGAAAGTCTGCAGAGAAGTTATGTTTTCTCCTTGGTATCTTTGGGATAAAAGGAATCAAAGGATGTTGATCATGTTTCTTTTAATAACCTCGCGGCCTTTGAAGTTTTGCGTTAAGGAATGGATTAGTGTTAATTATAGCAATTTGGCGAAGGTAAAAAGCTTTTCTCTTTGAACAGTTTGTGATTTGGAGGGTTTCAGCTGATGAAGGTTGGGTTTCAAGCTGCCACTCTTTTGTACAAAATCAAATAAAGTGCGTGGAAATCGATTTTGGTTCAACATTTTGTTTCCGGCCGCACGGATCGTGCGGCTGTTTACCCGCGCGGAAATATAGGACTCGTCATTTCGATGCTGCCAATGGTTTCTTCTAATAATAATAATCTAAAGCTTGTGGGGTTTGTAACATTTGCAGGAAATGATAGCACCGGATTGGTAGCTTTTAGCGAACCAACAATTATTGTTTCTGGCAAAGTCTCCAATTTGTTTTGAAAGTTGGTAGCTGTGCAACAACAATCTATCGTGGAAGGTTTGATGTTATTAGCTTTGTTATTGGTTTACTTTTGTAACTGGCAGCTATGGTTAGGGCTTTTAGTTATTTATTCAAATTGACATCGGGTATCACTTACGCAACCAGTAGCACGATTTTATTTAGGTGTATTTAGTGTAGAGCCACTCATGACGAACGTGGACTGTTCTCACAAATATTATCATCGCATCGCTATGGAAGGCCGGTTCGATTATGTTCAGCATTTATTTCTATTGTAACACCAAAATATTCTCAAATGTCATGTCATCTGTGATAAAAGAAGGAACCGGTAAAAGATTAACCTCCGATAATTCCCTGCACTTTTTAATATGGTCAATACTGAAAATTCGGGTTGTACAACTCAAGGCAACAAAAGCAGTTCTCGGATTAAGTACTACCAACTTTGCCGGGCTAAAACGAAGAGCAACCTCTACATATTTTAATAAATGTAATGAAAAACGGCTCTATCATTGGATGTTGTTGTGTTAAATGCTGCTACTAAGAATTTGGTGGAATTTTCAATCTTCGAATAAGTTTAGTTTTTAATTTTCTTTTTGAATTCTTTCAAGTGCGAGCGAAGCGAGCAATCGGCAAACGCCGAGGCGCGGCCAAGAAGGAAAGTTTAGGCTTTTACTGCTTTATGAAATTAAAATATTTGCAATATTTCACACGAAAAGCCGATAACGCGGTTCAGGTCAGGTCCGGGTCTAGTCGTATGTGTTAATGTAAGAAACCAAAAATCCTACATTTCCTAATAGTGATGAATCCATCCTTAACAAATCGAGAACAAGACTTTATCTTCACGCAGACAGGTTCCCCGCAATTAGCATTCCATAAGTCGACCATTTAGCGTTTCAATATGAAGAACTCGACCGCCTCGACAAATTAATTCTCGAGAATCGTCCTTTAGAACGTCTTTTTATGGATCCAATATTAAAGCCAACTTTACGGTGATTTCCAGAAGTCCCGCTGCGAATTTTTAAATACCACGTCGATAATTTATGGATTTTTTGAAAGGCACCGTCGTGATTCAGAGATTAATCGGTTAATTGAAACGTACGGGGATGGGTTATGAAATTTTCGGCATAACTCGGGGCGTCCCTAAATGGCGAATCGCATAAATTTCGCTCGAACGCGGCCAAGCAGAACCGGTAATTGGTAGTCGACTCTTATTTGGACGATTGCGTACCAACGCATTAGAATATATGTACATCATCCCATTGCACCGGAGCACTTTCTAATGCGTTTTGTAGATTTGGCTCGAATTCATCGGGACCGTGAGAAAAGCCCCTTTTGCGTTTTGCAATTCAACATCAGAAGGGGGATTGCCTAATCTGGACGCGTTACGATCCCCAAGCATCGAAATAAAAGTCTTGCAAACTAAACACGGAAATTATTATCCTCAAACCCGGTTATCCCTGAAGCAAATCGATCCCAAGTTTTATCGATCTATTCACATTTACTATGCAAATTTCAACACTGCGTTTGTCACTCTCCAAATGCAAATTCGCCAATAAAACCCGAATTAGCTGATGGAGATCCGGCGCAGTCGGTAGGATTCTTACACTAATCTGAGGCGAGTAATTGCGATTTCGAGGAGTATTGTTGTTTTTTTTTCTCAGCTCAAATATTGGTTTTGGTAATAGAATCAAGACAAGATCAAGAGCGAGATAATTCCGATTAAACGCTGTGACATTTCAACAACAATGAGAGAAGAGTCAGCCCAACCTCGAGGAGATGACACCGACTTTCACACAGCGGCCGAGCCTAGGAAACGCCGTTTTTGGGGCCATTGTTTCAATTCCAGCAAAACTTAGATCGTGTTCAAAGGCGTGTCCGATAAACGTGTGAACACGGCTGTGAGGTGTTTTTAAAAACCCGTTTAGAAGAAGATCCGGATCGTGTATTATTTGAGCTTAGAAAAAGCGAGGTCTACCAGAAATCTGTTCACGATTTTTTTCGGAAATTATTTTTTTGCAATTCAAAACTAAAGAAAAGACCTGTCGAGCCATAAAGATAACGCGGTTAAGTGAGCACCGCAGATTTACGGATCCGCGATCTTTTATTGGATCGTTACCTCGCTGGCGTCATTATTGCCGGTACTAAAATTCGAAATATTTTTCGATCCATGAAGAATGGAAAGGTTGGCCGAGCGGATTTATCTCGGCTGTAATTTGTTTCATTAAAATTCACTTACGTACGGCGTGATTAATATGAGCGCGCATAAGTTGCGTGCGAATTCCCATAAATCGCGGATATTTAGATATGAAGTCTCCTTTTTTCGCACTAGCGATGATACCTGCTCGAGAAATCTGTTTAAAAGGTACCAGGACTCGCTACGCTCGTTGTTAATCTATCCTTTTGACTGGACCGTCAAATGTCTTGCCGATGTCAACGCTATAAATGAAAAAGCTGTTTGTACTGAAGAGAGTTTTAGTTTTAGGATGAAAGAGGTGTACACATAAACGTTAAACGCACATCGAGACTTTGCTGGTACGTCGATTTAATTATCATATGAGCATCAGTTAAGTCTCGATGTACCGTTCAACGTTCATGGCTTACTTGAGAGAATTTTGACAACTGACGGGTTTGTTGCCAACATATGAAAGGTAAAAAATGCAAGTTCGTAAAATCTCTGAATTACTACGCTACGCACAGATAGGTATTAAAATTAAAACTCAATTTTTCTTTTTTAGAAAATCTTTAATGCGCCGGTCATACCAACTTCTACAACAGAAGTTCCCCAAAATTTAGGCTTTCAAATTACTCAAATGTTGGTATACCACTTCCACTGTAAATTCGTGAAAACTTTCATTTCCTTAGTAATAACTTTCATTTCCTTTGACGAAAGCATGTTATCTAATTTAGAAAAATTTTATCCGCACTTTGATTTTCTTAGGTTGGCAACACTGACGAAAGCGTATGTTGTATCTAATTTAGAAAATTTTTATTCGTCGGTGGTACCAACAGAAAGTTCCCTAAAATTTGGTCTTTCAAATTATTATAATGTTGGTACCACTTCCCCTCCCAGAAATCATTTTAAACTCGTCATAAATTTTATTTTTTTGAAGTTGGCAACATTGAGAAAGTATGTTGTGTAATTTAGAAAACTTTTATCCGCCAGTCATACCAACTTCTGCAACTGAAAGTTCTCCAAAATTTGGGCTTACAAACTATCAAAATGTTGGAACCACTACCTTCCTAGATGTGACTTTAAACTCGTGACAACTTTTATTTTCTCAAAGTTGGTAATATTAACGAAATGACCTTACCTATCTAATTTAGAAAACTTTTATCGGCCAGTCGTACCAACTTTTAAAACATAAAAGTTCTACAAAATTTGGGCTTTCATATTAAATATTAGAATGTTGGTACTACTGCCCTAGAATTGACTTTAAACTGGGGACAACTTTTAATTTCCTCAAAGTTGGCAACATTGACGAAAGCATGTTATCTAAATTTAGAAAATATTTAACCGTCGGTCGTACCAACTTCTACAACAGAGAGTTCCCAAAGAACTACCAACACTGTAATTCGAAAAGAGGTGCTACCAAATCAAGTACTGTCAAAGAAAACTTGTAAAGATTCTAGTCGTGGTTGGTAATAGTCACCTGTCAAATACCATAGTAAGTTACCAACTAAACAGACGAGATCCAGTGCTACCAACCTGAAGAAAGGAAGATTTGTTGAATTGCAGTTTCAGAAAGCAGGCAGAAACGTTAGAAACACCAACTTTAGATAAACAAAATCATATTTTTGGATATTAATGCGATAACCCTGCAATTCGATGTAACTCAAATGCGTAAATAATATTTCTTTGACTGTTACGCTGCTACCAACCCGACATTACTAAATGCAATAAGGGCTGCCAACTGTGTAAATGATAAGGATGAAGACGGATGCGAGGTTCCCGACCCCGCTGTTTATTTACCAAATCTATTTACTTTCGAAAATTAACATCATCGATGACATCATCACCGGTTGACAGTCAAATTAATTTAATTCGCCCGTACGTGCAATCCCGCCTCGGGCGCCAGCCACACTCGCCCATCAGGAAGATAAATAATTTCGGTAACGTACGTCCAGTCTAAAATTTGAAACCCGGCCTTAAGACGTGGGTGCCGGTGTGGGCCGAGCGACATAAATAAAATTGTTTTACACCGCGTCCGTAAATCTCCCGTTTTGTAGAGATTATTTATCGGCATTGGCTTAACCATAGGAATTTGTTTGACAAAAAAAGAATTTACCTACAATTTTTATTTTATCCATTTTCAAAATTATTCCTACCGTTTTTTTCGATTTTCAAAATTTTTATATTTTAAATTTTTTTATTATCTTTCTATTTTCATATATCTTTTATTTCTTCATGTTCCAAAATTTTTCCTATTTATTTTTTTTTATTTTTATTATCCTATAACTATATGTACAGTTTTTTCGATTTTCAAAAGAATTCTTTAATTTTGTTTCATATTTTATATTTACGATATATATTTTTTTTAAATGCACTGTTTTATACACCGTACTGATGGGGGATTTATGCTGAATTGTTTAAATTTGTTGCGAAATCGAGGAAGGTTGCCTTCATTGTGCGATGATGCCAAGGACCACGCCTCGGACGAAAGTAAAAAAGGAGATGACACCGGTTCGCCTTGAACACAGCCATGAGCCTGACAATTCGAGAAAAATAATGAAAATAAATTTTCGTCCCCCCGTCCTTGCTTTCGAACTTTTCCGAACAATTAACAACACGGCCGACGATAATTTTCGAACCGACACCTGAAAAAAATCGCAGCCGCGTGTCACTTAAAGTGTGTTAACTTGTTTACTTGGCTTTAGATTCTAGAGATTGCAGTTTTACGAGATCGCCTCGAAAAAAAAAGTCGAGATAAATCCGGGTGCGTTATTTAACTAGCCATAAACTGCACACGACAAGCATTCAACGTCAAAACTTCGAATTTAAAG
This sequence comes from Pycnomerus fuliginosus, assembly GCA_963924575.1. Taxonomy (NCBI): domain Eukaryota; kingdom Metazoa; phylum Arthropoda; class Insecta; order Coleoptera; family Zopheridae; genus Pycnomerus; species Pycnomerus fuliginosus. Next base: position 17,279,622 of record OZ004625.1, on the reverse strand, counting down.
CCAGATCGTTTTATTAAACAAATTAGTGTTTTACATTATAATTACGGTTATCCAACATTGAAAGTTGAAAATCCCATCGTTATTATTATTATTATCGGATTTTATGGCTCCCCGATTGTAAATTACGCCTAGATCAATTTAATATCCATAAAACGGGCGTAAAAGAAGACGGAAATCGTAACGACGTTATTATTTTATTTATCACTACTTATCACTAGATTATTGTCAACAACTGGTCTGCATTAATGGAGGAATTTATGGGCGCTTTTTGGAAAAATTTAGATTTTAATTAGCGCGATCGTAAATTATGGATTTTAATATAAGGAAAATCGGCGACGTTTCCAATTAGAAAAGCGAATGGGTTATAAAACTTTTGTGATGTAAAAACGGATGGTGTTGGCGTGAAAGTCCGTTGTGGTAGGGGAAAAATGGGAGTTCTGCGTCTCCCCCTTCTACAGCTCGCCTCTACGACTCAGCGATCGAGATTTACAAAAATTGAAACAATGAACGAAAGAAGAATAAAAAATAATTGGGGGGCATTTCACAACCCAAAAATTTGTACACCACTGCCGAATTTTCAGGGCACTGCCGTAAATTTGTACACCACTGCCGACTGTGAAGTCCCCCGACAGCCTAAAAATTCATAGACCACTGTCGAATTTGCTCAATTTTTGTAACCACTGCCTAACATTTCCCACTAACACTGCCGAAAATTTGTACACCACTGCCGACTGTGAAATCCCCCCCAAAAATAATATATTTTCAGACAATTTTGGTAATTTTTTAAAAATTCACTTTTTTAGTCCAACGTCCTACGAATCATATTTCTTAGAAAAAAACTATAAAGCAAAACGCGCAATAAATCAAGAAAATTAAAACTGAATGATTTATAAACCTCTCGATAAACCAATGGCCGGCAAATCACCGGAACGGATTCGGTGATGGATGTGCGCCGGCCACGCATTCGACATTCGTTAATTTTTCCTCCCGTTAATTGCCGTTTCCCGATGTGGGTTAAGGCCGTAATTTCTCGTGTGATTTATAATAAACCGATTGAATATTAGCGACTTTTACTTGTCCTCATATAAAAATTCGTTAAACCGAATTTACCTTCCACTTTTGGCGCGAGTTTACGGGCGGCCAGTTTTGAGACCTTAATTATATCGTATTTTATAGGCTTATCGGACGCTATTTGGGTGGTCGCCGTATGTTTGAATTTTTTCAGTTTTGCCACAATTTCAAAAATAAAAACGAGCGGTTTGGGTTTCCTGGCGTCAAAAAACCGCTACTGGAGCAACGACCAGGTTTTTCCAATAAATTAGGGACGGGTGAAAGCTTCCGTTTTGACTTGCCATCTGTGGGTTATCATCTGTCAATTGGTACACGTACTATGCACATGCCGAATCGTTAGGAGTTGGCGCCCCAAGCGTCTACTTTCGGCCCACTGTTGTCCGAGTAAAATCCATATTGTTTTTCCTCGGAAACCAAACAATTTTTTCAAGAAAATTGAGCTTGAGAATTGCTCCATCAGTACGAAAATAAATAATTTTGTAACTTCAATGCTTCTAAAAAAATCTTCTCATCTTCTCAACAATCTCAACGAATTTTTCTGAATTTGTCAGTTTCCATTTAAGAGTTTTTAAAATACTTAATGGGGCGGTTTTATAGGACTAAACTAAAACTGAATTCTTTTTTGCACATTTTCTTGTTTTCTTAAAGTCTGACCGTGGCCGAATTAAACTGGAATATAAAGAAATATGTCTTGATCGGTCTTGACTATACAGGGTGTCTTAGAACGCTCGCACCACCTTCTAAAGAAGTATTTAGCATTAAATTCTGAGTCCAATAGGTCTCGAGTTATAAGAGATTTAAGAGGACCAATCAGATTTCAGCTCTGAATTGCTTCATAAGGAAATTAATGTTTCCTAGATAACAAGTTACTATCCATATTGTTGTATCTTGATACCTAGGAAATAGTGCAACTAACATTAAATTACTTTTTCTACAACTACTATTAAAAACACTTGTTTTAACGTTTGTTGACAATTGTTAAAAATGGCGTTTTCTGACACTAGTATTAAAAGTTCTGCATATCTTTTGAGTGTTTGAAGCTCTACGTTTTTCTCTTTTGTTTTCCTTACAATATTTGTTTGCAAGGCCTGCCGGGGATTACTAACTATGGTCTGTCCGGGATCCACACGACCAAGATTCACCCTATTTCCATGGCGAATCATTGTTGTCAACAATGAGTCGCCATGGAGATTGGGTGAATCTTGGTCATGTGGATCCCGGACAGAGTATATTATGAAACAATTCAAAGCCGAGAATCTGATTGGCCCTCTTAAATCTCTTATAACTCGAGAACTATTGGACCCTGAAAAATGTCAAAAACGCGGATTAGAAGGTAGTGCGACCATTCTCAGACACCCTGTATACAATTATCTGGTCTCAAATATGAATATACAGGGTGTCTCTCGGGGTGTCCGGAAATAACATTGAAATATTTCGGGGGGATAATGATTCTAAAGCTAAAAAAATTTAAAAAAGGCCCTATAAACATGTGTCCGGAAGTCACCCATAAAATTCGATTTTTATTGAATAAATCAGGAACCGTTTGAGTTACCGTGACGAATTTTTGCAGATTATCTAACATTTTTCTGTAAGCACTTTTCTCACAACGAAATATCAAAATCGTAATTAGTGGTCCATAAGACACAAAAAGTCTCTCGATAAAAGTCGCTAAAAAGCACCATTTTCTGATAAAATGACTCTTGTTGATTTTTTATAATCATAAATACACACAGTGTGTCTCGCTTAAGATGAAGTCAGTGAAATCTTTTGGTTACTTTAGGACTAGGAATATAAATTTTTGCGCCGTCGCCGTCGTAGACCCGAGATGCATCTTTTCAGGTATTCAGTTCCAATGTAGGTTGTGAAACCATCAGCCTACTACGACCTCGCGAATAGGACAAGTTTCCAATATTTTGTTTCGCGATCAAGATATCGAAAAAAACTCGGAAAAAAATCATAATACTAAATTGTTCGCAATCTTTTTTGTGCCCAGTTTCAATTCAAAATTCGAATTTTTAATCTTAGAAAAATCGGGAAAAATCCTAAATAAAAAAAATTAATTGAGAATTTTGCGTTAATGCTGTTACGTAAGATCAAAATTGGCTTTTACTCTTTTTTTTTCGATACGCAAACGGACAAAATCGAGCTTAAAAGATGTTTTTTGGAAAATTCAAAATGCAAATTTTCACTTGAAACTCGGCATAGGTAGTCAAAATTGAATTCTGAACAACTTTTTACAATAACTTTTTTCGATATCTTGATTCCGAAGCAAAATATTGAAAAATGGTTCTATTCGCGAGGTCGCAGTAGGCTGGGTTAACAACTTACATTCGAGTTGACTACTTCAAAAGATGCGCCTTATGAGATTCTATGAATGTGCAAAAACTTAAGTCTCCACCGACAAAATTAAGGAAAATATATGGGTGTCCTCGTCATAAGTGAGACCTCAAGTGAGACATACTGTATAAACCAATTAGTAATTTTATTCGAAAGCGGTGCTTTTTAGTGATTTTCATCACGGGCCCTTTTTTGTGTCTTGTGAGCCACCAATTAAGATTTTTATATTTTGGTGTGAAAAAAAAATGCTTGTAGAAAAAATTATGCTTAAAATGTGTATACCCCCCCCCCAATAATGGGCGCCCCTGACGAAAGCTCTTAGTCTCAGTAGCTTATGTTTCAAATTTCAGATCTGTATTGTTTATACAGTACTTCCTATTTAATAAATTGAAAAAAACAGTATTTTGAAGATCCCCTTTTAGGGGGCGTAGCTCCCTTTAGGAGTCATTTAAACGCAGAAGGTTACTCTTAATTTTTATCTTATTTTAACCTCCCAAATCAGCTACCGAGTTTTTTGAGCATAATTCTGTCAAAATTCAGTTAAAAAGAAGTTAAAGACTGCCAGTTTGAATCCTAACGGCCCAAATTTTAGGCGCCTAGGACTAAAACATTCCAAAGGGTCCCAGTAATCAGTGGCAAAGGATTTGCTTTCATCATTAAGTGCTGGATTATGCCAAATTTCCCTGCTAACGGCTTGTATACTATTATGTTATCTACCAAAAGCAGATTGAACCAGGGGCGTGGGAAATAGGGAGGCTTCAGCTTTTTCCACCCAATTTTTTTTCCCACCGGAATATGGTCCCCTAACTAAAATTACGTAAAAAGCTTCTCTTGTGGTAACACAAAATTAGATATAAAGATCCATTTGCATTTCTCAGGCTTATCAAAATGAAATAATTTATTTTTAAAAACTACAAACCTGAACGAATTCTAAAAATCAGTAATTTGTTGCGAAAACTTCCTAATTTACTAAATAACAATCGAATTCTAACTGACCCCTTCAGAGAGCCGTAGCCCCCTTAGAGGCGATTTCCGGACACATGTTTATAGGAAATTCTGAAGCTTCCTTTGTAATAGGTAATCGGTAGTAGATCAATTACGAATAAATTCATAAATATTTACTATTATTTTAAAATGACGGAACTGTAGAAGGAATTGCCGCTTTCCACCAGAGGACCAGTAGAAAAACATTTTCTTTTTGAAAAAGATGTCTTTCTAATTTTTTCTGTGGTCTTTTGGCTCTCCCTTTCGATTCTCGGAACAAAGCAAAACAAGTAGCAGACGATAACGAATTCTTATTTGGTCGATAAATTTTAATATTTTCACCATTATCGGCGGATTTGCATTTCGACATGACAACGAACGGGTCGCCCTTTTTTTCGCGGTCAGATTTCACTTTCCGCTAGAAATTAACCGCAATTATCATTGTCTGCTAACCAGGAACGTTCCACGGATTAGTGTAATAATAGCTTTGTCATAGGAAAGTGGTTATAGTTTGGTTTAAATGGGAGGTGTCGATTTGGGGCATTCAGAGCAAAAATTCGGCGTTTTTTCGTTTTTGACAGTTTTGGGGAGATCCCGTGCACCACTTGGTGGCAAGTGTATGGTTTTCGGCGATGGGGTCGTCGACCTTGGTAGGAAACAAAAAGATGGCAGATTATTTCCGCCACGCACCCTATTACAGTCTTATTCTTTGCGTGTCCGATAATGATCTGAGCGGGCGTAGACCGGAAGTGTTAAATAACAATGAACCTGCGCCGCTTCAATTGCCACCCACACATCCGGTCCATCTCTATCTAATCGTCACTCACCATGAAAACCATGAAAGGACCGTTGAGTCGTCTTATCGGCGGAAACGAGACACTCACATCACAACACACTGGCTCTGAAACAAAAGCACCAATTGATCAATGGGTGGGTCTGTTTTGATAGACGACCGCGACATAATTAGATAAGTTATCAGAGGAGGCTTATCGGGCAACACGTGCGTCAGATGTTGCCAAGTCGCTGTCGGGCTCCGAAGGACCATTTACAAACCTAAAAGGCGGCATTCGCGTCCAGCGGTGCGTCCGACGTCCTAACGACGTACCCGTTAGATACACACTGACGATGCGATATTGTTTTAGAGAACATAGCGCACGGGAACATCACAGGGGACCCCACTATGTCCCCACCATAGTAAAAGGCTATGTACGGACATTCTAATAGAACAAGCGACGGATAGTTAGGGCGAGACGCCGGGTACCGGGTGAGGTCGCTATATCGGCGGACACGGGCTCGTTATACGATGCGACGAGATTTTTTTTGAGGCCTCCATTTTAAATTTTTACTCTCGGCCTGCGCCCCCCCGTTCAAACTTTCGGTGGCCTCCTGTTAAGTTTTACCCTCGGCCTGCGGCCTCCAGTTTAATTTTAACCAAATGAAACTTATGAAGTCAAAGATGTGATGGTCAATGAAACATAAATAATAAATTAATAAACCAACATAAAAATGGGAGGTTACTGCAACCGGTGCAAAAATTCGAAATTAAGATAACACGTTTCGAGATCTCAGGATTACGAAAATGTGGTTTAAAAAATTTATGTTTGGGTGTGTACGTACAGGATGTCCCAGGAGTGCGTGGACGGAAGATTGCTCCACTATTAACAAAGATATTGATACGAAAGAGCCTAGGTGTTATGCAAGTCTTTTATTTATCTCAAAATATATTGAGATAATGTCCCATTATAATGAGATAGATATCCCGATATCAGGGCCGTCGAGAGCCACGGCGGGCCCCGGGGCAATTGAAATCTACGGGCCCCTTAATAATAATAATAATAATGTTTTTTTTTAAAGTTTCCTAAAAAATTCGTAAGTGAAAAAATAAAGTGGCGGCGCAGGCGAAAATTTTTGTAACTTTCAAGGTCACGCATTTTCCCAGCACTTCAGAATACAAACGCAAGGAAGAAAATATAAAACTTAACTTTAGCAAGGCGATTTTTTTACTGATTTTACGATTATTTTCCTAAAAAGAGTGATTCCTCGACAAAAAAGGTCACAGTGTTTTTTAAGAAATAATCTGGGATTCTCGAAATTACATTATTGGAATATGGTACAATGAGGGTGTTGCGTGTTTACGTTTTGAATTCAGTGATTTTGCGAATTGCACAATCGGGAAGCGGCGTTTTCGACTTTTCGGTGAATTTTGCGAGACAGGCCCGGGCCCGGGCCCCTAAGAACACCCCGGGCCCGGGGCATTTGCACCGGCTGTCCCCCCCTCTCGTCGGGCCTGCCCGATATAATGGGATAAATTGTCTCAATATATTGAGATATTATCTCAATACAGGTGGCCCACTGAAAAGGGACAATTCAGATTTTCTTCTTTCTGACTCATTTGAGGAAAAATCGTTTGGACAGGTTGATTTTTATTTCGAGGGGGACACAAATTTACAGAAAATAACACAAAGAGGGTTGAAATGCTGCGAGTGGGGTTGAAAAAGTGAAAAAGCTAACCATCCAAAAGAACAAAATTTGTTATTGAAGAAAAACGAAATTGCGCGAATTTCTTCAAATCAACGCTTGGGGGGGTTGCAAAATTGTGAAGGGGGATGAAAAATTAAGGGGGGTGAAAAGTGACTGCAGTCAAGTAGAACTATCGAAAATTGCACAAAAGAGAAGCGGTCTTGCGTAAATTTTGCTTGTTGAGGGTTCACATATCGAAAAAGGGGTTGAAAAAGTGTGGATGGGTTAAAAAATTATGAAAATGACTTTGAATTACCAACGAATCACAAAAAAGCCCAAAAAAAATAAATAAAATGTATACTTAATCTGCTTGCTAGGGTTTAGGTGTTATTAGTAGTCTAGGGGTTGGTTTTAAGTTGAAGGCTCAAAAAACTTTTTTTTAAAGGATTGACCGAAATCTATCGAACCTTGTAATTTCATGCCACCATATTCCCGAAAAAATTCTAGTTTCAGCCCTTAAATTTCATCCCCCTTGTTAGATCATAATGAAAAATTTACCATCCCTCTACCTCTGGTAATGTAAATTGACACACAAAATTCGGCCTTAATACGTTGACTAGTTTTTAAGTTATCGTATTATTGCATGTTGGGGGTTGTAGCGCCTTTCAATTTCACCACCCTAATTCAATTCGTTCAAACATTGCGACTATTTAGAGATTCGCGTATTCAACCTCTCATGAGTTCACCCCTTTATGATTTACACGGGTGAGTTTATTTCTAAAGTGTCACATAACTTCTTGCGTATTTACTTACTTCGGTTGTTCATAAATAAATCAATTGGATTTCAGAAAAAATAATTAAAAGATGATTTTTTGCCTCAAATCAGAGATTAAAATCCCAAATATTAAATTCAAATCGCAACAGGAGGCTTTTTGCCATCACCCTGAAGGATAACAGATATCGAATTAAATAATAAAAGTGTACAGTTATCCTACACATTTTTTCGAATTTTCGAATTATTTGCCCTATTTGGCTCAAAGTTGAGCATCTACAAAATGCCCTCTAAATATGTATGCCAAATTGCATTTCAATATCTTCAGTAAATTGGGCTGTAGGTCTTTCCTTCACAATATTTTGCCAGAAGACCCTAAAATGGCATTTTTCGAAAAATGGCACTAAGGTTTCTACCTGAGAAAAAATCAGCTATCAAATCCGGTTATAAAAATATACAATTACCTATACAGGGTGTTTCACGACGAGCGGCAGTTAGCCGTATCTCGAAAAGTACTTCGATTGGTGTGGAGAAAATTTGCACGCTAAGGTTTCAGCGGAAGCCGAATTCAATGAAAATATTTTGAGTTTGATGGCACTTCCGGTTTTACCGGAAACAGATACAAACTTTGTTATTTTAAATGGAACACCCAGAATATTATTGCATTTTTGGATTCTTTGTTGAATTTTAGGTAAAGTTTCATCAGAAAGTGGTATACCTAAAGTCAGCCGTTCTTGAGAAAATTAAGTCTTTCAAAAATTTTTACCAAAAACAATGTTAACTTCAAAAAATTACATCTTCGTTGTGGTGCCAATTATGGAAACGAAATTACACCGTCCTTTAACCAATGCATGTGCTAACTAATGGTGTATTGCGAACTTCCTTTTCTCAAAGAGGAGGCGCCTCACGATTTTTTAAATTTCGGGAACTTTGATCATAAAAATCTCCGTTTTTCTAAATGGGATGCCATAGAAATTGAGTATTCATAAGAAAGAGAATTTAATTCTCTTTCTTTTGATTATCTCATTCCTATACCTAACTATCTTAGATTTTGTTTTATTTTAGATTATTTGTCATTTTGCTGCATTTTTCAATAATTTTCCCTTTAACAATCTCACAATCATGATTTCTATAGCAACGCCACTGTTACCAGTCGTAAGAAAACCTTTTTTAATTGTAGTTTATGTACGTAATTTAAAACATTCTTGTTGCACTCACTTAATCTCAGCAATTTCATTCGTTAAATTTAAATGAACCAATCAAATTCATGTAAAAAGGAGATGCTTTTTATTTGTCAATTAATAACCAAACAAAAAAGAGGGAAGGGGTCCTGGCACTACTGGCTAATTGGTTAACAATCTTCCGGATGAGGGAAGGACACTGCATTAAAGCCAGCACGATAAAAATTGGGTTTATTTAGCAACCGGTTTCGGCCGCTCCCCGGCCATCATCAGGCTACTACAAAAGGATAATTACAATATACAGTACAGCTAATCATAGTTACCAAAACCAAAGAACGAATCAAATCGGAACAAACCGCGACATAAAAACTGTGAGCTCAATAGGGTACCTATGTCCTATTAAAAACGATAAAGTTAAAAAGTTGAAAATTTAAAAAGTTAAAAATCCTTTTGTAGTAGCCTGATGATGGCCGGGGAGCGGCCGAAACCGGTTGCTAAATAAACCCAATTTTTATCGTGCTGGCTTTAATGCAGTGTCCTTCCCTCATCCGGAAGATTGTTAACCAATTAGCCAGTAGTGCCAGGACCCCTTCCCTCTTTTTTGTTTCGTTATTAATTGACAAATAAAAAGCATCTCCTTTTTACATGAATTTGATTGGTTCATTTAAATTTAACGAATGAAATTGCTGAGATTAAGTGAGTGCAACAAGAATGTTTTAAATTACGTACATAAACTACAATTAAAAAATGCAGCAGAGAAGCGGCTGGAACCTCCCCATCGCGTGGATCTTTGTATTCTGTGTAGAGAGTAGTCAATTCAACAGATTTTTTTTTATCCTTATCGTCTGACGTCTGTGACTAATTTCGCAATTTTCTGACAAATATCGACATCACCTCGTACATCACCCATCACATTTGACAATATGTTCCTTTTAAGGTTAATCTTTTGCCAACTTTTTGACAATAACTGCCACTTTATGTCATCCACTGTCAGCCTGCTCCCTTTTAATGAGAAAGAATTTTTTCTCTATTTTCCATTGAAATGGCAGAAATTGTAAGTACATTTTTAGAACCAGAATTTGATCGTCTTTCTAATGGCGACATAAAAAAGAGGCCTTGTATTTAAAATTTTAAGTTGATATGCTTAAATGGCAGTTCGCGTGGGCCAATTGCTCCCAAAAGCCTTTCAGGTCTTCAACGGGTCACCTAATCTCCATGTACCAAATTTCAGCCAAATCGATTCGCTAATTTGGGCTATAATGTGTTTTTACTGTTATTATAAAATTTCGATTTTTTGAACCAAACAGCGCTAAATGCGAATTAATTTTGTCCTATTTAAAACCAAGATTTGAAGACCCTTCTGATGGTGACAATAAATCTTTCAAAAACTTGTTTTTAATGGTTTAATGATTGAATAATTTTAAATTTGGAAATTGGTGTGCCAAAAGGACACTTTCCGTGAGTCGATGGAATTCAAAATTTGTTCAGCTTTTCGAGGTGTAATACAATCCCTATGTGCAAAATTTCAGCCAAATCGATTCAGGGGCTTGGGCTGTACCGCGATTTTAAAGTTTGATAAAAATCAATTTTTTTTTAAATTTTTGGTCAAAAGGGCACTAAGAATGAATACATTTTTAGAAGCAGAATTTGAAGGTCTTTCTTATGGTGACGTGAAAAATGGGGGTTTGCATTTAAAATTTAAAAGTTGATGTGCCAAAATGGCATTTCCGGTTGCACGATTGGCTCCAAAAGCTTTTCAGATCTAAGTTGGGTTATGAGATGCCTACGTACCAAATTGCAGCCAAATCGGCCCAGTAGTTTTGGCTGTGGCGTGTTTACAAACGTACGTACGAACGTACGTACGAACATACACACAGACACATTTTATAAACCACTTTTCTGGGTTCCTGAGACCTCAAAACGTGGAGATCTGGTGCTATCTCAAATTCGAAAATTTTAGTGATTGCAGTAACCTCCCATTTTTTTAAAATTGTGATGGGGTTGGGGAGGTTAAAAGGTTTTCTTACGACTGGTAACAGTGGCGTTGCTATAGAAATCATGATTGTGAGATTGTTAAAGGGAAAATTATTGAAAAATGCAGCAAAATGACAAATAATCTAAAATAAAACAAAACCTAAGATAGTTAGGTATAGGAATGAGATAATCAAAAGAAAGAGAATTAAATTCTCTTTCTTATGAATACTCAATTTCTATGGCATTCCATTTAGAAAAACGGAGATTTTTATGATCAAAGTTCCCGAAATTTAAAAAATCGTGAGGCGCCTCCTCTTTGAGAAAAGGAAGTTCGCAATACACCATTAGTTAGCACATGCATTGGTTTAAAGGACGGTGTAATTTCGTTTCCATAATTGGCACCACAACGAAGATGTAATTTTTTGAAGTTAACATTGTTTTTGGTAAAAATTTTTGAAAGACTTAATTTTCTCAAGAACGGCTGACTTTAGGTATACCACTTTCTGATGAAACTTTACCTAAAATTCAACAAAGAATCCAAAAATGCAATAATATTCTGGGTGTTCCATTTAAAATAACAAAGTTTGTATCTGTTTCCGGTAAAACCGGAAGTGCCATCAAACTCAAAATATTTTCATTGAATTCGGCTTCCGCTGAAACCTTAGTGTGCAAATTTTCTCCACACCAATCGAAGTATTTTTCGAGATACGGCTAACTGCCGCTCGTCGTGAAACACCCTGTATACGTATTCGTATGTTTTATTTGCCAAAAAGACACCAAGTGTGTATACATTTTTAGAAGCAGAATTTGAAGAGCTTTCTTGTGGTGATGCGAAAAATGGTGGTTTGCATTTCAAATTTTAAAGTCAATGTGCCAAAAAGGCTCTTTCCGATTTTTCACTTTTTCATCTCGATACATTTGTCAAAAACCACATTTTCTTTACTTCAGATTTTTAACCCTACGTTCCCGGGTGGCTGAATTTGCAAAATCTCTAGTGATGTTTCTTCTCTGCTTTCTCGTTATTATTTAAGTTGCTTCTGATTTTTTGGATTTTTTTCGATTCTGATGCGTTTTCAGTGTGAATAAGGTTTTTTATGTTGTAGTGTTAACGGACTTCCATCTACGTCAAAACTCCACTCCTGTCAATGACAAAAGCAATGACAAATAATGGGCGACAATAATCCCATCCTATGCATTGACAGCCGCCAAAACCGCAACATAAAAGCCTGATTCACACTGCCATTTTAGATGTACCTACGTATGCCTCGGCCATACTCAGTTTCTCCTACATTTTACTAAGAGCTATGTCAGTACACTCACTAGATAAAATAATGGCCCTGGACGGCTCACAATGGGGATAGATTCTCACAAGCTTTATCCAAAAAATTAAAATTGAACGTGAAAACCTCTATATTGAAACGACTCGAGTGTGATTCAAGCCTTCACAAACCTATTTTGAGTGTCTTTTCTAAGATTCTGTCGATATTGTTCGTGGTCGAGGGCCAATATTTTATCTCCTGACATGGGCAGTGTGAGCCAGGCTTTTTTCTGTTGCTTTGTTGACCGTGCCTTTAGTTCCGTCAAAATTATCATGTCAGTATAACAATAAATATTTATGCAAACAATAAAATAAATATTAAATTAGCCCTTTAAGTTGGAAGGATTGATTGTTGTTATAATTTGTCGTCTGTTGTTTCTGCTTTTTGACACTGACAGGAACTTTTACGGAACTAAAAGCCCTTTAATAAAATAATAGAAAAAAGTCTGACTCACACAACACCTGCGTCCGTTAGAAAGTGATTTTATAGTGCAATATAGTTTTCGTGGTTTTCCTGCTAAAAATATTACCTATCATTTTAAAAATAGTACCAATCTTTTTCACAAGCTGACGAACGCAAAAATTATAGTTTTCAACAACAAACAACAACGATTTCCATGCGCAGGAAGCCTGCATATTGAAGTCTGTGAAGTCACATTTTGGACCTGTCAAAAGACTGACGTCAGTAGAATATTTTTGTTATATCTGTACAGTGAGGTTCAAAAGGTACAAGAGGGAGAAACAATAGACATTGGTGTTGGGGCACCCTGTACTTATTTTTGTGCTTGGCTTAGAACATTACTTAGCAATCTTGAGTTCGAGTACTAAAAAAAAATAATTCAGTCGTTTTCGTCTGTCCCGAAAATTTAATGTACCTATCCTATACAGCTCAAACAACTCTTGAATATTTAAATACTTTGATTGATGGTCCTCCTAGGCGTAAGCCGTTGTTTACAAACAAGCCGAAAACTTATCGACTGTTTTGCAAACGAAACCTGTGCAGCTCAAAGTACGAAACAAACACATCCTTATCAAGAACAAACACCATTGCCGCCGGCCTATAAATTAATAAATGATCCCGTGTACTGGATTAAAACGTTTCAATTCGTAATTTGCATGCCGTTCGCTCCGTATCATTATCTCGTTGTTTTCTGTCGAATCAGATAAGAGGAACGCGTGTCCGCTCCTAGTGACCTCACAAGCCTAACTCTAGTCATCAACTATGTACAAAATACGTTGAAGGGCTCCAAAATGGTAACGGGGGGAGAAGTAGGTATTTCTATCCCTAGGGGCATTTTAAAATTTTTAAAATGTGTTATATCAGCAACTGGGGGGGGGGTGAAAAATGACATTTCATTTCATATAAGGGTTATGTAAATAATGTGAGGCTACACGTCATGGGCCCCAAGATGGCGTCGTTTCATATTTTAAAGACTGTAAACAAAATAAACTTTCGACTGCGTACAGCTGAACGATAGACAGCCCATAATACACTGCAGAAGCCAGGAATCTGTAATCTTGCTCGGTTCCCAGAAAATAAAAAAAGCGTATTTATGGTTTAATCATCAAAATCTGAATTCAAAACAACAAAGAAATCAAACGAAATAAAAGGAACAAAAAAATGAACAAAAGAACAGAGATGAGACCGTAATGGGCCGCCTGCAGCTTCCAGTATTTTACTCGTCCCTTGGGAACAGTGTCCAGAGGATCCTTAAGCAAGTAGACTCTCAACCCCCTCGCGTACGTGTACCAGTACGAGTCCCAGTTAAAATTTTCCATGCTAAACTCGAACAAATCTTTGTCCCTCCGATTCATCTTCTTCCAAAGGGCCTGCACGTTATCATTCGTGAAAATCCATTTATTAGTAGTAAAATTCGAGATTACGTTCATGAATTTGTCGAGTTTTTGATACCCTTTCACCATGCTGCAAAAAACGCACGCGGGTTCAAAACCCAGTCAGGTCTGTTTTTTTTTCTTACATGGGTTCCTTTCCGAGACATCCGGCCAAGAAGTCGACAATATAAGCCGGAAGGGTCTGGTAGAAGAAGACGGCGAGATTATGGCACGTCTTTGACGATCTTATGGCGAAGAAATATGCCCAAACTATTTTTTCCGTCGCCACTGGCGTGCAATGCTTCTCTGATAACTTCGTGAAATCGTCTGGAACGAGCTTTAACGAATCTCCACGAACTTGAGCGACTTACCCCACGTGATCCTTTGCTCGGGCGAGCTGACGAAGTTATAAACCGCAACTTCAGCCTCTTGGGAGTTCTCTTTATTGGGGCTTAAAGTTCTTGACTTTGCCACCTCCCACCCCGCCGCCAGCCCACAATTGATGACGTAATCGGCTGGAACCAATTCCGCTGTTTGATATTTATCCCCGTACAAGCTGCGGAGCAGCCCCAAAGCTGCACCAGTCAGAACGCCGGTCGCCCCGTAAAAATTATCGATCCACCCCGCCACTGGTTCTTTGAAGGAGGCTATGACTATAGCCGGGCGATAAACCACCACGGGTAACCTCCTCCCCTCCACGTGGATTAAATCCTCCGCCACTGCTTTAGTAAAGACGTACGTGTTCGGGTATCGTCCGAGAATACTATTATTATTATTATTATTATTGGAGTTTTTCGATGATCGCTCGGTACTTACTGAGGAGTTGCTTTAGCCAAGGTGGCGTCGTCTAAACAATCGAGCAGCGTCAACAACTTGTCGTACTTCATAGGAGGATTGTAGAGTTTCTCCTCGATTTTCGGCCGGGGGCAATTCGAGTAGGCCGTGGACACGTGAATCATAACCTGGAAATTAGTTCACGCCGGTAGCCATGCCGGAAATTCTCACCTTCAAGTTTTTGTTAGTTTTAGCGATTGAAATGAGGTCAAGCACGGATCTGACGTTGATGTAAGCGGCGGTTTTTAGGGCTTGATCGAAGCGGACAGTGGCTGCGCAGTGGATGATGACGTCACATTTCGCGACGATCTCTCGATGCTGATTGGTCAATCCTAAGTTGGGCAGGGAGCAGTCACCGGGGAGTAGAGTTACTAGTTCGTGAAAGTCCGGGCGTTTCCGCTTCAGCACTTCGAAGCACTAACGCAGATTCGAGAATTTTTTGATCGCACGATGTTTTACTTACGGGAGGGTCGAAAATTTCCTCGAAGCGAGTCTGCACGTCCTTTTCCTTTTTGGGGCGTACCAGGACGTAGATGCGCCTTAGTTCGCACGCCCTCAAAAGTTTCTCCAAAAATAATTTCCCCAGAAATCCAGTGGCGCCCGTGAGGAAGACGGTGGAGTTTTTGTAGAAGTTGAGGATCTCGCTGGCTTCCAATTCAGGGAGGACCATGTGGTCCGCCGTGATGTCGCCGCCTTCGAGCTCGTCCATTGTACTGAGAATATTGCATTAGGCTTGAAAGTTTTTAAATTGCAAATCGGTTTTTTGAATAAGAACAATGGAACGATTTTGGTAAACAAATTGAAAAGTTTCCGATTTTCGAACGAATTTTTTTTAGGTCGAGATCGGCTACTAAAACGTTTATTAAAGCTATTGTGATGCAAATTCGACAATGTTGATTGTCATTGCTAACGTCATTTCAATTTTACGAAAGTTTAATGTTGAAAAACAAAGTCAAAATCTCATTTTACTTCAAATCGAGTAAAATGGCGTTGAATTAAAGTGAAATGAAAAATTTTTCAATCAAAAGTCAAAAAAAAAAAGTCAATCAAAGTCAAAAAAAGCTGTAGGGCTAAGACTTGATTCAAAATTGTCCTAGACCCTAGTGTGGCCCAACATTTCATGATAAATCGTGGTCAACTAAGCGATTGGTGGCATTTTGATCCAAATATTACCAATACCAACTGAGAAAAATAAAGAATTGCTGGAAAATTGGGCAAGTGGGCCGGAAAAATCTAAATTTTCTTAATTTTTATCCAAACCGAGCTAAATGGATTAAGATTAAAGCGAAATCGAGTAATATGTTCAATTTTCCCAGAAATAAAATTTTAAAACAAAAAGCTACAGGGCTACTGCCAATTATAAATTATCGTGGATCCCAATGTGTGACCCATCATGAAGACCCATCATTTCACGTTCATGTTAAATTGGGGTCAACTAAGCGATTTGTGGCATTTTTTCAACATTGACCAATACCAACTAAGAAAACCAAAGAATTCAGGGAAAATTCGACCGTAGTCTGGGAGGCAGGGAACATTTTTGGTATGTCGTTTCAGCGAGTTTGGTTTAGCACTTTTATAGTTATTTTCATGCTAGAGATTACTAAAACGGAAGTCTGCCATAAATCTTGTGGACTAATGGGGGCCATTTTTATTTTTCAAAAATTGACATCTCGAAAACGGTAACATACTAAATTTTATTAAATTAGAAAAATCTGAACAATGTCATTACAATGCCGACTGATAAAAAACGAATAGCTCATGAAGAATTCGACAAGTGGGCTTGAAAACAGAAACAAATCAAAATTTTCCTAATTTTTATTCAAACCGAGCTAAATGGAGGAGAATTAAAACAAAATGTCGAATTTTTCCTGTAATAAGTGTTAGAACCAAAAAACTACACGGCTAAGGTTCAATTCAAAATTATCTTAGACCCTAACTGTGACCTATCATTTTATAGTAAATCGTAGTCAGCTAAGCGATTGGTGACATTTTGATCGAAATTCAACCAATACCAACTGAGAAAAATGAAGATTTCGTGAAAAAATTGACAAGTGAGCTTGAAAAACAGAAAAAAAAATTTCCTAATTGTTATTCAAGAGGAGTTAAATAAAATGTCCAATGTTTTCAGTGCTAAGAGTTTAAATCAAAAAAGGCTACAGGGCCAAGGCCTGAAAATTATCTTAACTGAGAAAAATGAAGACGTGAAAACATTGACAAGTTGGCATGAAAAATAAAGAAAACTCAAAATGTTTGTTCAAACCGAGTTAATTTTCATTTTTTTCTAAAAATAATGGTAACATTGTAGACTCCAATAAGTTCGTCCTATCTTTTCCAAATAAATAATCTCTTTTTATTGAAAACGGGCCAGATAGCAAAAAATTAAGGAGATTTGTCGTATTTTGCAAAGAAACATTGGGAATCAAAAAACCCTACAGGGTCTAACTAAATTTCGTCCTGGACATTATCTTGTGACATATCGTTCTTAAGTAAATCAAACCCAACTAAGCGATTGGCGATATTTTGATTTCGATCCAAGCATTACCAACTGAAAAAATTGAAAAACCGAAAAGTGCAAGAGAAGCATCTAGTGCAATAATTGTGTCACAATTTCGTTAATTAGCAGTTTATTAATATGAATCAGTTTTGCAACAAGAGAAAGGCAATGAACCAAAATAATAATTATAATCCAGCCTACCAAATAAGCAGTTCTTGTTTTTTGCACTGTACACCAACAACTGGGTCTCTGACTCCGCAAAACAAATGAATGAATTCAAAATTCGGGAACTTTCGTGATTTAAGAGTCGTGAGACTTCGCTAACGTTAGTTTAATAAATAAATTCAGTGTTTTACTAAATTGTTAAAATGGAAGGAAGCGATTTTTTTTCTTCAATTTGGTCTTGCAGACGCATCCGCCCGAGTTCCTGACGAGACTCTTGACATTTTGGCAAAGATTTTTACAGTTAATCTGTTGGGGACAATTAGAACTTCTCTTCAACCCTGAAAATTAAAATTAAAAAAAAAAAACCAAAACATTTTACCTTCGTATGGAGTTTTATCTTTGATAACTGAAGTGAAAACAGCGGAGATGCATATTAGCAGCAGCAGCAAACACAATACTCGTCCTTTATCCATGACGGCCAAACAACTGACTGTTTACTCAGCCAATTGTTATTTTTTTTATTAAGAACGAGGGACGAGGGAAATCCCATTAAAGCGGAATGGAAATAATGAAATAATTATGGGGGACGCGATCCTAAACTCGCCAACAAATACAGTCGTAGTTTCGCTCGCACACGCCCAAACTGTCGGCTTTCAGGAATTTACAGCCCACTCGACAGAGGATGGCGTCACAGGGTCCCGCGGGATCGTAGACGGGAAAACCTCCGGAAAAGGCGATGGCCAGGAACAGGAGGACGAGGATCAGAAGCGAGTTCATTTCACGGCACGTTGGCGGTCTTAACATTGAATTTCGTTCGCATTGACCCGATGTTTATTAAGTTCAATATCAATTATTTCGTCCTTCGATAAACTGGCTGTGCAAAGGTTAGGAAGATTTTTTTACGTGAAATGAAAACGAAGATTGAAAGTTAAGACAAACAGTTATTGCGCAAAAGATCCGATCAGCACCTAGAAAGTGCCCGCTGAATGCTGAATATGGATGCTAATTATCATTTCGATATTTTCAGCAGAGGTATTTTTCAAAAACTTAAAGTCAACTAGAGATTAAGAATCTGTATTTTACGGAAGCGTAGAAGTGCCACATTTTTCTCTTTTTAACCTCCCCACTCCACTTCACCATTTAAAAAAAGGGAGGTTACTGCAATCACTAAAATTTTCTTTTATTTCCAAATTAAATTGCCACAAAAAATGTGTAAATTTCGGAAGAAAAAACTGTAAATTTACACAAAAACTGTCAATTTACTCAAAAAATTTTAAAATTCCCGCCAAACAGCGGCCACCGCTCGGAGCGGACTATGGGTACGGTACGTGACGTGACGGGACTAGTCGACCAATCGGACGGGAGGTGAACGTGAAGGGGTGCTGCAAGTGTAAATTTACAGTTTTTGTGTAAATTGACAGTTTTTGTAAATTTACACTTTTTTTGTGGTAATTTGGAAACAAAAAAAGAGAAAAATGTGGCACTTCTACGCTTCCGTAGCATTTCGCCTGCTATTGTTAATTTTTCTGAAATGCAAACAAAAAGTAGAAGAATGAAGAAAAATTATATATTTAAAATGGCAGAGCCCCAAGTACATTCAGCACTCCTGAGTTCTTTTCTGTGTTTCTTCGACGATCTCCCTTACCCAGTAGGTATTCAAACTGAAACCGGAAACATCCGAAAGCATGACCTTTCTCGCCTCCTTAGTGCAATCCCTGAACAATTCATCGCAAATTTGATGTTGGCAATAGCAGTCGTTCAGCATTTTACCTCCTTCACGTTCAAAATAAATTTTTCTTCTGCAAAAGGAATCCAAAAGAGTTCGAGTTTAAACTACTTACATACCTACTTACCGCAATTCCCAAATGAAATCATCGTCAGACTGAATTTGTACATAACTATTGTAGGGGTCGGAATTACAGGGCAAGGATATGCTGTTAGTAAAAGTAACCTCCGTTAAAGTCTTCATAAAATCGTTCCATTCATCAGAAAATTCATCCTTTGTTGTACAATAGATCTTTGGGCAAAGATTCTGAGTCGCACCCTAGAACTTTATATGTATTATAAAAATTTAGCGTGATCTCGGCTCATTTTCGTCATATTCTCAAGGTCAACAGATTTAACCGCCGCGGCTAAAGATGTTTACACTACTTACCAGTAAAGAGAGAGAAGGAAGAATTAAAAAAACGACGATCATCCCCATTCTCTTAACTTCAAGAAACTATACTTATCTTAAAAAAATAATCGGAAGATAGATAACCGATGTTTAATCCGCCCGAAAAAACCGTTACGTCAAGTGCTTTACGCGGAAAACAAAAATTTATCAGCAAAAATCTATAAGAAGCTATAAAGTATCAATTTTTTAAATGGAAACATTTTTCGGAAACTCCGATACCAAAGGACTGAAGTGCATAATTTAATGTCACTTCAGTCCTGTGGTATATATTCGCTATTTTTTGCCCTCCCATTCAATTTGTACACAAAATAGTCGAAAAATGTTAAAATGTCACTTTGACGGAGTTTTAATCAGTCAATGCAAGAATCAATGGATTCTTTATAAAATTACCTAGCAACAGCACTTCAGTCCCTTGGGAGTGAATGACCCACTTCAGTCCCCCAAAAGAGTGCATAAAATAAAAATTGCTGGGAGTGCAAAAAAAGTTTTACTATTACATGGCTATTACCAAGCTTTAATGTAGGCGACCAGTAAAACGTGAGTTATAATTTTCTATCATACCATCTGGCTTTCGTCATACAAATTTGAAAGTCGTGTTTTCTACCAGTAGTCACAAAAGTATTGTCCCAAAGCACTTTCATGGTAAACCTTAGAGCTGCAGGGTTAAGACCTAATTGAAAATTATTTGTAGACACACGTTATGATCGAGATCTGATCAATACAAACTGAGAAAAGCTTAGAATTCATGCAAAATTCGAAAACTGGACTTAAAAAACAAAAACAAATAAAGATAAATAATTAATTTATATTTAAACCGAGCTAAATGGAGAGAAATTGAAGCAAAATCAACAATTTTTTGAGTAATAAGAACCGAAAATTTTGAAAAGCAAAAAAAATTAGATTTTCTTAATTTTTGTTTAAACGCAGCTAAATGGAGAGAAATTTAAGCAAAATCTCAATTTTTCCGTTAATAAGAGCAAAACACGTTTCTTAGTAAATCGTGGTAAACTAAGTGACTGGGGACATTTCAATTGAAATCTGACCAATACCAACTGAGAAAAACTAAGAATCCGTGGAAAAAGCGAAAGTGAGCTTGAAAAACAAAAAAAAATCTCAATTTTTATTTAGACCTAACTAAATGGAGAGAAATTAAAGCAAAACCTCTAATTTTTCCAGTAATAAGAGTTAAAACCGAAAAAGCTACAGGGTCTAATTCAAAATTGACGTAGACACACATTGTGACCTATTATTTTATAGTAAATCTAAAATCTAAAACTAAGCGATTGGGGGCATTTTGATCAAAATCTGACCAATGCCAACTGAGAAACACTAACAATTCGTGGAAAATTGGCAAAAAGAGCTTGAAAAACAAAAAAAAAATTTAAATTTTCTTAATTTTTATTTAAACCGAGGTAAATGGAGAGAAATTAAGCAAAATTTTGATCGAAATTTGACCAATACCAACTGAGAAAAACTAAGAATTCTTGGAAAGTCATAATTTTTTTTTATATTATCTACAAATCAGAATTAGATACGGCACACATCGGGTCCAAATCTGATATTGCCATTTTAAATTTTTCTATCATGTCATTTCTGGCCTTCGCCATACAAACTTGAAAGTCGCCTTTACGATCAGGACACTCGTAGTCACAAAAGCATTTCCCCAAAGCACTTTCCTGGTAAACCTTAAACCTGCAAGAAAAGTTTTAACAATTTTTTTTAATCTTAAAAAGTATAAATAGGCACCTACCGAAGCTTCCATAACTTCTCGTTGTAATTTTGATTAGCTGAAGGCCGATTACCGCACGGAAAAGTAATAATTTTTAGGTAATTATCGAATATGTCATTGACAACTTCGTCAACGGAAGTGCAGGTGTTTTTGCAGTCGGCACAAAATGTCTAAAAAATCGAAAATTAAAAAAAATTAAAATTATATTAAAATTAGATTTGAGCTTTTTATTTTTGGCACGATTTTATTACAAGAAAGCTCTTACGTAATAATTATAATTGAATATTATTACATATCTGCTTACCCCTAAAACTAGGGTGGAGTACACGAAAATTGTCAGAAGACGCTTCATCTCGCCGTATGTATGTACTTAGGTAATTCGCAATGCAAGACGAATTGCAAATCTAATCTTATCAAAATTAATTCATGTACTTAATAAGGAAAATCAGCTATCGAATTTGTGCTCATCAGTCATACAGTTTTGAAAGTTTTATCAATTATCAATTTGATTTTTTTAAAACAAGCCCTTATTATGACGTACTGCATTCAAAAATTCGTAGTTAAAAGAAAAAAAATTGAAGATTGTTGGGACCTTCACAACTATCGTTTTTAATTAGTGTCTGAACATAAAGTAGATACTTCCCAAGCTTTAAAATAAGCCCTCGATCACCTCTCTACGATAATCTGTTCAGGAGTTATCTACATCAAAAAATTCGTGGCCAAAAGGGCATTTGATTTCTTTGAAAAATTTGGAGATAAAAAATAGTCGTGTCGTCTATCAAATGGAAGCTCTTGCTGAGACCTTCGCAACGAAGTAAAAAACGAGAGTGTAGCTTGATTCGTTTTCGAGTTATTGCCGTTTAAATTACATGAAAATCGTTTTATTACATGAAAACCGTTTTATATTAACTAATATGACAAAAACTTCATATATCTGAATTAAAACAAAACAAAAGTTCATAGAAACAACTTTCCACAAATCAGAAAGAACCCTAAAATCAGGAGAATCAGCAGAAACAGGAGAGTGTAATGCACCAGCATTAGAATCCTATACCGTTTTCGTCCTTCAGGAACGGTTTCTAATGGATCCTTGACTAAAAACACCCTCAACCCTTTCAGATAAGTGGAGAAATAACTGTCCCAGTCGAAGTTTTCCATGCTGAAAGGAAAAATTTCTCTGTCAGAATCTTGCAACTTCTTCCAAAGATTTTGCACGTTTTCGTTCTTGAACCGCCATTCCTGCGTGGTGAAATACGTGATGACCTCCTCGAACTTATCGATTTTCCCATACAGCTTGACCATCCTGAAATTTCTGCTCTAGAAGATGTATTTTGAGCTTCCCTTACTGAGGTTTCTTCCCTAAAAGTTTCGCAAAAGTGTCGCAGATGTGAGCTGGAAGAGTGTGGTAGACAAATTTGTCCAGGCTGCTCCCGAAATCAGTCCTGGTGAAGTGGAAGAGGATGTGCCACGCTTGGAAAACGCTCGGGATGGGGTAGGCGTGCTTCCAGGCGAGATTGAAGCTGTAGCCTGGAAGAGGAGGGATAAAAATTGAAGAGGGGAGGTTTTTTACCCCAGCTGAAGGGGTCTTCGGGGGATTTCACGAAGTTGAATGTCTGGATTTTTGGGGGCTTTCTGGAGGCGGTGTCCCAGAGGATGGCTAGGCAGCAGTTGATGACGTAGTCGACGGGGACCATGTCGGATGATTTCTCCTCGTGGAGGCGGAGGGTGCGGATAACCCCCACCAGGCAGCCAGCGAGGACGCCGTTGGTGCCGTAGAAGTTGTCCACCCAGCCCGGGAGGGGATCTCGGACTGAGCCTACGACTGAAAAGAAATTTCTTAAGACCAAGAATCAAGTTTTCTGTTATTAAAGATCTTAAGACCAAAACCTAAGACTGAGCAGATTTGAGTGTTCTAAATTTTATGACTGGAAGAAATGTCTCAAGATCAGAAGGATGGAAAAGAGGGATCTTAAGGGCAAAACTTAAGACCGACTTTCAAGACTTCTTTCTTTAGGTTTACATTTGACTATAAGAACATAAGATTGGATTTGAGGCTACATATCTACAAATTGAGGGAAGATCGAAGAAGACCTGAAGATCAAATCCTCAGATTGAGTTTTAGGATTTTCTGCTTTAGTTTCGAGTTACTGTAAGAAAAATCATAATATTACTGAGACTGAAATAGGTTTTTTGAGAAAAATCAAAGCCGACCTCTTTCTTCAGTTGTGAGTCACTCTAAGACGTAATACTAGATTTGAGGCTACGTACTGATAGAAGGACGACAAATGGCAATAGGTAATCCCACTCCTTCCTCCTTCAGCAAATCCTCGGCCAAACACTTTGTGAACACGTAAGTATTGGGGTAATCCCCACAAATCCTGAAACATCAAATTTTTAACTCCTCCCTCAAGCCTCAACCCTTACAATGGGGTAACCTCCTCCAAAACCTCCTCTTCCAAAGCATCCACGACCTTCATCAAATCCCTCCCCTTCATCGGAGGCTCATAAACCCTCTCCTCAATGCAACCCCTCGAACAATTCGAGTAAGCCGTGGAGACGTAAAGTACAGCCTGCAATTAATTCACTGCAACAATGTAACGAGATTTGCATACAATATCCTCACTTTCAGACAAGTCATTTCCCGCACGAGCCCCACGAGATCAACCAAAGATTTTAAGTTGACTTGGGTGGCAGCACTGAGTTTCTCGTCGAAGCGGACGGAAGCTGCGCAGTGGATCACGCAGTTGACTTCAGAAGCTAGTCTCTTTCGGTCTTCGGCTTTTAACCCCAAAAGGGGAAGGGAGAAATCTCCCTGGACCAAAACGATCCTTGCCAGGAAATCGGGACGTTCCTCTTTGACCCTCTGGAAGATCTGGGAGAGGTTTAAAAGGAAACTGGAAAAAAATAGTACTCACGGCTTCCTGGAAGATTTCTTTGCAGCGGAGTTCAGAGTCTTTGCCTTTTTTGGCGCGGATCAGAAGGTAGAAGCGTTTGACATGGGACGTCCGCAAAAGCTTCTCGAGGAAGGCTTTGCCTAAAAATCCAGTCACTCCTGTGAGGAGGATGGTCGAGTTGTCGAAAAAGTCTGCTATCGTGGAGGGCATTGGAACGACTGATGATAACTGTATTGTTGCAATTGATGCGATTGTGCATTGTTTTGGTAATTATATTCGCGACACAAAAAAAAATCGTCTGGCTTCCAAATGTCATTTTTAAAATTTTTTTAGATTTAAAATTCATTTTTCGGAAAAACAATTCTTTTATAACAGGTTTGAAATAGATTTCTCGATTGTTTATAGTCTTAAGAAGAGGTTTCACTTGATGTGCGGCAAGGCTATTTAAATGTAATTTCTATCTTTTCAAAATGCCCTTTTGATAACTCGCCTGAACCATGAACTGAGTATCGTGGAGAAGTTTCAAAGCTTTGAAGAAACGTAATTTTGAGGCACACATTAAAAGCGATTTCCATTGTATTCTGAAAGACCGCAATAACCCGAACACGAATAGAGCTAGGTACTCTTGTTTTTTACTTGGCTGAGAAGATCTTGACAAGAGCTTTCATTTGATATGAGACACAACTACTTAAATCTTCACTTCAATATTTTCAAAATTATAAACGCCCTTTTGACCCCGAATTCGTGGAATCAAGATAACTTCTGAACGGATCATCGTAGAAACGTTAATACGGGCTTATTTTAAAGCTTTGGAAAATTTTTATTTTCAGACTCATGAAAAGCTATTTCCAATGAGTTTTTGGAGAATCAAAAATGGCAATAACTCGAAAGCGATCGGGCCACACTGGCTGTTACTTGAATATTTTGATTTTTCTGCAAACCGAGGTCATTTCTAAAGGACTCGGCTTAAATAAAATCGTGAGCTTCACAGAATTAGAAAACAAAATTTTGGATTTTTTTGAAAGAGATGAACATATGACGCGACGTGAAGAAAAACTGAAAGTTGTTTAAACTGACGCAAACCGCACTTCTTTAAAACGCTCCATTCGTCGTTTATGGCCAATTGAAGTTTTAGAAAACAAGAGTCGGGGGTGTGGTAGAATTCATGAAATTTAAAATTTATTCAATAAATAACACGAATCACGTGGTCTTATCCTTAAAAACGTTGGTTTGAGCGAAAACTTCAATTTTTGAATGGAAATAACTCCAGAACGGCTGAGAAGGTCTTAACAAAAGCTTTCATTTGATATGCGAGACGACAATTTAAATCAAACTTCAACATTTTTTAAATTACACACTCCCTTTTGACTCCGAATTTTTGAATGCGGATGACTCCTGAACGGATTATCGTAGAAAAGCGAGTGAGGGCTTATTTTAAAGCTTCCGAAAAACTCTATTCTTAGGTGCGAACTAAAACACCCAGCGTCCATTTGTCCAGAAAACTTCAAACCGCCTTAACGCCCGAACGGATTATCCTAGAAACACCATCTTCGCCTCGAATTGAAACAAATTTAAAATTTATTCAATAAATAACAAGAATCACGTAGCCTTATCCTTAAAAACGTTGGTTTGAGCGAAAATCACCGCATCGTGTACGGTGGCGAAAATCATAAACTTGCTCTCGACCTTCAGCTCCCTATCACAAATTAGGAATTTCTCGAAGACGGGCCCCGAACAGGCGGCTATGTACATGGCCACGTCCAGTTTCTCAAAATCGACTTGCAATTGTCTCAACAGCTCAGCTCCCGAGGGATCCACAAAGGTCAAGGCCGAGAAGTCCAGAATCACGCAACGGATTAATAGGGGATCGTCGTCTGTCGACGATCTCGATTCCTCGAGTTTCGAACGCTTCCTGAGGGCTTTAACGGGATCGAATCCAATTTTTTTCACTAAAAGCTCCCGGAAAGACGTCCTGGAGGCGAAACTCAGACCTCCCGTGTACCGGAAGATCTTTATCCCGTCGATTTCTTTCGCTTTTTTGTATCTTTTGATGTCGAGGTAGAGGTCAGTTTCGGGGACCACCCCCAGGAGGCAGGTGTAGGGGGTGTAGCCTTGGATGAAGACGCTGATGAGGCTTATGGCCACTCCTGCGGCCAATCCGTAGCCGATTTGTACGAAGAGAGTTATGCAAAAAGTCACCGTCCATACTAAAGCGTCCCATTTACTGAGCTTCCAATACTTAACTATTGACTTAAACTGCATTAGCATCCCTTTGAGGGCTATCACTATGATGCTGGCTAGAACAGACTGAAAATTTTCGTTATGTTTCGGTAGAAATCGGAGGGTGACACTTGCGCTATCTATTGGTGTCTAGCGTCAAAATCGAAGATTAGGTTTGTTTCTGTGTTTCGCAAAAATGATAATCAATGGTTGGCCCAAGAGATGGCGCGGTGTCTTCTCCACCACTAACGCGGATGATCGAGTCTGGTGTAAGTGCTGCCAACTAAAGTTAAAATAGTAGATAAGTTGGTAACACTGCATAACAGAAAGTGCAAAAGAAAAAATCATTTGCTTGGAGATATTTGACATTCCATTTACATTTTTGTTTAT
This sequence comes from Pycnomerus fuliginosus, assembly GCA_963924575.1. Taxonomy (NCBI): domain Eukaryota; kingdom Metazoa; phylum Arthropoda; class Insecta; order Coleoptera; family Zopheridae; genus Pycnomerus; species Pycnomerus fuliginosus. Next base: position 17,252,790 of record OZ004625.1, on the reverse strand, counting down.
TGGTGCTACCAAGACAAAATAGTAAGATCACTAGATATATCGTTGCTTTAAGGTAGCGACATGCCTTTCCGAGAATTGAAGTGGCGAACAACTATGTATAATAGGTACCTACCCCATGCAAAGGGGTGTCGTAGTTCACTCCAAACTGCTCCAAACTAATAAAATACATGTCACTCACTTCACGGCAACATTTAACGTCCACAAATTGTCACCGTTTCAACGAAAGTTCGTCTGTTATTTTGGCTGACGTTTTGAAATGTCAAAACCATAATGGCCGAGGTGGAGTCCAGCTGGGTCCCTTTTACGGGAATGTTCTAATTGCATTGTTAGAAAACGAGAAAAATTTCCACGGTACATCACCTCACGTGTACCTTTTAGCTCAGACCAAACAATTTTTCCACCTCTTTAAACGGTAGCGCATCCCTCGTACACTTTTAAATGAAACGTCAATAAATCGCTATCCCAGGAGACTTTTTCCGTCACGTCAAGCACTACTCATCTCTTTAATTCTATATGTCCATCGCTCACCAGTCTGTTTCATGGCGCTACCTTAGAAGCGCAGCGATGCGTATCTAGTGACCTTACAGAATAGAACTTTTTTGGTACTCCGTACCTATTCTTGACAGATGATAATTAGCAATGCAAGAGAAGCATTTTTAACACTGCCAACTTCAGTTTCTGGAAAAAAGTTCATGTTGGCAATACGTCTACGCAACTCGATCATTCGGAATTTTCTTCAAATATCTACTCACTCGAGGAAGGCTCTCAAAAACAGGTCCAATCCACAAAAGCACTAACAAAAGAATAACGCAGGAAACGATAGACGCGATTTGGGTGACCCCCCCAACCGCCTGTTGGATCATCGACCTTGAAAGGGATGCCGTGATTGGCAGACACGAAAAAAACGACCCCATCGAATTGCTCAACCCCTGCAACATTATTACAATTATTTTGGCCTTGAAACGTGCATCCCCACCAAGGCCAGGAGTTCCTGGTTGGCGTCCACTTCATACAGCAGCTTCCTGGCGAAAATCAAGGCCATCGACATGGTCACCGTATATGACACCATCGTGATCACGAAAGCGTCCACGAAAATCTTCGGGAAGAGTTCAAAAGCGGGGATGGCGGGATTCGGGAGTCCTGTGGGAATATGCCCGACGGAAGTAATCCCGTACTTTTCCTTAAAGGACAGGAAGTAGGATAACGTTGTTCCTAGGGCAACCACAAACAGTTCTATGGGAAACGGTATTCTGGTTTTTTTAGCCAACCAGGGCTTGAAAATTTCGTTGTTAACGACTAGTATAACGACGGAGGCTAACGACACTATACAAGCGTAGCGATTGGCTTGAGGCACCGCCAAGATGGCGTCGTATAACGTGAGGCAAAAGGAGAAGTTGCCTCGTCGTTTGTGGGTAGGCAGACCGAGGAAGTCTTTGAGTTGGGAGGCGACCACGTGGAAGGCTGAGGCACACGTGAATCCATTCACTAAAGTCTCCGAGAGGAGAGCGGAAACTATTCCTAACCTCAAAACGTACATCATCAATTGAATCATTGCTACGGTGAATGTCACGGCTGTTGCCACCTCCACGTTTGTGTAAGATGGCCCGTTAGGGGAGGCGTTCTCGTTTCTCACAACAGTCCCGTTTTGGAGGATCTCGTAAGTCGTGTGCTCGTTAACAACTTTTCCCGTCATTAAACAAACGATTGCGAACGTTCCAATGGAGACGTGACGGCTCGTGCCGAAAATAAAATAAACCAAAACCGGGAAGAAGGCCATGTAGATGCCGGTGATGGGGGGGACGCCTCCCAGGAGGCCATACGCCATACCCTAATCAACGTACGTGATCACAAGATAAGGTAAAGTGTGTCTTACTTGAGGTATGTGCATGACAGCCACTGTAAGTCCACTGATGACGTCACTGAAAAAACTTTTCTTCCATTTGTAACTGGGCAACCACTTTACCACGGGGAATGTCTGTTTAAGACAAGAGGCTGGCTTAATTTTCTTTATGTTTTTCTTGCATTGTTCTTTGACTAAAAAAAATATTGTAGAAGTGATGATTTAACACTTAACGTACATGTTTTCTCCGGTCTTTGATAGAGGGTGTCCCTATTCAAGTCTTCTAACTGGTAAACAGGTCTGTGAATGTCCATTCCGCGTGCATCACCTCCATCTTCGAGAAAACTGGAAAAAAGTTCACGTAAAAACGCTTTGACAACCATTTATGACAACCTTCCGTAGTTGTGAAAATTTTTTCGTAAAATCAGCGGTTTCTTCTCCATCGATCAACGAGTGTACTAAATCTAAAGTAAACAGTGGACTGAACGATAAAAGTGAGGCATGTGATTGATAGTGGGTCGACGGTCGCGGTTCATCGACTATTATTAATGACGAAGAATTATTGACAATTATGACTTACCCATTTAAATATGTTTCTTCTTTGGTGGTCATGTTGAAGGGTTGGGTCTGTGCATGCCGACGATCAGCCGCCGACTGTCGACCGACATTCAGATAATTATTTATCTATGAGTATCTGCAATTTGAGAGATTTTAATTATTATTTGGTTGGGAAAAAATCGTGAGATAGAGATCAGTGGCGTCCCGATTCAGTAGTTTAATAAATACTGAAGGGTTAGCAATGGTTTTTATTTGGTTTTGCTGGGGGAACAAGAGCGGAAAGGCACAAGTTGCAAAACTAGAGCGAACACACGCGATTGCCACATAGTTTTGCAAACTGAAAAGACGCAATTGAAATTGTCTACGCAAACTATTGCCCTAGTCCTCGGCATAAACTCGGTTTAGATATGTGAAGTAAAAAAAATATTTGTCCTGACAATTTCGAGAGATTGCTCATTTCAGCCTAATCTTAATTTAACCCACGAAAATTCCCTGTTTGTATAACACGATGTAAAATACTTTCTGTCGGTGGGCTCCAAGATGGCGAATTATACAACTTTTCCGTAAAACTAGTCGAGTGTTATACCCATATCAAACAAAAGCGGAGACAATATTCTCCAAAAATGGCGGATTCCACAATTTTTTGATATTGTACAACCAAAGCTTAGAAAATCTCCTGTTTATAGTTGACGTTAAACACTTTCTGTCAGTGGGATCCAAAATGGCGGATTTTAATTTTTGTATGCAACTAATCGAGTTATATATCAAACGAAAGCGGAGACGATTCTCTGTTCAAAAATGACGGAAAATACTTCCTCCCGCGAGATCCAAAATGGCGGATTATGCAACTTTTCGTTAAGGTCAGTCGAGTTAAATACTTAAATATCAAACGAAAGCCAATAAAATTCTCTGTTCACAAACAACGGAAAATGCTTTTTGCCGGTGGGATCCAGAATGGCGGATTACACAACTTTTTGACAAAACCAGTCGAATAACATATCGAACAAAAGCGGAGACAATTCTCCTAGTTATTCTCTGTTCAAAAATGATAATACTGGCTACGAGGGGATCCAAAATGGCGGATTATTCCGGTTTTTGCGGCATTTTGTTAAAACTAGCCGAGTTACACATCAAACGGAAGCGAATAAAATTCTCTGTACACAATGAAAGGCAAATGCCTTCTACAGTGGGATCCAAAATTGTGGATTATATAATACTTTGGTAAAATTAGTCGAGTTACATATGAAATGAAAGCGAAGACAAGTTTGTGTTTGAAAACTGTTTATGAAACTAGTCGAATTACATATCAAACGAAAGCGGAAACAATTGTTGGTCCAAGAATCATGTCAGTGGGATCCAAAATGGCGGATTGTACAAATTTTTGCTAATACTAGCCGAGTTACGTTTCGAACGAAAGCATAGAAAATTCCTTGTTTATAGTTGGTGAAAAAGCTAATTCTGCCAGTGGGCTCCAAAATGGCGGACTGTAATTTTTAATAAAAATGGTGAGTTACGCGAGGAGTTATGTCCAAATGTAAGCGCGGAAAATTCTTTGTTGAAGAATGATGGAAAAACCCTCCCATCAGTGGGATCCAAAATGGCGGATTTTAGAAAATTTTGATAAGACTAGCCGAGTTACGCATCAAACAAAAGCTTAGAAAATTCCTGGTGAAAAACGCTCTCTGCCAGCGTTCTCCAAAATGGCCGATTGTAATTTTTAATAAAACTCAAATGAAAGTGTGCATAAATGGTGATCCAAAATGGCGAACGATCGTTTCCAGATCCCGCCACGCCACTGTCTCAATCTCGCACTGTCAATACTCCAATAGATTAGCGCAATTCATTTTTATTGTGACAATTAAACGATTTAATTACCACAATTGTCTGGCTTGGGGGCATTACGCGATAAAGTTCAAAACTAGTTTAAGCGATAATTGACGCAATCGCCCCGAAAAAGGCAGAATCCAATCAAAATTTCTCCTTCATTCAGGTCGAGCTCAAAAAAAAACTTAATTATAAAATCTACCTTGATGGATCGATCTAAGGGGAGGACCGTTCCATTCGAATATTTCTCACAGACTATGAAATAAATAACGTCGGATTCATCTCAAGGCGAGCCACCAATAACTTTTTTCGCACAACAATTAACAATTTTTTTCTAACAATTATTGTCGACGAATACTTTTCGAACACTGAAGCCGAGGTTTGCTTTGGGACGATTGACGATGGGTTTCAAGGAAAAATCAATTATCGCACGTCACGTACGGGGATTTTTTACGATTATGCAACTGAGGTTTACTCAGTAAAGCGCTAAGTGGGCAGAGAATACTGATTTTAATTTTGCGAAATAATCTTAATGGGTCAATATAGAGAAGTTTACGGCCTGCCAAGATTTATTTATAGAACCATTAACGTCAGGCGATAGCGAAATTCGTCCTATTTTTAATCGATTCATAAAATCCTATAGTGCCTTTCGTCGCCATTTTGAATATTACCGCCGCCGTTTTGAATTTGGAGAAAATCAAATTTTTCACCAGTTTTAAGCACCCTAGATGTTCGTTTCGTCGCCACTTTTAATTTTACGGGCGCCATTTTGAATTTTGTCGCCTCCGTTTTTAAACTTGAGAACATCAGCCACCCATTTTTGGTCAGTTTATAAAATCCTATAGGTTCGTTTGGCCGCCATTTTGAATTCTACCGACTTGTTACGACATATTTCTGTGATTTTTCAGGACCTGCCCTTTTGAATTTTGTTGATATTTAGAATAACTTGTCGAAAAAACGATATAGTAACCAGTTATGGGAGGCACAATCAAATTCGTTGGTTATTCTCTTGCGAGTTTTGAAACTGACGCCATTTTGAATTACGCTAAAATTACAGAATTTAAATATGCGCCTTGCTAAGTGAATAAGCAAGCACATTTGACACTAATTTTTTTTTATTTTCTGCCCCTATCTTGATAATACGCCATTTTGAATTTGAGTAGGGGCGATAATTCAAAATTACTTCGTGCAGAATAATTTACATTTTTACTTGCGCTTTTTTACCAATTTTGAGTTGGTTCTTCTACAGTTTGGTTAAATTCAAAATGGCCGATAAGTTACAAACAGTGACTTAACACACGCATCATTGGATTTTCAAATTGAAAGTCACGATTTTGATGATTTCTCATCTTTCTTTGACATGTGACAATAATTTTTCGATTTCTGTTAAGCCCGTTCGTATGTTTGTTTGCTTACATAACGAATTTTGTTGAAGTTCAAAATGGCGGATGTAAAATTCAAAATGCCGAACGACCGCGAAAAGTAAATTTTTACCGCGAAATAAAAATGTTTGCGACTCCTGTTTGCGGAAATCAAAACGATCAATCAGCGTGACGTAAGAATAACGTTACGAAGCTAAAAAAAGGTTTTTGATGGTTAGAAGCGACCTGCGGGAAATCACATCTCAGCCGTTAGTAAAAAATTACTGACCTTTCCTAAGTAAACTTCATTTCAGGGAGGACACAGTTTTTAGGTTAGGTAGAACAGCTGTCCGAGCTCAAGGTCAGTGCCTTCACTGAAAACGCGTTTCCATGGCAACCACAACCACCTTGATTTTCCCTCAAAAATAGACCAGATTTTTTCAAAGTTTATTTATTTGCATTTATTTGATTGATGTCAATCACGTAAGTTCAAAATGGCCGATTTCGAGATTCAAAATGCCGGAACAGAAACAGTAAAACAATCATATTATCCAATTATTTGCCCAGTTGTCACCATAACAACCGAAAAACAAAATGCCGATTTCTTTACATGGCAACCCCGGCCACCTATTGGGGTTCCGTAAAAAACACTTCCTCGACTTTCACAGCCTCCTCTTTGACGTCCTGGAGGAGGATCAACTCGGGGGCGAGGACTTTGAGGGACTCCTGTTGATCGAACGAGGCCCTAGCCCCCATCTCGATCTCGCCCATTTGCTTCGTGATCTTTCTGTAAGTCCTTTCCTTCACTCCGGTGGCCTCCTGGACTCTCTGTTTATAGTTTTTGATGGGGATGAGGGGCCTGTCGGCGGCGGCTTCGGCCTTCATGAACTTGATCACGTTGGCTATGACCTCGTGGGCCTGGGGGTGGAGGCTCCGCCCTTGCACGCCCACGGACCTCTTAAATTTCGGTTTTTCCATCCTGGAACAGGATTTTTGGTTTATTTCTCATTCGCAAGGGGTTTCTGGATGGCTAAACATAACCTCAAACGTCAAAGCTGTCAACATGAAATAAGCGTGTGGGTAGGCAACCAGATATACGCGGTTGTATAATTGGTGGTTATATTCTAAAAATATTAGCTTGTGGGGTCGTTTATCTGCTATCTCTCAATTAGAGTTTCCAATTAAGAGAGAGACAATATAGAGGCAAAATTTGACAAAGCGGTATGCAAAAGCCTGTCATTGTCAAATTTTCCCTCCATATTGCGTCACGAATTAGAGAGAGACCTATGATACCTTGGACCTATGTACAAGTTTGGAAACCTTCATTATGAAATACGTGATAACCAGATATACGCGGGTGTATAATCGGTGGTCTATATTATAAAAATATTAGCGCGTCGGGTAGGGCCTCAAAAAGAACTGTCGGAAAAATTTTGACGGCTCGGCTCGACTGTCGAAACATCCTGACAGAAAAAAAATCGTACTTGTTGCCAACTGTACGTAAAGTTTTGCAACCGTGTAGGACGCGAGTATAAATTAAAGTGGAGGCCGTAGGCCGCAAGTATTAAATGGTAGGCCGCAGGCAGAGAGTAAAAATTGAACGGGAAGCCGCAGGCCGAGGGAAACTTGATCAGATGCACCTCAGTAATTTAGAACAAACACATTCAAAAAAATTATTATATTTCTTTTTCGTAATGAATGGGTAAATTCCTAATGTTTAAATTATATAAAAAATTAGACAATAATGAAAATTTCGCAGCTTCACATTGTTCTAAAACCCTCGCATAAATTTTGAATGAGAAAAGTTTAAATGAAATGGCACAATTGCTTTGTGCATAGAATGAACACCGAGGAACAATTTGGCATGATTTTCAGGGAAGGTTACTTAACTCGTTCTCGAGTTATTGATTTAGTCAGTAAACGTTTCGTTTTCTAATTATTCATCGTGGCATCGTAGTCTTGAGAAAAATCATAGCAACACGATTTAACAGTAAATACAAATGATTTGTTGACATTATCGTGTCAACTCTTTTATTGCGCGACGTTGCCATTTACATGACAAACAATAATTTCTGCCATACATAGGTGTACACCAATGCATAATAATTTGGTTGTTTAAAGTTCATGTTGATTATTTAATACGTTTCTCTTTTTCTTCGACACGTTTGATTGTCCAAGTAGAATGAGGAAAAGAAAACTGCAAATTAAGGGTGGTTAATTTTATTTTAAATTGCCTTTGTCCACAAAGGTAAAAAATAATAATATTAGGTACAGTTACGTACTGCCCGGCAATTTCCTGGCAGGCCCATCACTACCACTACCACTACCACTTTTGGCTAACAGTGAAGGAAGAATTGCGAAAACAAGTTATACATTTTCTGAAAAGAAAAGAAAAATTGCCCTTTCAAATTTTGAATTTTTTTTTACCAGATTCGATGAATAGGTACCTACTGGATTCTGAGCTGACTGGACTCGTTTTATAGCCTGAAAAACAATTCGATTGCACAATATACTTTCGGCGCAAATTATTATTGACCCATTAAAGCAGGCTGTGTAAACATTGTCGAGGAACAAGTCTTAAAATTTTTATTTTTATTCATTATTAATTTTTATGATTTAAACCATCGTTAACAACAATATCTGGGACGGACAAACTTTGTATCTTCGGGCATGAAATGTTTAGCATGTTTATGGAGGAGACATGGAAACGTCAAATTTCGCTAATTTTACAAAGCCTCTTCAACATTTCGTTTTCTGCCATTTCTAGTAGCTCTAAAAATTTGAAAAAAATCGCACATCTGAAAAAGCGCGGCTTTTGTTTGTTTTGCAGATGCGTGAACAGGAAAATAAAAAATTAACTGTAGTTGATGTTAAGGTTTATAAAATTTCACTTGAAACTAATTTCATCCAATGAATCGTATTAAAATTGCGAATTTGCAACAAAAAAGGACTCGCGAATAGGACCATTTTTCAATATTTGACTTCGCGATCAAGTTATCGAAAAAAGTAATTTTAAAATGTTGTTCAGAATTCAATTTTGACCACCTACGCTGAGTTTCATGTCAAAATTTAGGATTTTTCCCGATTTTTCTAAAATTAAATACTCAAATCTTGAATTGAAACTTGGCATATAGGGCCAAAACAAGATTGCGAACAATTTATTGTTATGATTTTTTTCGATATCTTGATCGCGAAGCAAAATATTGAAAAATGGTCCTATTCGCGAGGTCGTAATAGGCTACATTGGAGTTGAATACCTGAAAAGATGTATCTCATAAAGGGTCTACGACGGTGTAAAAATTTATATTGCTACTCCTAAAAGTAACCAAAATATTTGACTGTCTTCATCTTACGTGAGACACACTGTATAGGTCCTTTAAGGCACTGGTGGGGGTTTATTGCGCTTGGCCCCGTATGATACGCATGCGTTGATCTTGTGTCATTTCCAGTCATTTCTAGTGCATTTATATGTCATTTGTCACTACTGTCAACAGAATCTGGGAACTTTCACGTTTACCACGTGCTATTTTAACCTACAATGATGCAAAATGACACATAACTGACAGTAGACATTCAAGTAAATTCTGTCGGCGGTCAAAAAATGACTGCGCATACGCGCATACTATAGGTCCTTTAAGCGTGACGTCATGCCGCCATGTATGGCCGTATGCGCAGTCATTTTTTGACCGCCGACAGAATTTACTTGAATGTCTACTGTCAGTTATGTGTCATTTTTCATCATTGTAGGTTAAAATAGCACGTGGTAAACGTGAAAGGTCCCAGATTCTGTTGACAGTAGTGACAAACGACGTATAAATGCACTAGAAATGACACAAGATCAACGCATGCGTATCATACGGGGCCAAGCGCAATAAACCCCCACCAGTGCCTTAAACGACCTATATGTAACCATGCACTCTGGTGGTCCAACATAAAACAAAACTTCACTTTTGCCTCGTTGACGTTGTTTGACTCGACAAGATAAAAGTGAGGTTTTGTTTTATGATCGTCCATTAGAGTGCTGGGTTGCATACATTCCAGGCGTAGCCTCAATAAAGAGGGTCCTGGTACGACAAAACTGTAAGAGTCTTTTTGTTTGCAAAAGGAAATTTTCTTGTAGAGAATTTAATGCTTTATAGAAAAGGTAAGTATACATACCTGGTCAGCATATCACGCTTAGTTTTTGAGGTATTTGCGAAAATTGTCAATAACAACTTTTTTTCATCAAATTTCTAACTTGTAAGACAACGGAGATATTCCAATTTAAAAGTGGGACAAAATGGTTGGATCACCCTGTACAAAGTATTTCCCAGATAAAGGAGTGCCTACCTAACTGTCACTGTTTTGAAATATGGCGCAACTATTTGTCCTTAATGACATTGAACACATTTTCTGAGTCACGACCATTGTTTCAATAAAATGAAAATAAAAGTCTTTTGTAAACTGAAAATTGATATTGCCGCAGTGGTTTTATGGCAATAAAACTTTTAAAACATATCGTGAACAATTCGGAACGATTGCGGTTAGTAATGGTTGAATTATAAAAAATATAGTAGGTGGGTGTTTCTGGTTTTAATGTAAACGTACTTAGGCAACCAAACATGCAAGGATGTATATTGAATTATCTGCTTAAAAAATTGAACCGCTCCTATATGCAACCAATTATACACGCAAGTACTTCTTGCAGCCTGAATCCAACCCTAAAAAGAATATTTGTTTAAAAAGCTTAAAATACTATCTCCTAATATGGTAAAAACCCTCACAAGCTATTTTACCATCCCGAAAAAAAGTTTTAATGTTGGAGTTTTTTTATTAACGTGGTTTTTCACATCGGCTTCATCAGGTTGGCCACGTACTCCACGTTTCGGGTTCAATTTCTCTCACTTCTTTCATAATTCCAGGAATAAATGTGGTCTTGAGATGGAATATGGGGGCTTGGCCAGGTTAAAATCTCAGCCCTACAAAAAAAATACTTAGAACAACATAACCTCACCTTTATCTTTGTTGTGTATGGTCATAGTCACTGAAGCCAAACAAACCGAGATTTCAATGATGGATTAAATCGTTACATCTTGTCTACAATGGGCTTTGTGCTGAAATAATTGAATCTAGACAATGAAATTCTCACTTTGTTTAGCTTCATTGCCATGGTAACCCTCAACCTAGACCAACAAACATGGCGGACCTACGTCACGCTAATAGTCCGTATTATGGGAAAAACATTTATTTGCGAATAGTTACTTTAGTTGGGGATTGGCGGTACTGTTTGGTAGCATTGAGTTACTAGATTCCAGTAGCGTGCATAGGGATCGCCAGTGGCGTGCACACACAATTCCTTTTCCAGGATAGAACATAAAATAACAGTGGAAAATCAAATCGATCGATGATCAAGAGCTGCTTTTTCATTTTATAATTTTCTTCGATTTTATATTTTTTATATCTTCTACAAAATTTGCTGTAACGCCATCCGCCAGTACCCGAGTCGCTAGCTTGTGAGAGTTGACTTAACATCACAAGTTAGGGTCTCAGGGAATAGGCAAATCAAGCCTCCCTGCAACACACAATAACTTTATATAATATATAAAAACAATTATATGTAAATAGAAGTAGGCGCAGAAGATGTGACGCAGATCTGGGAAAGTTAGCAGGCTGTACAGCACTCCCAACAGGTGTAATACTTACTATACAACCTACTACCTCAAACAGACCCGGTCGAGAAACATTCGCAGTCCGAGGGGGGGGGGGGGCAGAAGGTCCGGAAGTTTCTTCTACCAGCGGGCACACATAGAAAAGAACTTGTGAGGAAAAATTGACACAAGTTCGGATCTACGGGTTCCATCGGGTAGAAGACGCGTTGGTACACCTGCAACAAAAAAATATTAAATGTCAATTGGCAAGTGACGTCACAAAAACTATACAGAAATGAAAAGCGTTTTTCTCGCCCGTTTTTCCAGATAGAGCGAAGCGGTTTTCACTAGTATCCTCTGGAAACAGATGCACGCAGGAAATTCCAGACGTACGTTCCATTTTTCAAGGAACGTAGAAACGCCAATTAGCTACGTGACGTCAGAAAATCTATACGATTTTCAAACGCGATTTTCTCGCCCGTCTTTCCAGATAAAGCGAAGCGGTTTTCACAAGATCCTCTGTAAACAAAAGGAAACAGGAAATTTCAGATGTACTTCCCATTTTTCAACGAACGTAGAATCGCCAATTAGCTAGGTACGTGACGTCAGAAAAACTACAATTTTCCAGCGCGATTTTCTCCTATATTTTTCTAGATAAAGCGAAGCGGTTTTCACTAGTATCCTCTGTAAACAAAAGGGACATTGCCAACTTCATAACACAAAAGTGCTACCAACAGTAAATTCCCCAAATTTTAAACAGTTTTAACTTTTAATTGTGTGACAGGTATTAGGTGAGATTGCAAAAGACCAGAGGGCAGTGTTGCCAACCTAAATTCGACGGAAAATGAATAAAAAATCGATTAGCCGCCGATTGAACTTTAGAGTACGTTAAAGACATTAGATTCCTGGTCCATTACCATCATTTTCGCCGATTTGAGCATCGCACAGCTGTCATAATTCAGAATAATGACATCACACGACCCGTCTGGCGAAACTCTGCAATCCCGCCGCTTTCGAGACCGTTGGCGCAGGTCAATAACCGCGTCTGTGCGTTTTTTTTGCAATGTCTGGCCTAGCCGGGCCGCTGACTGGGAGAGAAAGTTGGCTCTGTTTTTTTCTTCGACTGTTATGCAAGCTTTATTTACATCAGGCGACCTGTTGGTGAGGCGGCGAAAAATCCTGCAGCGGGGGCGCATCCACCACGATTTTTCATCGCCAAATATTTACGTCTCGGTGGGTGTTAATTGCGTTCGTTTAAAAATGGAACGCGTCTCGCAAATTTCCTGTTTCATGTTTTGGTGAAAACCGCGTCGATTTATCTGGTAAAACAGAAGACAAAAACGCGTTTAAATCCTGTAGTTTTCGTGACGTCACGTGGCTAATTGGCGCCTATACGTTCCTTAAAAAATGGAACGTATGACTGAAATTTCCTGTTTCTTTTTGTTCACCGAAGATACTAGCGAAAGCCGCTTCGCTTTATATCGAAAAACGGCAAAGAAAAACGTTTTTAAATCCCGTATAGTTTTTGTGACATCATGCACATAATTGGCTTTTCTATGTTTGTAAAAAAATGGAACGTACGTCTGGGTTTCCCTGTTTTCTGTTGTTTACATAGATTACTAGTGAAAACCGCCTCGCTTTATCTCGAAAAACGGCCAAGAAAAACGCTTTTAAATCCTGTATAGTTTTTGTGATGTCATGTATGTAATTGGCGTTTCTATATTTATAAAAAATGGAACGTACGTCTGGAATTTCCTGTTTCCTCTTGTTTACACAGGATAGTAGTGAAAACCGCCTCGCTTTATCTCGACAAACGGCCAAGAAAAACGCTTTTAAATCCTGTATAGTTTTTGTGATGTCATGTATGTAATTGGCGTTTCTATATTTATAAAAAATGGAACGTACGTCGGGAATTTCCTGTTTTCTCTTGTTTACAGAGGATCGACGGGTGAGCCGCAGGGGAAATCTGGTGTGTACAGGTGCTAGGAAATCTTGGGGAAATCTTAGGAAATCTTGCGAAAATACTGCGGGAAATACTTGGGAACTCTTAGGAAATCTGATGAAATTGGGGAAATCTGAGGTAATCTCGGGGAAATCTAGGGAAATCTTGGGGAAATCTGAATAAATTTGGGGAAATCTTTCCAAAAGTGTACAAAATTTTCCCCTGCGACTCACCCATCGTAGAGAATACTAGTGAAAACGGTCTCGCTTTTTTGAATAAATTTGAGGAAATCTAGTGTACAAAATTTTCCCCTACGACTCACCCCTCGCAGAGAATGCTAGTGAAAACCGTCTCGCTTTATCTCGAAAAACGGCCAAGAAAAACGCGTTTAAATCCTGTATAGTTTTCGTGACGTCACGTGGCGTTTGTACGTTCGTTAAAAAATGGAACGTGAAAAACGGGCGAGAAAAACGTCTTTAAATCCTGTATAGTAAATAATTTGCTACATATTTCAATATTGGCCACAGTTAATAATTCTATTTTCAACAGTTGGCAATATTACTTTCACAAGTTGATAATACATAATAATAAAAGAGCAACGAGACAAATAATGAAACAGTGTTACCAATTTAACAAAATCGAAGCAACTGCAACTTTTGAGACACGAATTTATTTGTTTTTGCCAACCTAAATCTTTTTTATTTAAAACGACATTCAATAGTACTGAAAGTAACTTAATAGAGAAAAATATTTAAGAAAAGAAAATTTCTTTGACTCTGAACAGAATTAAATTCCCCGTGTTAGTTTTTCCCAATCTACCTAAGTGAAAATAATTGCACTAAAATGCTTTAGTATGGACCACACTGAATTATTATGATAATTTCTACATTCAACAGTTGGCAATGCAGCCTCAAGTTGATAAATTACGTTGCAATGAAAGAGCGAGACAAGGTAATGGAATCGTCTTGCCAGCTTAACAAAATCAAAGCAACGGCATTCTTCCAGACGTCCTAGACCCTTCCAAGGTCACTACTCCCTATCAGCAAAAACCCATAAAAAATTAGAGCAACGTTCGAACAATCCAACCCGTCGCCTACTTGACATTATCGATCGAAGCACGTCTGGATTGTCTGTCTGCGAACAAAACACGTACGGGATTCCAGGATCGCTTTCAGCCTCTATAGGTTCCTATCAGCTGTGCCCCATAAAAAAATCGTTTGATCTTAAACGAGCCGTGGCAATTAATTGGCGATCGCGAAAAAACGGCGCCGTGACGTCACCGCCTCTAAAATTAAACGGGCAACGGTTATCGTTATAGTAGGCTAGTAAACAAAACAATGATATGACGACAGTCGGGTCAACACCGCCAAGGTTTCTAACCTCACCTACTGCAAACCATATGATCGCGTCGGCGGCGTTGCCGGTTTTGCGAACGCGGCCCCGCAGTCCGCGTTCCAACTCGCGGAAACAGGCAACGTCGCGTCTGGACAGCCGCGGACGCCCTTGGAATCTCAGCCGGCGCGGGTTAACAACCCGATATTGCCGCTGCCGGTGCACAATAAACCTCCCCCCCCCCCCCACCGTCTTACCCGCGGGCGTGCAGAATTCTACGATTTCGCGCCCGATATTGTCGCAAAGTAGGCTGGAAGGTTTGTTGCTAAGGTGAAAATCATTTCTTGACCTTAGCAACAATCTTTGCTTTATCCCGCCGGAATGACATTTACATGGGTTCGATTTAATTTCGGTTTGTCAGGTTGGCAACAAGTGTTTCAACAAGTTGATGTTTAGTTTCTACAGTTGGTAACCGAAACAAAGCCCCTTATAGTTACTTATTTTTTTAAATCGCCCCGCCATCGCCCCAAATACCCTTTTGAATCAAAGTATTTGTATCCTCCGATCAGCAAGTTCTAGTATATTTTTATTTAATGTAGGTACTATTAAGTTGGCAACAACACGAGATATCTTCACTTTTTTCCTCACTTGGTAACACTGGAATTTCAATTTTATTAGGTTTAGAACGATTTAGAGTAATTATTGTCTCTTAAGTTGGCAAAACAGCAATAATTATTTTTTAGTTCTCGTCAGTTGGTAACACAGCAGCACATTTCTAGGGAAATTTTGACAGATAACAGTTTTTGACGGTAAAGCGACAGCCAACGGACATTTGACCAGAGCCCGACATGACAGTTTTGTGCAGAATCACTATACCCCTTTACGCTGGAAACCAGAATAAAAGTTTTCAGTTTTGCCTGAGCGGCGTGCGCATGTTTTTTCCCTAACGTGCTCGCTCATTGGCTGGAACCCTGTCACAGCTGATTTTTACCCAAACACAAACTGAAGACCTGTACTAACAAAATAACAAATGTTTAGATCAAAAGGCATTAAATTTTGGTTTCGTGCATTGGCAACAGTGTTATTTCAACAAGTTGCTGTTTAGGTTTAACGGGTTTAGTCTTTATTTTTTCCTTCGGTTTCCTTTGTTTGAGAGTATCTCCATTTCACTTTTTAAATTACCTCGCCACAAGCAGAACAAAGAGGCAAACAATGCATACAGGGTTGGTAATTTTTCGATGCTCACCATTGGGATCTTCTAAACGGGTCGGCTAAATTACAGAAAAGTTGCACTATTT
Source organism: Pycnomerus fuliginosus (assembly GCA_963924575.1). NCBI lineage: Eukaryota > Metazoa > Arthropoda > Insecta > Coleoptera > Zopheridae > Pycnomerus > Pycnomerus fuliginosus. The sequence goes on along the minus strand of OZ004625.1, from coordinate 17,237,008 downwards.
CTTGGCGATTAAGAATCTGAAGAGAATTCCGCGATATTTTGATCCGTTCCTGAGTTATCACAATAAATCTGAAAATTGCCAATTTCAAGAAAGTCAACTTTTCTTTTTCTTATGGGCGCCATATTGGATTTTAACACCGCCGGATACACAGAAAAATTAGCTTCTCAAAAATATAACCAACATGGACGCTTTTCAAAAAATATATTAAAGCCCGAGTCACACGACCGCAAGACGTATTTTATTACTGTTGTATTCAATTGTTTTCGCATGTTACAAGATATTGAAGAAGCCAGCGTACTTTTTTGCATTTGTTTTTCTTCTAAGTTTAGGCTGATTTTGCAAATTATTCCTACCAATTTTCAAATTCTGACATCTGTCAAAAAAGTTCATGTTGAGTACATTTTTGAAAAGCCATTTTTTGTGCATTTGATGGTGTTAAAATTCAATATGGCGGCAATAAAGAATCAAAAATTGACTGTCGTTATCCAAAATCTAGAGGGCCTAGAAAATTTCTGTCGCTGCTATTCAATTGATAGCTGTCAAAAATATAAAACTTCCAAGTTTCATTTAAATAACATCAATCGTAAGGAAGATATTAATTTTTCTTTAAATAGGCAATTTTCAGATTTTTTGTGATAACTCGGGAGCGAATCAAAATATAGGGGAATTCTCTTCAGATTCCTATAATGATCAACAAATAGCGCAACTTTTCTGTAATTTAACCGACCCGGTATCTTTTACCGTTTAGAAGATCCCAATGGTGAGCATCGAAAAATTACCCACCCTGTATACTTGAAAAAATTCCAAGTAAGTTTTGACGTGTCAGGAATTTTGTTCAAATGTATACTACACAGTACAAAAAATGGCCAGTCACTGAAGCTGCTGGAACCTCCTTACTTGATAAATTATCTTACTTCCAATAAATTCTACTGCCGTCAAGTCTTTAAGTGGTGGGAGGGTTTATTCGAAATTTTACGAAGGGGCACTAAGTTGGAATATACATTTTTGAAAGCAGAGTTTGAAGACCTTTCACGTACTGATAAGAAAAAATGTGTTTATCCTTCAAATTTCAAAGCTGATATGTCAAAAAGGCACTTGTAATTCGTCGATGGCTACTAAAATCTAATCAGACCACCTTCAGGTAAAACCCAACCCACTTACCACATTTCGTGAAAATCCGTTCAGTAATTTCGGTTTAAAAACCATGTTTTCGTGATCCTGGGACCCCGGAACGTAAAGATCTGGTGTTGTTTCAATTTCGAATTTTGGACTGAAATCAGTGACCTCTCATTTTTATATTGATTGTGGGTAGGTTAATAGCGGCCTTTTATTCAATTTTCTCTCTCGGCCTGCGGCCTCTCAATAAATTTTTACTCTCAGCGTGCGGCCTCAATAAATTTTTCTCTCGATATACGGCCTTACATCCAATCTTTCCTCTCGGCCTGCGGCCTCTATCCAATTTTTCCTCTCGGCCTGCGGCCTCTCAACACATTTTCTCAGCCTGTGGCCTTTTGTTTCACTTTAATTTTTTTGAATTCGTATTGGGAGTTAAGGTATATCCTCGGGAATATCTATGTATTTCACTTTTTAAATTGCCTCCACGTAACTGGAAAAAAGATGCGAAAACTCTAAAAGTAATGTTTGCATCCTTTTTGGGTTTTCCGGGAGTTCATCCGAAGAGTGAAATAGAGATTTTCGCAGCTTTAGAGCTATTTTCCTCTATTCAGTTCAGGTAGTCAAAGCAAATTACCACCATTTAAAAAATGAACGTCAGTTACACCAACACTGAAGATGCTAAATTTAAATTGTTGGAGGTTGGTAGCATTTCAAAGAGAACACGTGTTTCAGTAATACCAATTAAAAACACGGCGATATTACCATCGTTTTCTGTTACTTCGATTGGTAATTTTTATCTGCACAAATACTATGGCAACTTTAGTTCCAAAACCACCCATGCAGGACGCCAACTTTAAGATAAAGGTCCTGCCATATATGCTGCCAACCACGTCTCAACTTTCAAACATGGATAATGTTGAAGATGATTTCTATCAGTCGTACCAACTTAAGGGTTTGTATATCATTAAAATACCAAAAACTAATGAACCGAGGATAAAATGCAATTGACAATAACTGTCAATGTCAAAATTGGTAAAAAAATCGAACTTTCGTTTTGCTTGCAGTTTGTCTTTTTCTTAAAATTAACGTTACAGAACGAAAGTCCCTAAACACGAAAATCAATACCTCACGGAAAATCGGCGCCATCTACCGTTGGACTTCCACACGGGTTTCCCGCGATAATCCATACGGCGCATTTATCCTAAACAGCTCACCCATAAATCTCCCCGAGCTCTTGACGGCCTGCAACAGAAAACAAAACACAAATCAACCTCTTGTTTTCCACGCATTCTATTCGTAAATTTAGAATAGCCGGGTCTTCGCCCCCGAAAATATCTTCATTGGCCCCTCAAAACGACCAATGGTGGGAGCATCGCCCCACGCCAAAACGGGCAACGAAAATCCTTATCAGTCCCTCGGACGTCCATTGAATTTCTTGAAGGTCAATTCGGAAAAAGTTAAGGCAATGACAAACTGTTATCGTCGCGGGGTTTAAAAAACGCTATATCTCGGATAACCGATAAGGAGGATAAAAATGTTTTGTTTGTTTTTAAACCGGAATTGAGTTACTGGGATCTGTTTCAGGGTCGTGCTGGCAACAATTAGTCCACGAGTCCGAAGGACGAGTAGAATTTAACACGCTTCTGTACGTGTATAATTTTCATAAGCAAGTTAGCACGAGTTATATTCTTCATAATATATCACGAATTGAAAAAATAAGATTTTGCTCGCTCGTTCTTGCCATGGGGAAATGGGGTATGCTGCGCTTGGCAACAATGAAAGGCAGCAAATAAAGTTTAGTTGTCATAAGTTGGCAATACTGTACTTCAAATAAGTACTTTCAATCTGCCAACTTAACAAGTTTACAGTTTATCATGGACACAACAGGTTACTTTTGTTTCGTTAGGTTGGCAGTAAACATCCACCAGCATACAAATCACTAAACCGGGAAAACAAACAGGTACAGAGGGTTCATTTGTTCTCATTTTCTTTAAGTTGACAATAATATCGCCTACTTTAGCAACATTTTTTACTAAGCCTCTTCCAGGGAAGTTTTGCTTGCTAGGTTGGCAACAACGAAAAGCAGTAAAGAAGGTTTTATTTTCATAAGTTGGACAACACTATTTTCGAAGTTACTTTAATTACAATTTAAAAATCTAATAGTTGCTTTTGTTGCTGGTAGGTTGGCAGTATCATACATTAGCATAAAATCACCAAACCGGGTATATCCATACAAGTACAGAGGGTTCCTTTGTTTTCATTTATTTTCAGTTTTTTATTTAGTTTTTGTTTCGTTAGGTTGGCAGTAAACATCCACCAGCATACAAATCACTAAACCGGGAAAACAAACAGGTACAGAGGGTTCATTTGTTCTCATTTTCTTTAAGTTGACAATAATATCGCCTACTTTAGCAACATTTTTTACTAAGCCTCTTCCAGGGAAGTTTTGCTTGCTAGGTTGGCAACAACGAAAAGCAGTAAAGAAGGTTTTATTTTCATAAGTTGGACAACACTATTTTCGAAGTTACTTTAATTACAATTTAAAAATCTAATAGTTGCTTTTGTTGCTGGTAGGTTGGCAGTATCATACATTAGCATAAAATCACCAAACCGGGTATATCCATACAAGTACAGAGGGTTCCTTTGTTTTCATTTATTTTCAGTTTTTTATTTAGTTTTTGTTTCGTTAGGTTGGCAGTAAACATCCACCAGCATACAAATCACTAAACCGGGAAAACAAACAGGTACAGAGGGTTCATTTGTTCTCATTTTCTTTAAGTTGACAATAATATCGCCTACTTTAGCAACATTTTTTACTAAGCCTCTTCCAGGGAAGTTTTGCTTGCTAGGTTGGCAACAACGAGAAGCAGTAAAGAAGGTTTTATTTTCATAAGTTGGACAACACTATTTTCGAAGTTACTTTAATTATAATTTAAAAATCTAATAGTTGCTTTTGTTGCTGGTAGGTTGGCAGTATCATACATTAGCATAAAATCACCAAACCGGGTATATCCATACAAGTACAGAGGGTTCCTTTGTTTTCATTTATTTTCAGTTTTTTATTTAGTTTTTGTTTCGGTAGGTAGGCAATAACACCCATGAACATAAAAATCACTAAATCGGGAATATCAACACGCACAGAAGGTTCTTTCACCTACATTATTTCATTTAGGGTATATTTTATTTTGCCTCTCCCATAAGGATGTTAACTTGCTACTTTTGGCAACAACGAAAAGTAGTAAAGGAAGTTTAATTTTCATAAGTTGGCAGTATTGTGCTCGAAGTAACTTTGACAATTTAACCTCGAATTTAGCAACCTGATCGTTGCTTTTGTTGCATAAAAATCACTATACCCATACGTACACAGGGACTTTTTTTCATTTAAGTACTTTAAGTTGGTAGTAGGTATCACCTACTTTAGTTTTTGTTTCGGTAGGTCGGCAGTAATTGGCAGTAACATCCATGAACATAAAAATCACTAAACCGGGAATATTAACGCTACGGTTGGCAACAACGACGAGCAGTAAAGGAAGTTTAACTTTCATAAGTTGGCAATATTGTTTTCGAAGTTACTTTACTTACAATTTATTTCGAAGTTACTTTAATTACAATTTAACAACCTATAGGTGGTTGCTTTTGTGGGTTGGCAGTAACATCCATTAGCATAAAAATCACCAAACCGGGAAATCCCACACGTACAGAGGTGCTTTTGTTTTCAGTTACTTTAAGTTGGTAATAGTACCACCTACTTTAGTTCTTGTTTCGGTAGGTTGGCAGCAACATCCATAAACTTAAAAATCACTAAACCGCGGGAATACCAACACCAACACGCACCAGAGGGTTCTTTTGTTTCATTTGCTGTAAAGTTGGCAATAATATAACCTATGTCAGTTACATTTAATTTTGTCTCTCCCACAGGTATGTTAACTTGCTATGGTTGGCAACATCGAAAAGCAGTAAAGGGAGTTTAATTTTCATAACTTGGGCAATACTATTTTTTAAGTTACTTTACACACTTAAAAATAATGATTAAATTTGCAATCAATTTCAAATCATTATTTATTAAATCCAGGTCCACGCCAGAATGATTAAGAAATTTACACTATTGGAATGATTAAAGGGCAGGAAAATTGATTAAAATGTCCCTAATCATTTTAGAGTATATTTTAATCAGTACATCGATTAAACTTTAATCAATTTTTAGTAATATTTTCATTTTACATTAATCTTTTTTGATTAAAAAATAATCATTTTTGGGTGTCGGTCATAATTATTGAGACTCAAAGATGTGTTATTTTTTTTATTTTTGAGAAGACAAATACAAATGGAAGTAAACACAACACTCATACATAACTTTAGCCTTTGGCACAAACACATTTCATATACGGTTCTTTGTACAACACGGAGTTTCTAACACGTATGACCATCTTCGCCATCTTCTTAATTTTCATTGATTTCATTCACCTCAAAGCTGTGGAAATCAGCGTCAAACTTCAAACTGTACCTATACATGTATCACTATTCACCTCGCTATACATTGTATTAAACATTAAACAATCAAAAAAACCAAAACCACTGATGGAAATGGAAAAGTATCTGCAACGCCAACATGTTGCTGCAAGTGACGCGCCCGCACATAGTGAACTGTTGAGCTACTACTAGTGCGCTATGCGCTTGCGCCTAATCAAAATAGTAGAAAATGATTGCTTTATAATCAGAATTTGGCTTATCATAATCAAAATTAATTACAATCATAATAAAATAATCATTATTGTTTGAATTGTAATAAAAGATCTAGTAAGTAGGAGGTGATTACAAAAATGATTAAAAGTTTAATCAATTTTTTAATCAAATTAAATAAATCAAAAGCTTATACAACTTTAATCGACAGAATTTTTTACCGTGTACTTATACAATTTAACAACCTATATAATAGTGGCTTTTATCAAGTTGGCAATAATATCAATCAAGTCAAGCCCTTATTTGTTTTCAACCTATAAACAAAAATTGTTTAATTCAGGTCAACACAGTGTGGCCAACAGAAACATCTTTTCTTAATTGACAGAAAACTTCTAGATTAGATCTAGAAACTTTTACTGCCCATCAATTGGCAGTAGCGCAATAACGCAGTCTTATTTTAGTTGGCATTGACTTGGTAGCAGTTTTTTCATGCTAAACAAATAGCGTCTACATGGACATCTTAAATTTCTGACCAACGTATAATGAACTAAAAATTACCAATAGAAGGAATAAAGAAGATTAACCGATGAAAATGTCCCTAATTTCGGCAACTTGACCAATTAAAAATTCCTTGATTCTTTCTTACCAGCCTGACCTGGTATACCAAAAAATAATATCATTCATTATTGCCAACTTCAGGTCTTTGAACGAAAACACCCTAACAACGAGGATACATTTTTCTGGAGTCTTTAAAAGTTTTGTGTTGATACCCGGTTTTTTGCAACCCCTCAGGAAAAATGTTGTCGCCTGTTCGAGAATGAAACGCTTTCTGCACACGTTACGTAAGATGACTTTTCTATTTGAAATTCGAGGAATTAGCTATCGCCGGATTATCTATGCAAACATTCTGCATAATGCATTCCTTTATTACAGATTATAGCACCGCGAACGCTATAATTTCTTTTCCACCAACAACTTGGAATTCAGTAGCTGCAATTCCACTCATTCCTCGCTGATTTATGAAAAAAATCGACATAAATTACAGCGGGCGTGGTTGTCTATTTTACAGTTCCATTTGTGTAAAATTATATTTCTGCTTTCGTTCGAAATTGGCGTCTCTCTTTTCCGTCACGATTCAAGTCGGTAACCAATGGAACCGCCGCGTTAGCAGTTGAAAGGTGACGTAAGCAAGATGGCCGACTACCCGAGTACCCGCACGTTTCAGCGTGATTTCAAACGTCCCTACCTTTGAAGACAAATAAATTTGAAACTTGAAAATTGGGAGACTTGAACGCCCGGGCAGGTGAAAAACCGGAGAAAAAATAAAACACCATCACCTCTGCACTTTCGGCGAACAGATTATCGAGTTCTTGAACTCGGAGCCGTTGACCGAAAGACATTAAAAAAAGGTCGGGATGCATTTTTAATAAAACGAGTCAAGGCGGACCGCGAGAGAAGAGAAAATCAACCAAAGAATGGTAATTTGGTTATATAAAAAGTGATGCGCGAAATGCCAGGCTATATTTATGGACGCCCACTTGATTTTTTAGTGGAAGTGAATTTGCAGTCGTCACCTCGGGTTAACGGGCCTCGGGACCTTAATATTGGGTTTCCCTGGGGGGCATTTCACACCCCACAAATTTGTACACCACTGCCGACTGTGAAGTCCCCCGACAGCCTAAAAATTAATAGACTACTATCGAATTTGCTCAATTTTTGCAACCACTGCCTAACATTTCCCACTAACACTGCCGAAAATTTGTACACCACTGCCGACTGTGAAATCCCCCCCAGGTTTCCCTAAGTTTGCAGCCCTTATAAACCAGTACTTGAAGCATTTCCTTTACTTCTTGTATAATACGATTGGTAACACTGATAAACAAATTTTGCAGCTATATGCTTCCTAAGTCAACATTACTTACAAATTTCTTAGATTTACTTTACAATTTCAACGAGGTAGGTTTACTTTCGCCAAATTGGTATGGTAGATCAGATCAGCTATTTAGTTTTTGGGGTTGGTATATAGGTATAGCATTTTTGTATACTTATAGTTATTTCGAGATCGATAAAATTGGCAACACCGAATTTACTTTTTACCAAACGGATTGAAGAATTTTTTGTCGTCAACTTAAGGCCCCCCAACTCAAAATTAATTTTTGCACATTTGACATTTGCTGCCAACTTAAACAAATCAAAATATCAAGCCAATAGTATACCTCAGTGTTGCCAACCAATCAGGCTTAGACTACAGTTTGAGCACAATGAAGTTGGTAAGCCTGATGCAAAATATTTGACAATTTCTGAAGCAAAAAGGCGCTTTCCATTAATACACATTTACCTGGAGGATTTGATTGCTCAATATTCAAATGAACCAATCAAATTGCTGAGATTATAACTGAGGCTCCTCAGATAAATGTGTAAATGGAACGCGCCTTTAGTTTTCCTTTATAGGCATTGCCAACCATTGAGTACCTACGAATAAATTTTATAGTTGGCACTCCTAGATTCTAGGGAGTAAGGAAATGGCATTTGCGGAAACTAAAATTCGTCCTTGAAAATTTAATAACCATTGTATGTTGTGTTGCCAACTTACTTTTTAATTTGTTTATTGCGAACTTGAGTAAACTATGCATGTGTTTTGCCATGCCAATTTATTTTTTAGTGAAAATCGTCACCAATGTTGGTAACACTGGCAAGGCAAACCATAACCTCTATCATTTACACATCAGGCACTGATTGTGTGTTGCCAACTTGAGGAAACTAAAATTCGCCATTGAGAATTTAATAACCACTATGTGTGTGTTGCAACGTCGTGAATGTTGGTAACACTGGCAAGTAAAGCAAATTATCCCGTTAATACCTAAGGTATGTTTAGAAATGTTTAGAAATACTGAGACTGTTTATTTTCAACTTCATAAAACTGAAATTCGTCCTTGAAAATTTAACTACTATGCAATTATGAAATCTTGCCAACCTGATATATAGATCGAAAGAATAAGAAAAGTGAATAGTCAATTGCCGTGCTGCCAACTTTAAGAATGACGTTTCAATTTACATTCGTTTTGGAGATTCTTATAGGTATCTAATAACCAACAAAAATAAAAGAAAAAACTATACCAGCTGCTCACACTGCTCACCATTGGCATCTCTTAAACGGTAAGAAGATACGGTTTTTGCGAAAAGTTGCGCTATTTATTTGCGATTAAAAAGCTGAAGAGAAATCCGCGATATGTTAATTCGCTCCTGAGTTATTCCGAAAAATCTGAAAATTGCGATTTCAAATAAAAATTAATATCTCCCTAATGATTACTATCCACAGAAATTTTTAGGCCTTAGATTTTGAGTAATGCATGACAGTCAACTTTTGATTTTCTTAGGGCCGCCATATTGAATTTTGACACCATGGGATGCAGGAAAAAATTGACTTTTCAAAAATGTAGTCAATATGGACTTTTTTGAAACATCGTAAAAATTCAAAAATTGGTACCTATGAATACTTTTCAAAATTAGTGCAAAACTTTGAAAAAAAGTAAAAATAGTACATTAACTTCTCTAATACCTTTTAACGTTTAAAATCATTGAATTGAAAATTCAATAAAATAGGTCTTCTGTCGTGTGATTCAGACTTTTCACATGTTTTTTCAAAAAAGTTCTTGCTATACTCTGTCCGGGATCCACATGACCGAGATTCACCCGATTTCCATGGCGATTCATTGTTGACAACAATGATTCACCATGGAAATAGGGTGAATCCCGGTCATGTGGATCCCGGACAGACCATAGTTACATTTTTGGAAAACTAATTTTTTTGTATGTTGAATGGTGCAAAATTCAACATGGCGGCCATAGAGAATCAAAAGTTGATCGTTATTGCTCAAAATCTAGAAGGCCTAGAAAAAATTTTTCCATGCCATTTCTGGGGGGTAAACAGCTAACCGTATTTTGTACACCAGACATCCTCTGAAATCCCCGGACATCCTCCTGAAATCCTCAGACTTCCCCCCGAAATCCTCGGACTTCTCCTGAAATCCCCGGACTTCCCCCTAAATATTACACCTGACATCCCCAGCGGTTTGCCCCCAGCCATTTCATTGACAGCTGTCAAAAATATCAAAGTACCAAGATGCAGTTCTACAGCATCAATCCTTAGGGAGATATTAATTTTTTTTATTTAAAATTGCAATTTTCAGATTTTTCGAAATAACTCAGGAACGAATCAAGGATATCGAGGGGTTCTCTTCAGATTCTTAGTCACCAAAAAAATAGCGCAACTTTTCTCTGATTTAACCGACTTCGTAACTCTTACCATTTAAAAGATGCAAATGGTGAGCAGTGAAAAATGAACCACCCTGTATATACAGTAAATTTTTCGATGCTCACCGCTCACCATTGGGATCTCCCAGACGGTATTAAAAGATACGGAGTCGGTCAAATTAGAGAAAAGTTACGCTATTTCTTGGCAATTAAGAATCTGAAGAGAACTCCCCGATATTTTGATTCGTTTCTGAGTATCACAAAAAATCTGAAAATTGACAATTTAAAGAAAAATCGATATCTTCCTAACGATTGATGTTATTTAAATGATTGACAGCTGTCAATTGAACGATATTGACAGAAATTTTCTAAGCCTTCTAGATTTTGAATAAAGACAGTCAACTTAACTTTTTCTCATGATGGGCGCCATATTGAATTTTAACACCGTCGGATGCACAGAAAAAATAGCTTCTCAAAAATGTAACACCAACATGGACGTGTTTGAAAAAATATGTAAAGCCTGAGTCACACGAGCGCGACGTATTTTATTACTGTAGAATTCAATTGTTTTCACATGCTTTAAGAGATTGAAGAAGTCGGTGTACTTTTTTACAATTGTTTTTTATATAAATTTAGGCTGATTTTACAAATAATTCATAAAAATTTTTAAATTCTGACATCTGTCAAAAAAGTTCATGTTGACTACATTTTTGAAAAGATCATTTTTTGTGTATTTGATGGTGTCAAAATTCAATATGGCGGCCATAAGAGAATCAAAAGTTGACTGTTGTTATTCAAAATCTAGATGGCCTAGAGAATTTCTGTCAGTGCCATTCCATTGACAGCCTGTCAAAAACATAAAAGTGCCATCAATAAGTTTAACAAAAATACATACTACCTACATTTTATTAAGCAACAATTTTGATACCGACTTGAAAAGCGGTATATTAAATACTCGCACTTTTACTGCAAACGTAATAAAAAAAAACTACCACTACAGTGGTGTTAAAAATTGTATTGCCAATACCCTTTCAAATCTAACAAGACCTGTCTGTATAACCGTTGAGAGGATCTCACAAAAAGTAGCAACAGAATGGGCCAACAAAGATGAATAACTCGAGATCGAAACAAGATACAGATCTGAGATTTTGTGATCTTAACCTGAGCCCAATTGATTACATGTTCAACAGGCAAAAATCTTATCTGGAAATGCTGGTTGAATCCAGTATCATCTTTTTAATTTACTGAATGATAATGTACGATAACACGATGATTACTTCCTTGACAATTTATTCTATATTTGGCCAATTTCTGAATGAGATAAAACGATTTCTAGGGAAAAAGTTAAGGATTGAAAATACAAAACATCTTCAATCAAGTGTATCTCATATAAACGAACTAAATTTAGTGCAAGGCGGGCCTTAATGACGTCGATGAACCTGCGTCTAATGGAAGGTCGTGACATTGAACGGAACTGACCTAACCTAACGTCATATAGTACTATTATTGCACGCCGGCATAGTGACTGAAAAACGCACCTTTTCCGCACTCCAACCAGGCGGATAATCCATCAGGTAATCCAAAGGCACCCACGCACTCTGTATTTTCACAAAAAAAAATCGTACAGTATTCCAAAATAGCCAGGACGCGAACCCGTAGCACGTCGAAATTGCATTGCATTGAATGTGTATGTAGGATGCGTTTGAACTGGGCGCGCAGGCGCCCCGTCGCCCGCGATAAAACCTGTACTGCAGCGCCCCTGGTGTCGATCGATAAAAATGCGGGTTCGGCGCCCGACTAGGGGAGGGGTTGGCAGGCTCCGCCCACTTCGAAGACTGGCTGTTGCTATGCAACACCCTTTTAATGGCCCACTTTATTTAGACGGTTGTCAAGGTTACGCACATCGCGCGTGCGAGCCGAAAATCAGCTAGGCGGCAAACGCGATGCGAGCTTGTTTCGGCGGGAGGTAGCGGCAACGTTGTTAAAAATAAACGCGGGGAGGAATGTTAGCCTGGATTGCTCCTCGGCTGGAAATAGGATTCGGATAACGATTTCGGGAGGCGATTTGTTTTTGTTTTGAGCACGGGAATGATTGCAAGTTGGTAGTACTGTCTTTGGCTCAAGGACGCGTCAACTATTGTTATTCGCTAAAATGTTGGCACCTGTACATTGTTTTTAAGGTCTTCCTTTCAGGAGCTTTAGCGCAGCAAGTTACTGAAATCGAATCGCCATAAAAACAAAATCTTTACGTTGTAGAGTATGGTGGTTTTTGAAAAATGTCTCTGTGATGACGAGGCAATTCAAAATATTGAACGTATCGAGTTGAAATTTGGCACGCCATATTCAGTGGGCTGATTAGATTTTGGACCACATGGGTTCACGGAAAGTGCCTCATTTTTCTTGTCACCATATGAAAGCTCTCCGAATTCTGCTTCTAAAAATTTTTTCGAAATATGCCATTTTAAAGGCAAAACGACTCCTTTTTGAATTTTTCTTATAGGAAAAGAGCATTATTATTATCGAATTCTGGCTGCTGCATTGCCGGATCGAAAATCTTAGGGCCATTTTTTCGAATAATGCCATTTTACGGGTGAAGAACATTTTTATTTAAATTTACATATTTTAGTAAATTAGCGCCGGGCACCATGCGCGCACGACAAACCCGCGATCACGGCACTCCATTAGCACACACGTCCGACGGCGGCCGACTATTTTTAAATAAATTTTTATTGTTTTAATAGCTGGTTAAAGCTAATTGTGAAAAAGTAGAAGGGGCAAAGGACCCGAAAATTGAAAATTTGGCGAAAATTCTGAAACTGCGATTCTGCGGTTCTCTTTGTTTGTTGGAGTGCTGAATTCGGAAAAAAATATCGAAAAAAATTTGAGATAAAAAAATGCAGCAGAGAAGCGGCTGGAACCTCCCCATCGCGTGGATCTTTGTATTCTGTGTAGATAGTGGTCAATTCAACAGAAATTTTTTACCCTTATCGACTGTGACTAATTTTGCTATTTTCTGACAAATACCGACACCAACTCGGACATCACCCATCACATTTGACAATATGTTCCTTTTAAGGTTAATATTTTGCCACCTTTTTGACAACAACTGCCACTTTATGTCATCCACTGTCAGCTCGCTCCCTTTTAATGAGAAAGAATTTTTTCTCTATTTTCCACTGAAATGGCAGAAACTGTGAATACATTTTTAGAACGAAAATTTGGTCGTCTTTCTAATGGCGACATAAAAAAGGAGACCTTTGTATTTAAAATTTAAAGTTGATATGCCTAAATGGCACTTCCCGTGGACCAATTGCTTCCAAAAGCCTTTTAGGTCTTCAACGGGTCACCCAATCTCCATGTACCAAATTTCAGCTAAATCGATTCGCTAATTTGGGCTATAATGTATTTTTAGTGTTATTATGAAATTTCGATTTTTTGACCCAAAGAGCGCTAAATGCGAACGAATTTTGTCTTACTTAAAACCAGAATTTAAAGACCTTTTTGATGGTGACAATAAATCTTTCAAAAACTTGTTTTGGATGGTTAAATGAGTGAATAATTTTAAAGTTACAAATTGGTGTGTCAAAACGGCAGTTTCCGTGGGCCGATTGAATCCAAAATTTGTTCAGCTCTTCGACGTGCAATATAATCCCCGTGTGCAAAATTTCAGCCAAATCGGTTCAGGGGCTTGGGCTGTACCGCGATTTTAAAGTCGGATAAAAATATTTTTTTTTTTTATTTTTGGTCAAAAGGGCACTAAGGATGAATACATTTTTAGAAGCAGAATTTGAAGGCCTTTTCTATCGTGAGGTGAAAAATGGGGGTTTGCATTTAAAATTTAAAAGTTGATGTGCCAAAATGGCATTTCTAGTTGCACGATTGGCTCCAAAAGCTTCTCAGCTCTAAGTTGGGTTATCACATGCACACGTACCAAATTTCAGCTAAATCTGTCGAGTAGTTTGGGCTGTGGCGTGTTTACGAACGTACGTACGTACATACGTACAGTCGGGGACAATGAAAAAGCCCACCCCACGACGACGATTCGTTTGGTCGACTGCATCGTTGCGGTTTGATTGACGTTTGCCTGACAGGTTAGCACACATTAGCCGCGTGGCAGCACCAGTCGACCAAGTGACTCGTCGCCGTGGGGTGGGCATTTTCAAAGTCCCCGACTGTACATACATACAGACACATTTTATAAACCACTTTTTTGGGCTCCTGAGACCTCAAAACGTATAGATCCGGTCTTATCTCGAATTCGAAAATTTTAGTGATTGCAGTAACCTCCCTTTTTTTTAAATGGTGAAGTGGAGTGGGGAGGTTAAAACGAGGTAGGTAGGTACATAGTGTATTTTTTGTGTATAGGAGTACTTAAAAAACACCACACTTTCAAGTAAGTTTTCTACACTTGTTTTTTGCCTTTTTATAATTTTGTTCTCTAATAGTTGATTATAGGTATTTAATGTTTATAGGACACTATCACTAAAAACACCCCACGACACCGAAACACTTGATTTTCACTGCTGACGCGTTTCGAACACAATGTGCTCATTATCAAAGCCGAAGCTTACACATTGTGTTTGAAACGCGTCTGCAGTGAAAATCAAGGTGTAGTGATGGGGTGTTTCTATTGATAGTGCATTTTTCCACCGAAGTTGTCCAGTGTTTCCATTGTTTATAGAACAGTTAAATTTTTACACACATTTGACTATAACATGAGTTTCGAGCTCAGTTATGCTTATAGTTATGCAATATTTCAAAAATAATACTTTAGTATATCTGCACATTCCAGTACCTAATATCGCCGTCTTGTAAAGAAAGACTTTGAAGCTGAATCTCTCAAGCCACCATTCAAACGCACTTCGCTGATGAGAGCCAAATAGCCCGAAATCGGTCCGAGGTTTTTTGAATGGTGGCTCGAAAGATTCAGGTATTTTTTTTTCATAAAATAATTTAAAAGTCAAAGCAGCATGATAAACAATAGTTATTTGTTTAACAATAGGCAAAAAATTGCAGATTTACTGCCGCCACTGAAGTTTCATAGCCGAGGCTAGGAATCCAGCCAAGGCAGTAAATCTATTTTTTGCCGTGTTGAACACATAATTTTTTCGCCGATTATCATTAAAAAAGTGCATTTTTACTATTCCGGCAGTAAAAAATCGACTTTTACTGCCGCAAAAGAGGCAGTAAAAATGCACTTTTAATGACTACCATCAGCGAAAAAATTTTTTTGTGTTGTCTTCTTTTTAACCTCCCCACTCCACTTCACGATTTAAAAAAAAGGGAGGTTACTGCAATCACTAAAATTTTCGAATTCGAGATAAGACCTGATGTATACGTTTTGAGGTCTCAGGAACCCAAAAAAGCGGTTTCTAAAATATGTCTGTATGTACGTACGTTTGTAAACACGCCACAGCCAAAACTGCTAAACCGATTTGGCTGAAATTTGGTACGTGTGCATGTGATAACCCAACTTAGATCTGAAAAGCTTTTGGAGCCAATCGTGCAACCATCAGAGATGCCATTTTGGCACATCAACCTTTCAATTTTATAAATGTACCTAACCCCCATTTTTCGCCACACCATAATAAAGGCCTTCAGATTCTGCTTCTAAAGATGTATTCACTGTCAGTGCCCTTTTGACCAAAAACTAAAAAAATCGAGATTTTTATCGGACTTCAAAATCGCGGTACAGCCCAAGCCCCTATACCGATTTGGTTGAAATTTTGCACATGGGGATTGTATTAAATGTCGAAGAGCTGGATTAAAGCGGCCCACGGAAAGTCCCGTTTTGGCACACCAATTTCCAAATTTTAAATTATTCTCTCATTTACCCATCCAAACCAAGTTTTTGAAATATTTATTGTCACCATCTGAAAGGTCTTCAATTTCTGGTTTTAAATGAGACAAAATTTATTCGCATTTAGTACCCTTTGGGTAGAAAAATCGAAATTTTGTAATAACACTGAAACCAGCTATAAGCTATAAGCCCAAACTACTGGATCAATTTATCCGAAATTTGGTACATGAAGGTTAGGTGACCCGTTCAAGAGCTGAAAGGGTTTTGGGAGCAATTGGTCCACGGGAAGTGCCATTTAGGCATATCAACTTTAAAATCTTAAACACAAGTCACGGAAATCAAAGACCCACCGTTGGGGAGGTTCCAGCCGCTTCTCTGTTGCCATTTTATCCTGTGTATCTACATTAATCAATTTGAATTATGTTCATGATCCATGCATGATTGCATGAACTTTTCAAGTGGCCATCAATTTACAAGAAAAATGCCTCGAAAAATGCAGGAAATTACTGATTTCTTAATTGTTTTAGTAATCATTATTTAGTCAATGAAGTTTAGTTTTGATTTTAGATTTTCTTCAGTACTCTTCATAGTAGAGTGCAATGAGGCCTCTATCGTTCAGCCCGTAGGCACTTTTTGGCTAAAAGGAATGAACTTGCCAGCTTTATAGAAGAGATAATCAAGATTCGGAATCCACTTGTCGTAAAAAAAACGTAGGGTTTCAAAGGGCGCAAATCAAGATTTTCTAACTGAGTACACTACGTCATAGAGATAAGTGATGTGCACTTCTCAAGCCAAAAATAATTACAATTTTTGTACAAAAAGTATTTTTAATTAATTATTGAATCTTGGCGTTAACATGGGGTCTTATGGAGCGGAAATTCAGTTAAAGGCCGTTTTCTCGGTTTAGATCGACCGAAAAACTAATTATTTTCAGGCGCATTTGCCGAATAAATTGCGATATCTTTAAAACTATTGCAGACACGAAAAAAGTTATTCTCAGCAAAATGTGTAGTAAGGTTGTAGATGTGTATTAAACGCGAAATTATATTTTTTGGAGCAATAATAAAGGAGATATTTAATTATTTGTCAAACGATAGCAAATTTTTGACACCCAGCGGGCGCGTCGGACTGCAGCGAACCTCGATCCCCCACCACGACTCCCGCGCGTTTACCAACCCGCACTTCCCCCCGATCGCACCTAAATGCTGGCGTTCCACTGCATTCCTTTATTATAAATTATTAAAGATCTATTGAAAATATTATTTATAGACCAATTTGTTGTTAAAATTATGATTATTAGCGGACCTTTTGACAAAACGTGTCTTTTTCTCTTGACATTAATTATTAATTGACAACAATAATACATATCTAACAATAAACAAATTATATTGCAAAATTAATTATTGAATACGGAAAAATATAAATATACAATTATTGTCTTGGTACCTAGCTACCTCCCGCTAGTCGCTGTCGTCTTCATCAAGCGAAGGACCTACTGTCTCTGGTGTGCCTTTTTTACGATGAGGGTTCTTGCATGTTTTTTGTCCCATACACGAACATGAATAGATACACGGCAAATTTCCTTTTTTGAGTGAACATACCTTGCTGGCGCAGTCTAAAAGAACAACTGATTTGCCTAGACCCTAACTCTGAAGTTTGAATACTGACCTTTTTTTGCATTTGCATTTCGGTATAGTTAAAGTTAATATACCAAAGTCTTCTGGAACATTAGGCTACTATTTTCGCTATCCATGCGCCACCGTGCTTGAAAAGATCAGGCAGCTCAAGTCTGGGATGAAGACTGTTTAACCAGATTTTTGTTTGATAATGAACTCGAAGGCAATGTTGAAGAAGGCTGTCTTCAGTTGAAGGAAGCTTAGCAATTGTTCTTGAAATGGATAACAGGGCTCTTAATTCATTGACTGATGCGACATTTTCTTTCTTAGTGTATAGCTTTATCACAAAGTTACGCACATTTGCAAAATGAATGTCGTCAAATTCACCTATGCATATCTTGTCAATTAACTGACAATACGACATCGACAGGTAGGCTTTCCAGCAGACTTTTTTGCCCAATCCATTAAATTGGCTGGTAGTGTCGCAACCTGTCAGGGCGTGGAAAGCTGGTAAGTTCTTCAAAAGCTGTGGCTTCATATTCAGCTCGAGGATTGGTATGAATCTCATTTATTCTTTGTATCCTACTTTTAGCCAAGTATTTCATTTAATTATATTTTTAAACATACGACCCTGGTTAATGTAGTAACCAGTCAATTTTTGAGTACATACAAGAGTAACTTTGACACCAGAATACTTTTTCACATTCTATCAGCGAAGAAAGCTTACCTAATTAAGAGCCCTGTTATCCATTTCAAGAACAATTGATAAGCTTCCTTCAACTGAAGACAGCCTTCCTCAACATTGCCTTCGTGTTCATTATCAAACAAAAATTTGGTTAAACAGTCTTAATCCCAGACTTGAGCTGGCCATGCAGATCTTTTCAAGCACGGTTGGCGCATGGATAGCGAAAATAGTAGCCTAATACCAATATTGCAAACACTGCCGTCTGTTCCAGCAGTCGTTGGTAAATATAGTAACTTTAACTAGGTACATGCAAATGCAAAAAAGGTCAGTATTGAAACTTCAGACAACATGCACGAACCCACATAGTAAAAAGGGCACGTCACCAGAGACAGTAGTTCCTTCGCTTGATGAAGACGACAGCGACTAGCGGGAGGTAGGTACCAAGACAATAATTGTATATTTATATTTTTCCGTATTCAATAATTAATTTTGCAATATAATTTGTTTATTGTTAGATATGTATTATTGTTGTCAATTAATAATTAATGTCAAGAGAAAAAGACACGTTTAGTCAAAAGGTCCGTTAATAATCATAATTTTAACAACAAATTGGTCTATAAATAATATTTTCAATAGATCTTCAATAATTTATAATAAAGGAATGCAGTGGAACGCCAGCATTTAGGTGCGATCGGGGGGAAGTGCGGGTTGGTAAACGCGCGGGAGTCGTGGTGGGGGATCGAGGTTCGCTGCAGTCCGACGCGCCCGCTGGGTGTCAAAAATTTGCTATCGTTTGACAAATAATTAAATATCTCCCTTATTATTGCTCCAAAAAATATAATTTCGCGTTTAATACACATCTACAACCTTACTACACATTTTGCTGAGAATAACTTTTTTCGTGTCTGCAATAGTTTTAAAGATATCGCAATTTATTCGGCAAATGCGCCTGAAAATAATTAGTTTTTCGGTCGATCTAAACCGAGAAAACGGCCTTTAACTGAATTTCCGCTCCATAAGACCCCATGTTAACGCCAAGATTCAATAATTAATTAAAAATACTTTTTGTACAAAAATTGTAATTATTTTTGGCTTGAGAAGTGCACATCACTTATCTCTATGGCGTGGTGTACTCAGTTAGAAAATCTTGATTTGCGCCCTTAGAAACCCTACGTTTTTTTTACGACAAGTGGATTCCGAATCTTGATTATCTCTTCTATAAAGCTGGCAAGTTCATTCCTTTTAGCCACAAAGTGCCTACGGGCACAAAAATTAAGCGACATTTCCAGGCGCGGGCACTCTACTATCACAGATTCAGTACCCCAGAAAACATCGAACAGTGAAGTTTCAGAATTTTCGCCAAATTTTAGGGTCTTTTGCCCCCACTGTTGGCGTTTCTCAGGCTGCCAATTTTTAAAGGGAGGTTACTGCAATCACTAAAATTTTCGAATTTGAGATCTTCACGTTTCGAGGTCTCAGTAACCCAAAAAAGTGGTTTTAAAAATGTGTCTGTGTGTATGTGCGTACGTACGTACGTTTGTAAACACGCCACAGCCAAAACTACTAAACCGATTTGGCTGAAATTTGGTACGTGTGCATGTGATAACCCAACTTAGATCTGAAAAGCTTTTGGAGCCAATTGTGCAACTAGAAATGCCATTTTGGCACATCAACTTTTAAATTTTAAATGCAAACCCCCATTTTTCACGACACGATAGGGAAGGCCTTCAAATTCTGCTTCTAAAAATGCATTCATTGTTAGTGCCCTTATGACCAAAAATAAAGGCAGCAGAGAAGCGGCTGGAACCTCCCCAACGCGTGGGTCTTTGATTTCCGTGACTTGTGTTTAAGATTTTGAAGTTAATATGCCTAAATGGCACTTCCCGTTAACCAATTGCTCCCAAAAGCCTTTCAGATCTTCAACTGACCTCCATGTACCAAATTTTAGACAAATCCTTCCAGTAGTTTGGGCTATAACGTGGTTTCAGTGTTATTTCAAAATTTCGATTTTTCTACCCAAAGGGTAATAAATGCGAATAAATTTTATCTCATTTAAAACCAGAATTCGAAGACCCTTCTAATGGTGGCAATAAATCTTTCAAAAATTTGTTTTGGATGGGTAAATGAGAGAATACTTTAAATTTGGAAATTGGTGTGCCAAAACGGCACTTTCCGTGGGTCGATTGAATCCAACATTTGTTCAGCTCTTCGACGTGTAATACAATCCCCATGTGCAAAATTTTAGCCAAATCGGTTTAGGGGCTTGGGCTGTACCGCGATTTTAAAGTCCGATAAAAATCTCGATATTTTTAGTTTTTGGTCAAAAGGGCACTGACAGTGGATACATCTCTGGAAGCAGAATCTGAAGGCCTTTCTTATTGTGACGTGAAAAATGGGGGTTTACATTTAAAATTTAAAAGTTGATGTGCCAAAACGGCATTTCTGGTTGTACGATTGGCTCCAAAAGCTTTTCAGATCTAAGTTGGGTTATCACATGCACACGTACCAAATTTCAGCCAAATCGGTCGAGTAGTTTGGGCTGTGGCGTGTTTACGAACGAACGAACGAACGAACGTACGTACGAACGTACGTACGTACGTACATACTTACAGACACATTTTAAAAACCACTTTTTTGGGTTCCTGAGACCTCAAAACGTACAGATCCGGTCTTATCTCGAATTCGAAAATTTTAGTGATTGCAGTAACCTCCCTTTTTTTTTAAATGGTGAAGTGGAGTGGGGAGGTTAATAAAAAAAAAATTGATTTTTATCGGACTTTAAAATCGCGGTACAGCCCAAGCCCCTGAACCGATTTGGCTGAAATTTTGCACATGGGGATTGTATTACACGTCGAAGAGCTGAACAAATTTTGGATTCAATCGGCTCACGGAAAGTGCCGTTTTGGCACACCAATTTCCAACTTTAAAATTATTCGCTCATTTAACCATCCAAAACAAGTTTTTGAAAGATTTATTGTCACCATCAGAAAGGTCTTCAAATTCTGGTTTTAAATAAGACAAAATTCGTTCGCATTTAGTGCTCTTTGGGTCAAAAAATTGAAATTTTTTAATAACACTAAAAATACATTATATACAGGGTGAGTCAACAAGGCGACGGCGGTCCATAACTTCTGAACCTTTCCAGATAGGAAATCAATTCAAATGCCATTATGTACAACACCGCCAATTCTACATCCTAAAAATAACTTCAACTATACAGGGTGTCCCAAAACACTTGCAACGCATGGCAACTTGATTTTTTTAAATGGAACACCACCATTTTGATGACATATTCTGGATCACCTATAACATAGCTTTACATCGACATAAGACATTCGATGTTTTAAGGCTCTGTTCTAAAGTAATTAATTCTTTTTGAAACATTTCGACCATTGCGGGTGCTTCTTAAAAAAATTCCTGAGAACTCAATTTTGTATCTAGAGAGCTGAGATTCGGTACGAATATGAAGGAAGGTCTATTCTATCTATCTAACATAATAACTATCATTATCACTATACAGGGTGTCAAGAATTCTGTGTCAAGTTTGGAAAATTTCAAATATGCAAAACTCCATTTTTTCAAATGGCACCCCCTGCTATTATTGTGCCATGGGGTTCGGCTGTTGAATTACTTTATTTTTTATTAAGTATGTCCTATACCTAAAGTCAATACTTCAAAAGATATTCTTTGTCTTATTTATTTTATTGAAGATTATTACGATCTCAATTAAAGAATGCCATGGATTGTATGACAGTTATGATTAACCTTGTTTATTTACATAGTTACCAGATAGTTTGTCACATTTATTGACATACACAACCAGAAAGAATTCATTGACATGGTTTATTGCTTATGGTTGAAATTCATTCTGTATGTCAATAAATGTGACAAACTGACTGGTTACCATGTAAATAAACAATGTTAATCATAACTGTCATACAGTCCATGGCATTCTTTAATTGAGATCGTAATAATCTTCAATAAAATAAATAAGACAAAGAATATCTTTTGAAGTATTGACTTTAGGTATAGGACATACTTAATAAAAAATAAAGTACTTCAACAGCCGAACCCCATGGCACAATAATAGCAGGGGGTGCCATTTGAAAAAATGGAGTTTTGCATATTTGAAATTTTCCAAACTTGACACCGAATTTTTAACACCCTGTATAGTGATCATGATAGTTATCATGTCAGATAGCTTGAATAGACCTTCTTTTATATTCGTACCGAATCTTAGCTCTCTAGATACAAAATTGAGTTCTCAGGAATTTTTTTAAGAAGCACCCGCAATGGTCGAAATTTTTCAAAAAGAATTAATTACTTTAGAACAGAGCGCTAAACCATCGAATGTCTTATGTCGATGTAAAGCTATGTTATAGGTGATCTAGAATATGGCATCAAAATGGTGGTGTTCCATTTAAAAAAATCAAGTTGCCATGCGTTGCAAGTGTTTTGGGACACCCTGTATAGTTGAAAGTATTTTTAGGATGTAGAATTGGCGGTGTTGTACATAATGGCGTTTGAATTGATTTCCTATCTGGAAGGGTTCAGAAGTTATGGACCACCGTCGCCTTGTTGACTCACCCTGTATATACATGGAGATTGGGTGACCCGTTGAACACCCGAAAGGCTTTTGGGAGCAATTGGTGCACGGGAAGTGCCATTTAAGCATATCAACTTAAAATTTTAAATACAAGGCCTCCTTTTTAATGTCGCCATTAGAAAGACGGTCAAATTCTGGTTCTAAAAATGTATTCGCAGTTTCTGCCATTTAAGTGGAAAATAGAGAAAAAATTATTTTTCATTAAAAGGGAGCGGGCTGACAGTATGGATGACATAAAGTATCAGTTATTGTCAAAAGGGTGGCAAACTATTAACCTTAAAAGGAACATATTGTCAAATGTGATGGGTGATGTCGGTATTTGTCAGAAAATTGCGAAATTACTCACAGTCGATAAGCATAAAAAAATTCTGTTGAATTGACTACTATCTACACAGAATACAAAGATCCACGCGATGGGGAGGTTCCAGCCGCTTCTCTGCTGCATTTTATGATCAATTTTTGACATTAACAGAAGTAAAAAATTGTTTATGGTTAAGAAAGCAGGAATTGTCAATCTTAGGTTGGTACGACTGTGTAGCTCAATTTAGTGAATTTTTGTTAAGTTTCGGTTAAACATTTGTTTTGCTTATTTATCTACATTTAAGTTGGCGCCGATACTGGATCAATTCGGGGAGTTTTCAGGAGTGCCAACTTTAGGCAAGCTGCGGAATTTAGTGGTCTCCAAAGTTTCTCTTGATGCATAAGTTTGGTAACACTGCTTCAAACATAGTGGCAAACGTTAAACTGGCACCCTTGTTACCAATCTAACGAAAATTTAAAAGCTAAGCCACCGGTTTTTCTGTTTTTATATTCTTGAAATGACACAACAACAAGATATAAGAGTCTCTGGTTATTTTTATTTTATAAAGTTTGTGGCGAAATTTATGTAAAGGTTCTCTTAAGTTGGCAATAATCAATTTTTGCACCTACCATATGAGTCATATGACCTATATCTTCTTTTCTTATACAGCAATAAAAATAAAAAAAAATCTGAAGTCCATAAAATTGGATTCAAAATTTTATTTAGATTTCAAAAATATACATATTTCAAATTTTTGTTCTCAAGATAGTTCCGGTAGAACCGAAAGCGATAAAAATATTTTTTCTATAATACCTACTAATAATACAGTGCGATCGTTGGCTATGGAATATTCCAAATAAAAAATTCTTGGGTCATTTGCTGCTAAAATCCTCGAACCGTTCGATTTTATTTTTTAAATGCGGATCTGATTCTGCAGTCACATTTTTTTCTCACTTCCGGTTTAACCGGAAATGACCTTAACTTTGTTTTCTCAATTGGAAAGACACTTTTTTCTCAACGGAATCGGAATCAACGATTTTTTCTAAATTAAAAGCATGTATCACACTGGACCGGAAGTGCAGTCATGATCGCCACCTTATTTTTTCGAGACAAACTGCGGGATTACATTTTTTAAAAATTATTTTTGCTACTTTGG
Source organism: Pycnomerus fuliginosus (assembly GCA_963924575.1). Lineage (NCBI taxonomy): Eukaryota > Metazoa > Arthropoda > Insecta > Coleoptera > Zopheridae > Pycnomerus > Pycnomerus fuliginosus. The sequence goes on along the minus strand of OZ004625.1, from coordinate 17,212,794 downwards.
CAGATTATGAAAAGTGAATGAAATTTAAAAAACAAAGGCAAATAAAAGGAAATATAACTGCGCGCAGTTGTATTTGCATAAAAAAAATGAGATTAATAATAATAATAATAATAAATAATGTATATTTATTGGGTTCACCAGAATTACATAATTACATAAAGCAAAAGAAAAAAATTCACCCAAAGGGACAGAAACAGCCCAAGCCAATGTGTATTTGCAATTTGCAAAAATTTTGATTTTTGACCGATTTCTGCGACGTTTTTGAAAATCTAGGGCGGCCGTGACTGCACTTCCGGCCAAGTATGATACATATTTTTAACTCAAAAAAATCGTAGATTCTGAATCCGTTGAGAAAAAAGTGTCTTTCCATTTGAGAAAGCAAATTTAAGATCACTTCCGGTTAAACCGGAAGTGAGAAAAAAAATCCGACTGAAGAATCAGATCCGCCAAAAAAATAAAATCGACCGGTCCGAGGATTTCAGCAGCAGATGACCCAAGAAAATTTTATTTGGAATATTCCACAGCCCACGTTCGCACTGTATACTGTTTCTATGGTGTATTTGCATTAGCCTCTTATGTTTGCTATAAAAGCACGTCGCCCATGACATGACAACGTGTTTTATCGATAATAAATAAAAAAATTTGACATTTATCACTTGAATTGACAAGAAAATTCAAAAGAAACTTTAAAAGGTCGTGTTAATAAAAATCATGAAGACAACACGTGTTTTATAGTTTAAAAATCTCGGCCTATTATATTTTCACTCCTAACGTCCCTCAAATATACAGGGTGTCCCAATTGTCTGTATTCGGTCGATAACTCCATTATTGCTGTTAGAGATAGCGAAAAATTTGTTAAATACAAAGTTGGAGAGGGTCAAACAAGGCACATTTTAAAAATACAATCCTGTATACAGGCTGTCCCACTGAGGGGTAAGAACACACACATAGGTTTTTTTAAATGGAACACCCTGTATTTTAATTTTTTATTGGATTCTATGATGAATTCCAAGTAACATTCATTAATCATGTTTTCATCTGAAGCGAATGGTTTAGAAGATATTGGCAATTTTGCGGGAAAAATTACTTTTGCAGTACTTATTTTGAAAAATCACCACACAACCAATTTTCAACCTTTGCTTTTGGAAATTTAGCATGTCATTAAGGAAGGTTCGGGCTATGTTTAAAGCTCTTGAAAACGGTCTTAGCTTCTCAAGTTCGTCCCCAGTAACATTATGAACCTTCAAAAATGTAGAGGTTAATATTTCGAAATTTTTAAATGGCACCACCATCAAATGTTATAGCCATAGGTTGTAAAATTAAATTTGCTTTCGTTTAATATAAAATGTTCCTATATCCAAGTTTAGTATTTTTCGATTTATTCAGTAAAACACAATTTTCATCTTTTTCTTCCAGATGTTTTTAGATGGTTGGCTCTGGCTACATTTAATTGTAGGTGTCAAATGTGTTATCAGTCGAATAGGCATCTTGCACATTTCTTAATTTCGGGCAATTTTAATGTAAAGTAAATGCATCAATAAAGATACAAGGAATCGTCCGCTAACATCAATTTTATTTAAAAAACGTTTGCTTAGTTGTAAATAAATAAATAATTCAGAAACGCCGTTGTACGACTTGTGACGTCATAAATCGTACAGCCGATGCAATCTGACAACAGTTTATTTGAGGGTGACGTTTAATAATTAATTTTAAAAGTCAACCTTGGTAATTGACAATAAGAGGGGTCAAAAGTAACCTCTAACGTTGAAAAAGGCGGTAAGTAGAATGTTATTAGTTGGCATCTTGTACCTACTGGCAAAGAGTACTGGTGAGTACTATAAAATATTTAAGATTTATGAATGAAAGACGTCGGGTTAGGTTAGACAGCGACGTTGTCACATGTAAGAAAATTGAGTTCGAATGGCTGGGGTTTTTTTTGGCGCGAAGTTTGAAAATGCAACTTTCTCATTTTTTTTTGAGCTCCACGGATAAGATATTGGAACTTAAAGTATCTGGAAGGATTAGATATGTCCCGAACTTCAATTTAACATCAAAAACAAAATTGATGCAAGATGCCTATTACATCAATTTCTATAGATCTAAAGGATGCGTTTCATAATTTGCCCAATTGTCTTTGGGCTACAAACAGGACCTGCAATAAATTCTGTGTCTATAAAAACAAAGCGTAATTATTATAACCATCACCAGAAACGCCCACTATACCGAAAAGGTTTATTTCAACAGCTAACATGTTTTCAAATGATGTCAAATCATTAGCATAATCACTTTATTTTAACAGAGTACCTACCTGTTGTTTTTTAAATAACAGAAAATTAAAAAAATTTTAAGTCGGTAAGTAAGAAATTAGAAAAGTACTTACCTATTCTAAAAGTGCAATTGTTATCTATTTATTTCCTTTTGGTAAGTACCTATGTGCTGAAAATGCTGCAAGTTTTTTGAGTAGGTTCATTCTTGCGTTCCATAAATGAACAATAAAAAAAACCACTTGATCACAATTTATGGTTAATTAACGCAGGATTCCGGCTGACAGAATTTGTGACACCTATTGTAACATGTGTCCGAGCAGCCTTTCATAGTTATTTATGATATAAGTGTTAAAAGTGGTATTTTATTTTGTGAGAAGGGAAGTTTGGGACACGACGCGCAGCGGAGTGGCCCATCCCTTCGAACAAAATAAAATCACTTTTAGCACGCATATCATACACAATTTTTTCTACAAACACGACTAAAAGCAAAAATTTTCTTATTATTAGTTGAAAACGTGCATGAAATTCGCTGTAACTAAGGTATAGTGACAATTTGTTGTCGGGGCTTGTTTAATTGTTGTTGCATTGTCACTTTTAACACTGAGTGTTAAAAGTAAATGACTTTTAATACTGGTATCATAAAATGTCATTTTTAACAATTGTCAACAAACGTTAAAACAAGTATTTTTAATAGTGGTCGTAGAAAAAAAACATTATTGTAAGCTAAAAATGGACATTCCTAAAAATCATATTTTACTGAATACAACGAAAAATTCGCGACTTGGATATAGGGACATTTTATATCAAACGAAAGCAAATTTAATGTCACAGCTTATGGCTATAACATTTGATAGTGGTGCCATTTAAAAATTTCGAAATTTAAACCTATACATTTTCGAAAGTTCATAATGTTACTGGAGACGAACTTAAGAAGCTAAGACCGTTTTCAAGCGCTTGAAAGATAGCCCAAAGCTTCCTTAATGACATGCTAAATTTCCAAAACCAAAGGTTGAAAATTGGTCGTGGGGTGATTTTTCAAAACAAGTACTGCAAAAGTAATTTTTTCCACAAAATTACCAATATCTTCCAAACCATTCGCTTCAGATGAAAACATGATTAATGAATGTTACTTGGAATTCATCATAGAATCCAATAAAAAATTAAAATGCAGGGGGTTCCATTTAAAAAAACCTATGTTTGTGTTCTTACTCCTTAGTGGGACAGCCTGTATACAGGATTGTATTTTCAAAATGTGCCTTGTTTGACCCTCTCCAACTTTGTATTTAACTATTTTTCGCTATCTCTAACAGCAATGGAGTTATTGACCGAATAGATACAGACAATTGGGACACCCTGTATAAACAACTACGTCCTCGATTTTTAAACTGCTTATAAAACACTTGTTGTCTTAATAGGCTATAATTAGCGCAAATAATAGCTTTTATTATCTTCTGCGCTCATACCAAATTTCATTCAAATCGTTTATCGTTTATTATAAATTTTCGGGCTTCTTGTGTACAATTTCTTGAAAATTTCGGTTTTGTTGCCAACCTAAACGCATTAAACTGCTATGAAAACTATGCAACTTCTGATACTTCTGATCATCTTGATGCATTTTTGTAAGGAGGTTGGTACTTGACATATGGATTACCCTTCTTTCTCGAATGTCTTGAAAACTTCGCATTGTTGCCAACCTTGACGCACTCATGATTCCCTTAAATGATAAAAACTAGCGACATGTAGTGTCATTTTCGGGAGTTTTTTCTTCTTTTAAAGAAACTTTGTTGTTCGGAGGGCTTCAAAATTTGGAAAAACATTTTTTTGCGAAACAAATAAATGAGTAGGATTTGCAACGAAAATCGTCACGAGCGCTTTAGCGCGAGTGGCGATTTTCCAAAAGCAAAAGCTACGAATATATTTGTAAGCAAATTTTGCAGAAAAAATCAGACCACGAATTATATTCGAATGATTAAAGAACAAAAGAAATTTCAATGGAAACAATAAGGTTGCTATGCTCGTTGCCATGACATTTCATTAGACAGAAATTTTTTCGCTGGAAAACCGTCCTGCTTTTCACTCGTGGTGTTTTTCAGCTCAAAACCATGGTGATTGGTCGACTGTCTACAAATTCTAACGTTTGATTGGTTTAAAATTCTTGAGTTGTTTAATGGATATAAATTCAATTGCGCCATTACTTTTTCTTTAATTATTCTTATTTATTTCTAATTTCTCAATGTTCAAACCTGTCAAAATTGCAAAGAAAATTTAAGTGAATGCTATTGGTTCATGTGAATTGGCATAAAAAAAAAGTTGACGTGTATTCGAGCGTGTATTTTCGTTTTTTAAAAATCTCAATTTTTCATCGATTTCTTCGATGTTTTTGAAAATCTAGGGTGGCCTTGACTCCACTTCCGATCAGGCATGACATACGTTGCTAACTCAGAAAAAATCATAGATTCCGAATAATTCGAATATACGTTGAGGAAAAAAATATGATTGTATTTGAAAAATAAAAATTAGGGTCATTTCCGGTTAAACCGGAAGTGCAAATAAATATCTGACAACAAAAAATAAGGTTGACCTGTCCGAGTCCGAGGACATTTCCCAAATATTCGCCTCAAAAAACTTCTTGAATTTATTCCTTACTTTTGAAAAGCACTGGTTTGCATTATGTGCGTTTTAATCGTCAAATTTACGAGTTGTAATTTTTTTATTGGCGGAGGATGGCTTTGGAAATGTTTGAAATTAATATTAGTGTATCTAGAAGAGCCAGAAAAATTGACATTTTTGCTAGTATAGTGAGTATAATTTTTTGTCAATTTTAGTTTTACAGATTGCCTTTTTTCGTATTCAGGATTTTTAATTGAAGCTTACAATCACGTTAAATAGTTTACTTTTGGTCTTAGGTTTTTTTTTATTACCTAACAGTTGTATTACCTTTTAAAGAACTAATAATATATGTCCAGTTCAAAAAATATCATTTTAGCGATTATTTAACGAATACGATGTTGATGTGGTTTTTTTTGAATTGACCATCGTAATCAGCTTAAAAAGTGGCAGCAAGCGGCTGGAACCTCCCCAACGCGTAGGCCTCTGATTTCCGTGACTTGTGTTTAAGATTTTAAAGTTGATATGTCTAAATGGCACTTTCCGTGGACCAATTGCTTCTAAAAGCCCTTCAGCTCTTCAACGGGTCACCTCACCTCTATGTTCCAAATTTCGGACAAATCTGTCCAGTAGTTTGGGCTATAACGTGGTTTCAATGTTATCATGACAATAAATCTTTCAAAAACTTGTTTTGGAAGGGTAAATAAAAGAATAATTTTAAATTACGAAATTGGTTTGCCAAAACGGCACTTTCGGTGGGCCGATTGAATCAAAAATTTGTTCACCTCGTCGACGTGTAATACAATTCCCATGTGCTAAATTTCAGCCAAATCGGTTCAGGGGCTTGGGCTGTACCCCGATTTTGAAGTCGGATAAAAATCTCGATTTTTTTTAGTTTTTGGTCAAAAGGGCACTGACAGTGAATACATCTTTGGAAGCAGAATCTGAAGGCCTTTCTTATGGTGACCTGAAAAATGGGGGTTTACATTTAAAATTTAAAAGTTGATGTGCCAAAATGGCACTTCTGGTTGCACGATTGGCTCCAAAAGCTTTTCAGATCTAAGTTGGGTTATCACATGCACACGTACCAAATTTTAGCCAAATCGGTCGAGTACTTTGGGCTGTGGCGTGTTTACGAACGTACAAACGTACGAACAAACGTATACGAACGAACGTACGAACGTACGTACGTACATACATACAGACACATTTTAAAAACCACTTTTTTGAGTTCCTGAGACCTCAAAACGTATAGATCCGGTCTTATCTCGAATTCGAAAATTTTGTGATTGCAGTAACCTCCCTTTTTTTTTAAATGGTGAAGTGGAGTGGGGAGGTTAAAAATAGAATTCTTTGCTGATCTAACTGATTTTGTATCTTCAGAATTGAGAAAGCAATGGTGTCGAGCTAAAATAATACACCCTGATGAATACCGGGTGATTCAGTTTGGTATTCGCCTCGGTATTCGCCCTCTTGTAGCTTTTTTATTTGAAGAGACAAATATACAAACCATATATTTGTAAATCGCATGACCAGCTCTATTAAATGGCGACAACAAGCTGTACATTTTTTAGCGGATTCTTGTAGACATATACTTTTTCTACATTCAATTATGTAAAAAAAGCTTACACTTTCACTAGAGAAAAAAATTTAACTAGACACAATTTTAAAATTTCTTGACAAACGTAGTTAGCTAGCCCTGGAAAAAGTAAGTAAGATGAAGACTGTCATATTTTCGTTAATTTTAAGTAGGGATATAAACTTTTGCACTTTTGTCTTGACTGTTGTATAGACCCTTATGAGACGCATCTTTTGAGGTACTCAACTCAAATGGAAGCCGACTGCGACCTCGCGAACAAGACCATTTTTCAATATTTTGCTTCGCGATCAAGACATCAAGAAAATTCATGACATATGACACTGTCTTCGTCTTAGTAAATGGGACACACTGTATGTGTGTACATTTTTGTATATATATATATGAAGGGCTGCCAACTTTTTAAAGCACTAACCCCAACCCAACGCGATGAAAACCATCCAGAAGCTTAATACATTTTTCTAAGGTTGACGCTTTTACGATCTTGATGAACTCAGTTCAGCCAAAAAATCCTGCATATTATAAATTTAGGGACTTCTTGTCTAGAACTTCTAGGAAAATTTCGTCTTGTTGCCAACGCTATAACGCACTAAACTCCCTTATACGGTAAAAAGTATAGCAACTTTTGAAAAGTCTAAAACCAAAACCTATTAAAAACTGCTCTTGTTCCAATCATATGACCATGTAATATGATGATGATGGTATATACGTACTTCACAATGAGTCAACAGTGTTGCCATTTTTTTAACTTTTTAAAAGCTTCGCGGATATTAGGAAAGCTGCCAACTTAAATAGAAAAAAAAAGTTGCGATGTTGAGGGTAGAAGCAAAAACGTTGTAACATGCAGCAAATGTCAATTATCAGGCTGGCCAACACAAATGGCAAGATCATGTAAAACCGACACTCACAATGTTTGCCTTACTGTTACACCGTTTAACAGGTGCACTCGATAAGCAACAATTTGTTCGCCATCATTGCTGTTTATTTTGCGATATTGTTCCATATTATACATTTCAATAGAGAAGCCGCCTAAACACGGGAGACTTCAACGGTGGACCCCGAAGCATTTCCTAAAAAAAAATTAATTCAAAACCGATGACGAAGACGATGGAATAAATATTTCACAATGACGTAAATTATAGTGAATCAATAGGAAATGGAAAGTCGAGGCCGGAGCAGCTGTAATGACCACTCTTTACTCTTCCCCACCCTATTGGGGCACCACTCACCCCACTGGCGAGGAATTTTCACACCGCGAAAGGGGTGGGGCGTGCTTTTACCTATTCTCTATTGGTGCTAGTCGGTCTCTATGGGGATTTCCTAAAATGGCATCGAAATCTATGAGTCAGGCTGCAGCAAAAATAGTAACAGAAAGATATTTTTGCAGGGAATTTTTCCTCGTGATGGTATTTCTTAAAATTTTCCAAAGTTACCAACTTAATTGATTAGTAAATTAAAATAGAGGTATACGCTGTTGTTGGCGGTTGGCCAGTAGATCGGTGATGACTGAAAACGAATTCGCTTTATTTAAGGAATTGTTTTTACTGCTAACTGTGAAACACCTTTCAATTTTTTTATAATAAGGTATATTCCTACTTGTTTATTATTATCGTGAACGGTAACTCAGTTCAGTCAACATAAAGGAGTAAAAATCCTGCATATCCAACTTAACGAACTTTTTTAGAATTTCGAGTCGTGCCAACCCTCGATGATAACATCAAAAACTAGCAATTTTAGGAACATTTTTATGGAAGGAAGCTCTAAAAAACTAAACTTAAGTACCTACAAAAAAGAGCTGCCAAACCTTTTATTCGTGTTAAAAATAGCAACTTTTGTGGCAACTTTTTAAAACACTAATAAAACAGTACAATACCCCAAATCCCAATCTAATTCCGCCAACTTGACATAATTTTCAAAGAATCTGTCAAGTCAGCTTATTCAGAAAATATGTGATAACGCATGATGGAAAAACGTGAATCGCAATCTGTCGAAAAGGAGTAGCGGCGCTTGTCCAAAATTAGTTCGCACATAGTCCTCAGACAAAATGACAGTTAAACGAGTCCCCGGTAAAATGACAGATTGCGATTCATTTGTTTCCATAGCCGCACCAGTTCTCATCACATATTTTTTGAATAGCATCAGCTTACCACAACCCACTAGATTTGAAAAGACACACATTGAGGAAAAAGTGTTGCCATCTCTTTTTGTCCGCAGAATAATATATACAAACGTTGCCAACTTTTTTACAAATTTACTTATTAAATCTCAGTTCAGCCAACATAAAAGTGTCAAATTCCCGGTATTATATACAATAAACTTACGGGCTTCATTTCGGTTTTGTTGATGGCCAACCTAAGCGTAATATAAACTTCCTTTAGGGAGAACTAGCAATTTTATTGTATGGCATTGTATAGGCATGTTTATATTATTAAGGTATACAGGGTGTTTCGCAACCGCGTGTAAGTTTTTTAACCTCAGATTGCCCATCGAAAATGGTAACGATTGCCACAAAATTGTTTAGGTCGAAGTCGTCTCCTAAGGAAGTTATAGGGCTTTAAAGTCAGCCATCGGGAGCAGTTTTTCCTAGTTATCTCAGGAACGGATTAACGGATTTGAATGAAATTTGGTGGACACTAGTAGCCAGTGAAAATACATCTACATGGGGAATTTCGTTGGATTATGACAACGGGATCCCCAGAAAACGGAGACACCTTTGACATTTTTCTTCCGGAAAATGTTTGAAGGTCACGCGTTTTAAAAATGGTGGTGTCCGTTAGAAAGGACAATTCAAACTGCAATTTTTACTATACTTGGTATTTTTTGATTGAATGCGTGGTTTTAGAGATATCCGTACCTGATGTAACTGGAAAATTTTTCAAGGTCACGCATTTTAAAAATGGTGGTGCCTGTTGTAAAGAGCAGCTTAAACTGCAACTTTATTTTTTTATTTAATGAGTGGTTTTAGAAATATCCAAATAAGAAAAACTGCTCCCTATGGTAAAGCCCTAACTTCCTTAGGAGACGACTTCGACCTAAACAATTTTGTGCCAATCGTCACCATTTTTGATGGGCAATCTAATGTTAAAAAACTTACACGCGGTTGCAAAACACCCTGTATAAAATCATTGTTTGCATCTATGCTATAAAACACTAGTGTTTTATTTTTCATAAAACGCTCATTGTTATTACGTCATAAAACATACTATTGCATGGTTTATTTTTCATAAAACTCTCAACAGGTTGTTACGGTAGCAAATAGGCGAACAAATAGGTATCTCATCATGACTGCCTAGCTCTGATGCGATATTGACATTAGAATAAATTACTGTCATGTATAATTTCTGATTTATATTTATGTCCTAATAGTATAGACATCGAGAGGGCAACCGCGACTCGAAATCTTGTAGGTACACTGATTTCCCTTTTGGCCATGATTTCCTTATGTGATTTCCTCTTGATTTTCTTCTTGGTTTCCTTGATTTCTCCGACTTTCTCCAGCATTGTACACCAGATTTCCTTCGCGGTTGCTCCCTCGGTAGACATGTTGTGGATAAAACTTTATATGGCACTCGTGATGTCTTATCAGCATTTTAGACACTTAATAAATTAGACACTCGACCTTCGTTCTCGTGCCTAAACTTTTCTTGCGTGTCTAAAATGCGTTTTAAGGCACACGTACCATAACAGTTATTTTACTATTTCGGACACTTTAGCACCCAAACGCGTTCTCTCATGTGCTCTATTAGAGCACGGCTTTTGTTTACATCTTAACCTAGACAACTGTTGTGTCTAACAATAGAATTAACTGTCAAGCCTGTCTTTGAAACTGATAATCCGAATTTTTCTTGAAAATATTAACAAATTGGGTATCCGAAATAAAAAAATTGAATAAAAAACGTGATTCATAAGGCTCTTATCGCACTCGGATTTTGTAAAACTCCGGCTTTTGGCCCTAGTTGTACCTACTATTATTTATGATGGCATTAGGAAAAACACATTTCACCTAAAAGTATACCTATATATACCTAATGGAAATGAAACTTTTGTCTTACGCACAGATGAAAAAATTCCCCCGTTGTCGTATTTTGAATTTTGAGTTCAATGTGAATACCTACAAAAATAGTTTGAAAAATTACCTTCCGGAAAGCCTTTACTGGTAACAGCTGGTATTAATTGTATTAGCGGTAGCAATTATTTTAGTTGTGACGTAGGACAAAAGTTTCATTTCCATTAGGTAGGTATATTTAGTTATTGAACCTAAAAACCTGCTGTAAGCCACCTATTTATAGGTACCTTTTTTCAATTTTTATACAATCTAGAATCCGATGCCTATAATAAGTGGGTATAACGAGGTATAATAAAGAACTTTTATAATTATTTTGACAACTTATTAACACACCTAGTCAGTAGACACAAAAAATGTTAATTATACGTGCTTTCCTTTTACACATTGAACTGAGGGGCCTCAGATAATCTCAGCAATTTCATTGGTTCATTTTAATATTGACCAATCAAGTTACTGAGTTAAGTGAGCCTTCTCAAATAAATGTGTAGATGGAAAGCAACTTATATTGTACTCATAATGACTTAAGTACCATTGATATCGTGAAAACAAAAGTTATGGATTATTAAACTCGGACGTTTACCAATTCAATAATGCTTCGCTTTACAAAATTTTTGTGTAGGTTGAAGGTGAGGGTGTTCTTTTAACACACAAATATCACGTTATTCTACGAAAAATTCTCAATCGAACAAAAAAAGTACGAATTTTCTATATCTGATTGCATTATGCGATCTCGTGCAGCGAAGAAATATCCATTTTATACTCATTTTAATCGCTTATAATACCACTAGTGCATGCTATTTAATCGGTTATAAATTTTGAAAATGGTTACGTAAGCTTGTTGCCGGTGGTAAAATAATGAGAACTATAAATTGCCATTCATTAACTGATTAAAGCCCGAGAGCTTTTAGTTCGAGGGCTTTAATCTTTGACCTCGTCTTTGATAATAAATGATGGCAATTTAGTTCGAATTGTTTTACCTAAACGGCATCAACAAAACTTGAGCAATTATTTCTAAAATTTAACCGATTACAATAGCGATGCACGAGTGGTACGGTAAGATTATTTCGCAAATTAAACTCTTTATTTTGATAAAAGTATGAGTTTGTAAATCGAGGTTGTCTGTACTCGAGAGCAGCCCAATATAAGATGTTGTGAACGAGCCTTTATAATTCATCTGGTAATTCATTGACGTTTGAGGTTACGAAACGTGCAAACAAAAATGTCATTGAATTTTGAGATTATATACAGAAGAAATCAGGGTCCTTTATGTCCAAAGACACTTAAAATATGGTTTGTGGAAGGAAGACATTAGCGTGCGTGTAGGATATGTCTGGTGGTCATATTTATGGACCTTTATTTCCCTTAATTTTGTTTAAGTGGTTATTTTCAGCCGTGAAAAAATTGTGTTCAAGATCAAGTCGTCAAGGGAACGATTAAACGACTCGTGCAGACTGCGAGAAAATGCATTAATCACTCTTACATCACACGTTTCATAAGGCCAATTATTATTGCGCGAGGATGTTTGGGCAACGAGGGGGGAAAGCCCGAGTTTTAAAAAATCCGAGTGCGATAAGAGCCTTATGAAATACGTTTTTTAAACTACCTATTTTTTCTATTTCGGATGCACAGCTTGTCAATAATTTCAAGAAAAATTCAGATTGTCATTTTCAAGACAGGCTAATGTCCGCCTGGCAGTTTAATTCGATTGTTAGACACAACAGTTGCCTAGGTTACGGTGTAAACAAAAGCCGTGCTAGGAAACCGAAATAGAAAAAAAATTTCGAGACATTTCACAGCTCTATTATTGGTATAGCACTACAAGTTCCAAGTTAAAAACACTGCCAAGCCAACTTTCTTTAGTTCATCAGCAAGTGTATACGAGCTAGACAGTTCAGCCAACACAAAAAATTTAAATTCTTGGTTTATGAACTTAACAGAGTTCTTGTTTGAAGTTTCTTGAAGATTTCGTCTTGTTGCCCACCTTTACGCACTAAGCTAAATGCAACTTTTGATTGAATTTTTAAAACATTTTTTTGTGGTTGGTATGCGCTTGACAATTTTACCTACCAAGTTTCTAAAACAGTAAAAAGGTAATACTCTAAATCTCAATTCTGCCAACCTGACAACATTCAAATGACAAGGTAAATATTTCGAGAATTTTCAATTTTGTTGCCAACCTAAGCACAAGAAACTTCCTTCCTTGAAAACTAGCACCTTTTGATGCATTTTTGTACAAGTTTGGTATACTTGATATACCTGGCGACTTATAATGCGGATCACCCCTTACGAACTTTTTTGCAGGATTTCTTGAAAACTTTGCATTGTTGCCAAACTTAGAGCACTTAACTCCCTTAAATGATGAAAACTAGCGACAGGGTGATACATTTTTTTGCAAATAATGGACTGTCAACTTGTTAAAACTTAAAACTTGATACATTTTTCTGAGGTTGGTATTTTTCAATCAAAGAAAACCTTGTTACTACGGTAACTTTAACGGTAAAAATTATCAACTTTCGATAACTTTTGAAAAATTTTCGTGTGGTTGATATAACTTGATAGCCTGCCAACTTTCTAAACCGTATACAGGGTGTCCCGTCTCAGAGTGCAAAAATTTCAGCCACAGATTCCTTGCCTGAAAATAAAATACCCGTATTTTTTTGTTTCGCTAGATGGGCCCCCATTTCGTCACTAGGGCTCCTCAAAAGTGAGCCCCAAAAATCGAAAATTAATTCCCACGTCGTAACCACTCAACCGATTTTGCTGAAATTTTCCACAAGACCATTACGAACGATGAAGATTTCAATAATGTAGCTGATGATTTCGTGGTGCCCACCATAGGCGCCCCCGGGGCCGCCCTCGACATTTTCGGCCCAATATCCTTGTTAACGTAATTAAATTTCCTATTTAATTACACACCATCCGATGCTCCATTGAATTTAGAAACTACGCTACCTCTTGCACTTTTTCTGTAAAATGCACCATTTCCAAGTAAAATTAAGAAATGTGGAGCCATACGCCATAAATTAAATGCATATCTGTATACTCCGAATTTGACAAATTGGTTGCAATTATAATATTTACAAAAAAAAACAAACACATTGCCACAGTGGTGCAAAACTGACAATAATTTAAAACTTGAACAAAGCCCTGACATTAATCGCGCTATAGCTATCTCGAAAAGTCTGCCAATAAGCACGTGTATGGCTCCACATTCCTTAATTTTACTCGGAAATGGTGCATTTTACAGAAAAAGTGTAAGAAGTGGTGGGCACCACGTCATCATCAGCTACATTATTGAAATCTTCATCGTTCGTAATGGTGTTGTGGAAAATTTCAGCAAAATCGGTTGAATGGTGAATGGTGAAGGGTGAAGGCGTGGGAATTAATTTTCGATTTTTGGGGCTCATTTTGAGGAGCCCTAGTGACGAAATGGGGGCCCATCTAGCGAAACAAAAAAGTACGGGTCTTTTATTTTCATGCAAGGAATCTGTGGCTGAAATTGCACTCTGAGACGGGACACCCTGTATAAAAGGGTAATACCTACCCTAAATCTCAATTCTGCCAACGTGACCACACCACACAAATGAGGTAAATATTTCGAAGAGGTATTATAAATTTTCGGGCACAATTTTTGTTTTGTTGCCAACCTAAGTACAAGAAACATCTTTCCATGATTGTTTTATTCATTAAGTATTGAACCAATCCAAAGGAGCATTTAGCGTACCAGTAATCCTGATTACAGTGATAAGACTACAACGTCAACTTGACACTACTTACTCAATACTTTAATTCATAAAATAATCTGCAAAATACGATTCGTAGTCTCTTGGTTGCCTTGTTGAGTCCTCATGGATGCACTACTTGTCAAATGGTAGATTTTTTTCGGCCAAAGAGGACTCGAGCGAGCTCTCGTCCTCTTTTTAGCCTAAAAAAATCTACCATTTTGACTCGTAGTTGACAGCCATTCGGACGTCAAAACCCGCGGCAATCAAGAGACTACTCGTCGTATTACTATTGAAAACTAGCAACTTTTGATGTATTAACCTCCCCAACTCCAACAAAATTTTAAAAAAATGGGAGGTTACTGCAATCACTAAAATTTTCGAATTCGAGATAGCACCAGATCTTCACGTTTTGAGGTCTCAGGAACCCAAAAAAGCGGTTTTCAAAATGTGTCTGTGTGTGTGTACGTACGTATGTACGTACGTATGTACGTACGTACGTACGTACGTACGTACGTACGTACGTTTGTAAACACGCCACAGCCAAAACTACTAGACCGATTTGTCTGAAATTTGGTGCGTAGGCATCTCATAACCCAACTTAGATCTGAAAAGCTTTTGGAGCCAATCGTGCAACTAGAAATGCCATTTTGGCACATCAACTTTTAAATTTTAAATGCAAACCCCCATTTTTCACGTCACGATAGGAAAGGCCTTCAAATTCTGCTTCTAAAAATGCATTCATTCTTAGTGCCCTTTTGACCAAAAATTTAAAAAAAAATGATTTTTAGCGGACTTTTAAATCGCGGTACAGCCCAAGCCCCTGAACCGATTTGGCTGAAATTTTGCACATAGACATTGTATTGCACGTCGAAGAGCTGAACAAATTTTGGATTCAATCGGCCCACGGAAAGTGCTGTTTTGGCACACCAATTTCCAACTTTAAAATTATTCACTCATTTAACCATCCAAAACAAGTTTTTGAAAGATTTATTGTCACAATCAGAAAGGTCTTCAAATTCTGGTTTTAAATAAGACAAAATTCGTTCGCATTTAGTGCTCTTTGGGTCAAAAAATCGAAATTTTGTAGTACCACTAAAGATACATTATAGCCCAGATTAGTGAATCGATTTGGCTGAAATTTGCTACATGGAGATTGGGTGACCCGTTAAAGACCTGAAAGGCTTTTGGAAGCAATTGGTCCACGGGAAGTGCCATTTAAGCATATCAACTTTAAATTTTAAAGCAAGGCCTCCTTTTTTATGTCGCCATTAGAAAGACGATCAAATTCTGGTTCTAAAAATGTATTCACAGTTTCTGCCATTTCAGTGGAAAATAGAGAAAAAATTCTTTCTCATTAAAAGGGAGCGGGCTGACAGCGGATGACAAATTCTGTTGAATTGACTACTATCTACACAGAATACAAAGATCCACGCGATGGGGAGGTTCCAGCCGCTTCTCTGCTGCATTTTTTTGTATAAGTTTGGTGCTCGATATACCTATACTGGCGACGTAACTCCCTTAAATGATGATAAAAACTAGCGACCCCGGGTAATACATATTTTTGTAAATAATTAAGGGCTGCCAACTTGTTAAAACCGAGTTAAAACTTAAAACTTGATACATTTTTCTGAGGTTGGTATTTTTCAATCAAAGAAAACCTTGTTTCTACGGGTGTTGCCAACGCTTTTACGAATTAGAACTCAGTTCAGCCAACACAAAAAAGCGTCAAATTCCTGTAAGTAACTTTAACGGTAAAAATTATTAACTTTCGATAACTTTCGAAACATTTTCGTGTGGTTGATATAACTTGATGGCCTGCCAACTTTCTAAACCGTAAAAAGATAATACTCTAAATCTCAATTCTGTCAACGTGACAACACACAAATGATAAGGTAAATATTTGGAAAAACGGAATTATCCAGAGAATTATAAATGTTCGGGCACAATTTCTTAAAATTTTTGTTTTGTTGCCAACCTAAGCACATGCAAGAAGCTTCTTTCCATGAAAACTAGCAACTTTTGATGCAGTGTTGTATAAGTTTGGTACTCGATACCTGGCCACTTAACTCCGTTAAATGATGATAAAAACTATAGCGACAGGGTAATACATATTTTTGTAAATAATTAAGGGCTGCCAATTTGTTAAAACTTAAAACTTGATAAATTTTATCTGAGATAGGTATTTTGCAATCAAAGAAAACCTTGTTGCTACGGGTGTTGCCAACGATTTTACGAACTAGAACTCAGAGCTCAGCCAACATAAAAAAGCGTCAAATTAGCAGCTTTTGATAACTTTTGAAACATTTTCGTGTGGTTGGTATAACTTGACACCCTGCCAACTTCTCATAAAACAGTAAAAATGTAATACCCTAAATTTCAATTGTGCCAACTTAATTTTTAAAGAATCCGCTACCGCAGCCCACTAGACTCGATAACGCACATAATCTCGATGTAAATATTACGAAAAGCAGGGTACTTAATAATTTCACCGCTTCAGACAAGTGCTTGTAAATATTGGATTAACCCCCCGCCCCCCCCGGTTGTAATTGCATTTTGATTTAATCATCGGGGTTGGAATTTCGCATTATTACCTCAGCCTTGGAGCTAGAACTGCGCCTCATCCTGCGGGATGACCTCTTCCAGGATAATCCACAGGACAAAATCACAGGACGCACACCGAAAACAAAAACGCATCGGCGGAATTGTCATCGACCCGACATCTTGTGGAGGCTTCCGAGGGCCAATCGTGGACGCCTCCGTATGCACTTTGCACTCGATCGTTGCAGACTGGCGGCCTGCCGCGATTGCGATAAGTGCAACGCAACGCCAGCGACCCCTGCACTGTCTGGCGCGAACTACGTTTTTACCGCGGAAGCCCCAAGGAGTCCATCAAGTTCTCGGGGTGCAACTGCAACGGTGCAACGGACCCTTACGAGCGCGGCCGATGCCAATATTGATCTATCTTCGGAGGTAAAAATGCAACGGCGGCGACGCCACGATGCAAACTGCAACGGGGGAGGGGGGGTTCTGGAGTGGCGTCGGGGGCTCACCCTTGGAGATGGACTGGCCGGTTGGTAGCACTGGAGCTTTTCTTACAGATGCTATGATAGTTCTGAACCGCTTTTTGAAATGACAAATTAAGCTTGACACTTCTTAAAATGCACTGAAGTGAATGTGGTCCAGAACTGTCATAGTATACCTACTTACGAAGAAACTATCGAAAATTTCATATCAACATCACTATTCGTTCAAAAGTTACAGGAATCACCGCATAAAATTTCGCTCGAATTTAAATTGCGCGCCAACTGGCAGATAACGCCTTTCAGTGCTAAACGCGGACGCACACAAAAATGCATAAGCGCATAAACATTCAGCATAAGTATTCAATCTTATGGAAATTTCTTATGCGTTTGAGGAGAAGGAGAAATTAGGAACCTTTTGATTGGTCACTTTTCTTATGCTGTATGCATTATGCGTTTATGCAACCAGCAATGTGTGTGCGCCCGGCTTAAGACCGGCCAATTCCGTGAAAATTGTAAACCGTTATTTTATTGTGAAAAACCTGCGTTAAAACTTTTGCCTATAATAATGTGCAAAACCCTTGAACAGGATGTCGCACGATAGAAAGAGATGAATAATACTGGAAACCCGAATTTAGAATATTTTGTTGGTAACCTTATCCATGACCGTCCCTTATCTGTCGTTATTAAATTTTTAGGAATATTTTTCTCTCAAGTTGGCATCATATGTATAGCATTAATAAGTAACGATGATGTTGGCAGTACTGAATTGATGTGTCTTCTTATAATAAGAAAGTTATTTATTTATTACAATAGTTTGCCGAAAAAATCAAGTTGGCAACAAACAAGCAAGCAAATAAACAAGCTAGCCCATAGTTGGTAGGCGCAGCAGAAGTCCTAGCTCCTATCCTAATTTAAAGTTGGTAGCATTGCGATGAGATCTGTCCTGTTTTGAAAAAAAAATCGTAACGACAGATCAATATTCGTTCAAACGTTCAAAAGCATTAAATGACCTTCGAGTTTAAATCGCGCGCCAAAGCGGAAGTGACAGTCTCGCCGGAAGCATAAACAAAAACAATAAACAAACAATTGAAAACGAAAGAGTTGATCGGCCTCTGAGTATTAGGTAGGGGCTTGATTTTCCTCAAATTTTCAACGTTTTTCCGCGAATTTTCGTGAAAATTGTGAGAATTCCGTGCGAGGGTGGCGTTGGTGACGATTTCGGGTCGCTAGAAGGAACACCAAAAATCGCGAAAGCTGGTTTGAGGTTATGTTCGAAATTTTCGTCGGCGGTTTTCTTGCGGAAATTCGGTAAAAAAAAGTGAAAAGTGAGGGGGTGTGTTAGTGATGGCAAGAAAATTCAGTGAAGGAATTTACGGGTAGGTAGCTTTGAAAATTGAATCAACAATGTGTTGCTGTGGTTACCTGCGATTGTTTTATCAAAATGGCATTCATCCGGCAGCGAGTTCGAAAATCGCAAAAGCCGGTTTGAGGAGAGGGGTCATCCACTGCTGGGAATACGTGGACAAGCATAGGGGCAATGCGCGTCAATACTGTCAATACGGCAATACTGACAATACTTGTCAATACGTGTCAATACCTGGTTGACCCCCTCGGTTTGAGGTTATGTTCATAATTTTCGCCGGCTCATTTTTCATTGGAACTTGGTTCAACCCGTTGCTTTACTATGGTTACCTGCGATTGTTTTTTAACTGTTTATATTAAAATATTTCGCTTTCAGCCTATTATTCTGATAAGTAAAATTTTTAGATTTTTCTTGAATTGTCTTCCTCGTTCTTAGGGCGTTTTTGAAACTAGCAAAAAAGCGAGAAAAAACATTTTTCTTTGGAATTTGCACTTTAGCAATTCGTCACTTTCGGACATTTGTCCATAGGAAGTTTTCGTCTTACAATGAGTTGAAGAATCAACCCCCTGAAGTTTGTCGGTGTACTTAGGGAACACGCTGTATGGTAAAGCTCAGTGTTTGTCCTTAAAAGAAGTCGAGTTTTCCGCTGAGGTGGCGGCGGCGAGCTGAAATTTGGCATACTGGCGATATAACGGGACAATCTGAAACCTGAAAAATGACATTCGTTTGATTTTTTTGACCATCAGGTTTAGCTGCTTTGATTGCGAACGCTGCCTAAACGCTTGAAGACAGGTCAAAATTATGAATGGAGGAATCGTTGGCAATGAAAAGATCTACAAAAAAGTCAGCGACGGGTAGCTTCGGTTTCTTATTGTGAGCTGTCGCGGACTTTTTTGTAGATTTCTTCGTTGTCGACATTTTTCTTTCGCACGATTTAAATTAATTTTCAAGTGTTTACGCCGAGGTTTACGCAGTGTTCGCAGTAGAAGTAGGACCTCGCGCATTCACGCTAGTCATATAAAAAATTCTAACGGACACAAGAGCAACGCGAGTATTAGACGCGCTTTCATTTACGTCAATATTCCTGCCAGTGTCAGTTGTCGACAAATAACAACAATGGAGGTGGAATGATGCATTGTTTTCGGTTTTTGACGTTTAGGTAAATTGAAGCTCGTTTTCAGTGCCGTAGCAGAATGCGAGGCACTCTTGTTTTAGCTTATTCGTCCGCTCGCTCTCTCGTCGTGTCGCTCCTCCGAGCGATAACTTGAGAACGAATTGAAATATTGGGCTGAAACTTGGTATACGGCTTTGTCTCCAGATTCATGAAAAGTAAGGCTGGGACGAGGGCTGGGATTGCTTTTGGGCCATATCGGACCAAGGGGGTGGGAGCTAGGGGTGAAAAACTCGGGAAGTAGTGGGGGTATCTTACTGAAACTTGGTGTGCACTTTCGACATTCAAGTCTGTTGAATGTGAGGGGGTGTCAATTTCGGGGGATGAAAACCTCAGAAATTATGATAACTCCCCATAGAATTGCACGCAGCTATTTGAAACCTGACGTATACACACATACTACGACTTGTACTACGATGAACTCTTGCGGGTGGTGCTTTTTCCGCAAAATCGGACATCAGATGGAGTGGAAATTAGGGGTTGTAACTCGAAATTTCGTTTAATAACTATCGGTCGAAATTGGCGTCATTCGATAGCTTTCCATTAATAATTCAAAAAAGGCGTTATTCACAGTTGTGAGTTTGTGAAAAAGGCGCTACAACCCCTAACCCCTAATATGCAGAAACACCAAAAATGCGAGAACTCCAGAACTACTCAACGTATCAGGGCAGAATTTGGTGTGCTAATTTAGAGTAACACTGTAGGTGGATGGACAAATTTTCACTAAATAAAATCTAATAAGGGGGATGAAATTTAAGGGTTGAAACTGGAAATTTCTTTCAAGTAAACGGTGGTATAGTATAAACTTACGGCGTTCGATAGACTTTGGTTAACCATTGAAAAAAGGCTTATGAGTCTTCAACCTAAAACCAACCCCTAGGCTACTAACAACACTTAACAAACCGATAAATATATTTTATTAATTTATGAACAACCGAAGTAAGTAAATACGCAAGAAAGTTATGTAACACCGTGTAACACTTTAGAAATAAACTCACCCCTGTAAATCATAAAGGGGTGAGATCCGAGGTGAAATCATCAGGGGTAGAATATGCGGATCTCTAAATAACCGCAATTTTTGAACGAATTGAATTAGGGTGGTGAAATTGAAAGCACAACTTTCTTTAGAGTAGTGGTGAAATAGGGGGTTGGAGTTTAGGGGTTGAAACGTCCATAAAGCCCTGTAATTTGATCTCGAAATTGATACAGAGAAGCTATATCCGCATGTGAGATTTTGAGGCCTTATACCTCGCCTTATACATTGTGTCTTCGAAAAGGGAGTAGTGAATTTTAGGGGAAATTTATTGAAGGGGATGAAATTTAGGGCTGGAAACTCGAATTTTCACTTAATAATGTAGGGTTGTAATTAATCCCAACATGCAGAAACACAATAATACGATAACTTAAAAACTGGTCAACGTATTAAGGTCGAATTTGGTGTGTCAATTTACAGTGACAGGGGTGGAGGGATGGTAAATTTTTCATTATGATCTAACAAAGGGGATGAAATTTAAGAGTTGAAATTATAATTTTTCCGGGAGTGGTGGCATGAAATCACAAGGTTCGCTAGATTTCGGTCAACCCTTAAAAAAAGTCTTATTAGAATTCAACTTAAAACCAATCCCTAGACTACTAACAAGTAACAACCCCTAAACCCCAGCAAGCAGATTAAGTACATTTTATTAATTTTTTTAGACTTTTTTTGCGATTCTTTGGTAATTCAAAGTCATTTCCATTATTTTTTAACCCATCCACAGCTTTTCAACCTCTTTATCGATATGTGAACCCTCAAAAAGCAAAATTTACGTTAGACCCGAGGTTAGACCGTTTCTTTTTCATGTAATTTTCGATAGTTCTACTTTATTGACTAGTCACTTTTCACCCCCCTTAATTTTTCATCCCCCTTCACAATTTTGCAACCCCCAAGCGTTAATTTGGCCAAATTCGCGCAATTTCGTTTTTCTTCAATAACAAATTGTGCTCTTTTGGATAATGATTACCTTTTTCAATTTTTCAACCCCACTCGCAATATTTCAACCCCCCAAAGGCTAAATGCATAAATTGCCTTATTTTTGTGTTATTTTTTGTAAATCTACTTAACTTCGATTCGCTTTTACATAATTGCTCAACCCCCCAAGCACCTAATTTTACTAAATTAGCCTAATTTCGTTTTTCTTCGACAATAAGTTGAACTCGTATGGCTTATGTTTACCTTTTTCCACCCCATTCGCAATATTTCAACCCCTCAAAAGCTAAATTTGCATAATTGGCTTATTTTTGTGTTATTTTCTGTAATTCAACTTAACCACGGTTAATTTTTACCCCTCTTATCTTTTCATACCCTTTTCCAACTTTCCAACACTGAGCGATAATTTTGCAAAATCGCCTTATTTTCTACATTACTTTTGGTACTTCTTGTAACTGCAGTAAATTTTCATTGCCTTGGACTTCTCATGGCCTCCATAATATTTCAATCCCCCTGAGTGCTAATTTTAAATACTTCGCAATCTTTTATGTTTTTTTGTTCATTCTCTACTGTTTAATTCTGTACGGCTAACAACATTTCGCCTTTTTGATACTACTGTACGTCTGCCCAGGCACTACTACCAGTAAATTCAGACCGCCCTTATATTCCCATTAAGATGATAAACTACAGGGATACACATCGCATTGATGTACATCTTCCGGTGGCTTTTAAAATAAAATTTCAATTCAATTAACCATACTGATGAAAGTGAAAACTTTATTTTTTCTTTACGACGAACAATGGTTGAGAAAATTTCTAAGTTTTCCAGATAAGCCCGCCATGCCACTTCGTAGGCCTAGCTCTCCCCTTCTTACATTAAGATAACCGAAAATGGAGGCCCACTCTATTCCATTAGACACCGGAAATTCGAGCGTAAGAATGGGCGGTCCAACCTTTATCTATGAGGAGGGACGAAATGCGTAGGGCGCCCCTAGCCTCTACCTACCTGCACGAATTAACCGGGCGCTCCGCAGGGCGCCCCATTAGTCCCATCGCTATTCTCAGGGGAACAAAAAAAAACACCATCATCTCTTCCACAGTATATTCAATGGAAATTTAACAAAAAATAAGTACACTGTGACGTGGCCGAGGAGTTTGCCGCACCATTTCACTGCAGACTCAGTTCGGGGCCCCCGATCAGGTTCTGAAAAAAGAAATCTCGTTGTACTGCGTGTCCGGAAGGTTGGTCGGATGGTAAGTTGTTCGCCTCTCGAATAACTTACCATTCGGACAATTTTCCGTCTGAAATGGTGCGGCAAGGACTTGCACGGTCGATATAGTAAAAATCGTCCCCTTGCCCCATTCAACAAGATCGAGACATAAAACTCTATGATTTGCATAATGGGTGCACAAAGGGGGCTGCACAATGCCGCACATTAATGCGTCCAGATGCATCTGCAGCGAGGACCCGTTTTCCATTTTTCAGTCTGGGCGGAATTCCGCAAAAATCTAACGGTCGGATTGATGCGTTGTCGGCCTGGGAACACGCGTGCCAAATTTCACGTCGATATTTCGAACGGTTTCCGAGATATCGCGATTTTTCTGATTTTCAACTCCTGATTTTTCACCCCTGAATCGCGAAATTTTACGAAACTCGAAGGTTTTTCAGCTTAATTTCATTAAATAAAGAATCGAGGTATAGTAACGTATAGTAAGTTGGAAAGTAGGGTTTCAGAAATTTCGTTTGCTTGGGACCAAAAAGTAAGAAAATTATTATAGGTACATGACAATAAAATAAAAACGAAAACACTTTTTGGAGCCCATTGTGTAAGAACAAAAGCACCCACTAAGGGTGGTAATTCGAGTTTTGGATCGCTTAATATTAATACTCCTCTAGGTCGCCATTTTGGAGCCAAGTGGTATTACCAAACCTTTTTTTTTAAACACAGTAAACAATAACAACTTTGGCAAGTTTATAAACTTTTCAGTGGTACCAACATTAACTACACACATTTTATTATGACCATTATGATAGCATACCATTAACTTAACAAAAATGTCGAGGGGTTGACCATCACCTGAAAATTGTGGTGTACATGAATGAAAAATTGTGGAAATGGTGTACACATTTTTCCGTTTTCGTGACAAAGCAATTTATTATTGTGCCAACGTTCAAAACTAAACAAATTTTTCGAAGGTTAAAAACAGAAAGTCGCCATTTTGGGTCCTACATTCTAAGAAATTCTTTTTGAAAAATTTCAAAACACTCGTCATTTTGGAGCCCATTTGTGTAAGAACAAAAAACACCCTTAGCGGGCTTTTCATTAGGAATATCTAGTTTTTTTTTCTTTGACATTTATAGGTTTTGAATAATTCGAGGGGCTGACAACTGGGTAAAAATCTGTACTCCAAAGTTTCCGAAAATTCCCATGCCTGTACAGCAAAATTTCCAAGTTGTCAACCCCTCCCAATTATTTGTGAAAAAACAAATACCTAACTCACTAAGGTAGAGACGTTTCGGATCGAGGGGTTGACAACTAGGGGCAAAAATTTGCACACTATTCTCAAATCTTTATTTAAAGAAAAACGGCCAACAATAACGATTCAGCAAGTTTATAAATTTTTCAGTGGTACCAACACTAACTTACAGATTTAACTTATGATGTAACAAAAATTTGCAAAGGTGCGAACTTTAAATCTTGAATCGATATAGCAATTATTGCTCGAATTATTGGGCCAACAAAACTAAAAAAAAAAAAAAATAAATTTGAATTTCTATTAACCCTTCAGTTACCAACTACCAACATCGAGTCGACATTTAGGTACATCTTTGTTATTTTAACTTGAAGGGCAGGTAGGTAATTATTTCTAAGCATTTGCAGTGTTACCAACAAAAAAAATTCGTAAACCCGTTTTGCGACTATATCGAGGACTATATTAAGCTGTTGGTGCCATGCGGGGTCAACTTTAAACCATTGAACTTTATCAATGGGGGATTACTGGTACCTTTTGTTCTGATTGAAATACCCTTTAAAATTAGCTCTGACGTGTTTTTACATTTTCAAATATAACCATAGTATAAGGCCATAAAATGAAATATTATTTTTCATGACGTATCGTATGAGCTACGTTCTCACGAAATGCGTGAGCCAACCTGTCCATTTAATTCATGTTTAATTTTGTCAATGTCAAATATAATTTTCTAATGGAAATAAATCACAGAACTTTTATCTATCTCTCGTACACCAAGAAATTGTACAGAAAGGTGAGATAGCTATAGCACATACGTCATCAGTTTATTTAAATTGATTTTTGAAGTGGAAACTTAATAAAATCCAAAACAAAAACGATGGATCTCAAATCAAATTTGATTATTTTTCGAATTATACCAATAATAAAAAAATAGTGATATACCGTAATGGCCTATTGTGCCAACATCGAAACTTTCAAATTACCAATTTAACTTGAAGGGGAAAATCATTTGCAGGGTTGCCAACAAAAACTAAGAAATCCCCTCGGGAATCCCTAAAACTATTTTGACAGTTAAGTTTTTTTTGTACAGGTCTACCAACATTAAAAAGAATGGTGTGCGAGGCCGAGCAGAATGACGTCATAACAGAACCACTTCAATTGTTTAAAATTGACAGTTCCTGATGGCCTAGTGCCAACTATCCTGAAAAAATAACGCAATCACGCAACTAGTAAAGTATAATATTTTCAGGGTTACCAACATCAAATTTAATTTTTTCCCAGGCCAGTTGGTGTTGCATCAAAATAACTCGAAAACGGATTGAGATATTAGAAATTATTGTTTTAATTTGAAGAGTGCCAGTTGAATACACGAAAATTATTTGCAGGGTTGCCAACAAAGAAACTAATCAATCCCTAAAATTATTTTGAAAGTTATAAACTTTTTTCGTACAGCAGGTCTACCAACATTAAAGAGAATTTTGTCCAAGCAGAAATGACGTTGTAACAACTTTTTCCTAAAAAAAGATCAAAAGTGGTATCCACATCAAGAAATTTAATTTTTTCCAAGGCCAGCTGGCAAAATAACTCGAAAACGGATTGAGATATCGGACTGAAAGTTAGGGTCGATTTCGAGTTTCCTTATTATCATTATTATTGACAATCGAGTTGACCTAGTGAATTCGATCCACGGCTCACTAGATAAAAGCGAATCATCTGTTCAGGTCCATTGTTACCAACCCTTCTGAACTCCTCCCCTGTCCTCACCCTAACGCTTACAACCCCAACAACAGTTATACGAAGCAGTTGTATATCCCGTTATACCCCAATAAAGAGGGTGAAAAGGCGGAGCCAATAATTTCGAAGAAATTCCGAATTAAGTCCGAGCGTCGGGACGCTTCCGCGTTATTGATCCAAGCAGGCCGTGTCTAGACGTCGTGGTAGACGCTTTCCCTCCTCACCTTTATCAACATCCCCCGAATCAAGACGGCCTAGTTGCGCTTTTAAAAAAACAATCGGGTCACCTTAGCGACGGCAAATTGTTATTCCGTTTTTCTTACGTAACATCACTCGAAAATATTTTAAACGCTCTTTTTGCGATTTTTTTTCCTGTTTTGGGGTTGAAAACTACGGGTTTCAACACGTTAAGAGTTATCAAGTAGTAGGCCGAAATAACCTCAAAATGGAGATGGAGTCACAGCCGCCCGGGACCGGGGGTGGATTTTGATTTTACCCGCACGAAGATTTTCGATTGTTTTTTTTATTTTTACGAGTGGGCCGTGCGTTGAGGATAAATTGGGGAAAGTAGGTCAGTCATGGCCTACCTTCTGCGGCCGATGAGTTCCAGAGGGGTTGACTGGCCGGGGGTGGCACTACTGGGGGCACGTGACACAAACAAAACAATTCTCACGGCACACTGCACGAAATTCCGACGGTTTCATTTAACAAATGGGCAATAAAGCGACAGTCGAATGTTTCATATCAACGATATTCGCGAATTTTATTGGGGCGCCATCTGGCGGAGTTGATTGGAGGTGGGATTCGCGAACGCGGGCGCGCGGATTTTCGAAATTCGAGGTGGTTGTTTTGGGCGGTGACGTCACGGGGGTGGGCGCCAAAATGGTCGAGTAGAGATCGTTTCAGAACAATTTTGTTTTTGACGCGTTTAGAGGAATTTCCGATTTAAAATTTGTAACGAGTCGGGATCCAACATGGCGGATACAATGGACAATTTTTGAAATTGGCTAACATAGGTAACTACAATTTGAAATGTTAGTTTCCGCGCCTCAGTTTCTACGTAGACGCCTTCTTGATTAGAATTTAGCTGGAATTGATCCAGCCATTTTGGAGCCCTGGGAGGCAGGATTCGTCTGTTGATGTTTTTGTTTCTCTTATATCCGCCAGTTTGGAACCATGTAAATTCGTTGTTGGGATCCAAAATGGCGGATATTATGAAAACGGCATTAAAACTTCCAATAGGAGAATAATTGTACTAATTTTGTATTATGTACCTACTACTTACTGAAAGAGCCATAGCCACGTTATTCCGCTATTTTGGAGCCCAATAATATTTTACTTCGTGAATAAAATTAAGACTGAAAATATATTGTAAATGGGGATGGGTATACAATAATATACATACAGCATACAGGGTTCTGAAAGTGAAAACTATTTTTAGATTTTGCTATTAACAAAATAAATCACTGGGATCCAAAATGGCGAATGTTTACGTTTAGTAGGTATGTTATGTCTAACACGTGCGGGATCCAATATGGAGGACTAAACTAATTTAACATAGACGAAGCATAACACTCTGTTTCTTTATATCGGCGTATCCAATGATCACATTTGAAAATTTTGCTTATAAAAATATCACTGGGATCCAAAATGGCGGATACTTATAACGAAAGATTGAACGACTGGGCTGCAAAATGGCGAATCCGTTGGAGTATGTTCTTTGATGCTTTTTTAAATCGAAAAACTTAATGCAACTCGATGCAAGTGTTCACAAGGTGACCATACAAATTTCACTGGGATCCAAAATGGCAAATACTTATAATGACATATTGACTGACTTTGCTCCAAAATGGCGAATTTATTGGAGTTTGTCATTTAATGTTTGTTTTAAATCGGAATACTTATAGCAAGTGTTCATAATTGAAAACCTTGCGTCTAAAAATGTCACTATGCTCCAAAATGGCGGATGCATTGAAGTCTGCCCTTTAATGCTTCTTTGTATCCATCGGGCCTTTTAATACAATTGAAAATGTTGCTTATAAGAATGTCACTGGGATCCGAAATGGCGGATATTTATGGCGAAACATTGAACGACTGGCAAATGTTCACAATGGAAGCTTTGCTTATATAAAAATTTCACTGGGATCCAAAATGGCGGATGTAACAAAATCAACATGGGCGAAGCAATCTGAATATCGGGGTCCAAAATGGCGGATATTTATAGTGAACATCTATTTAAGATCAAAACGCTCGAATGACTTGATACTGCAAAATGGCAGATGCTAAGAAGTGTGTCCTATGATTCTTTTTGATATCAGTATCACTGGGATCCAAAATGGCGAATGTTAACAAAATTAGCAGAGACGCAGCGATTTGAATATTAGGATCGAAAATGGCAGATAATTAAGTCGTAATTCAAATTGTTTAATTTTATCATGAAAACACGTGGATGACTTGACGCCAAAATGGCGGATGCGATTATGCTTTTATATGTATATTGGAGTACTTAATGCAAGCGTTCACAATTGAAAGTTTCGCTTATAAAAATGCCACTGGGATCCAAAATGGCGGACGCAATCAACATAAGCGTATAGCAAATTGTAACGTGTGAACAAGAACTTTTCCGATCTAGTTGCTCTTGCCATGAGAGACGTAGGGCGTAGATTGCTGAAATTATCATTAAAGCGAAATCTGATAGTGACATTAATTGCCACAATATACGCCCTACGTCTCTGCCGTCAAGAGTTACTAGATCGGAAAAGTTTTTGTTTTTGACCACTCTTTATAATGGGACCTAAAATGACGGATAGTTGAAGTGAAAAATTTAGGCTTATCAAAACGCGCGAATCACTGGGCTCCAAAATGGCGGATGCAATGAAGTATGTCCTTAGATGCTTTGTAAGTGTTTTCAATTGAAAACTTATAAAAATGTCACTGGGATCCAAAATGGTGGATGTGCGATTTTTACTGATGTTCATGTTTTTGGGCTACAAAATGGCGGCCTGATTTTTGACCTTGAAATGTTTTGGTATAGTTGTTTCACTAGTGTGGGATCCAAAATGGCGAACAATATTTTCCAATGATAAACAAGTGTTTTTATTTTCAGATGTAAGCAGATCCACCAACCCATTCTCCACAACTCTCACGGTAAGTCAATTTACGTATACCTCGCGCCGGAAACTACTTACATCAATTACAATGCAGAATAATGAAAAATACTCTTTATTAAAGTTAAAAAACCACAATTTTACTCCTATGTCTATGAGATAAGTCATCGTCAAGCGTCAGCAACACCATAAAAGTAAAGAACATACCGACCGAGCTCAAAAAATGCCAAATATCGTGGTAATCATAAAACCTGAACAGCTCGCACTCTTTGTTGAACTGGCGACTCTGCGCAGGCGTCGTCTGCAACTCACACGTCAACCGTCAGTTGTCAAAATCTGACACTTACCGCCCAAGAAATACTTTTGCGTAGGAAAAAATACATGGACGAGCTGGCGCACGTCAAAGCGATGGCTAGGAAGAACAAGGATAGCTTGTTGACCCTCTCTTTGTTCACGAACTTCATTACTATATAAAAGCAAAAGTAGAGCAGGGTATTGGCCATGAAGACGGCCAATAGGAAGAGGGCGAAATCGTTTTGGTGTTGGTAGATGCCCCAGAATGCCAACGCCCAGTTGCATAAATTCCCTAGAATTAGAAGGCACATTCGGGCTTTGTAAACGGGTTTTATGACGTTTAGTGGCCCTGTCCAGAAGTCATATGCACAGGTTCTGAAGATTCTCAAACACAAACCTCGATCTGGAGAAAAAACAAAAACATGTATACATATTTTGAAAAAAAAAAACTTACCAAAGGACCAGCAGCCCATGTAGTAAATCTGTATGCTCAAGTATAGGCATGCCAGAATGTATAGTACGGTAAAACAAGTCCAAAATGTCAAATTTCCCTCAAAAATCCCTATCATTCCCAAAAGAATCGCTATAGCTAACACTCCAAAAGTGCTGTAAGCCGTAGCGTTAATGTCGGGATGTCGATTTTGGTACAACTTCACCATGCAGAGCACAGCCATGACGTACATAAAACTGGAATCGAACTGAAAATTGACCTGGCTGGGGCACACGTGGTAGCTGCCCGACAGCACTCCCTCCATGATCAAGGCCACCCCCATGGCGTAGAACATCCCGTAATGTTGCGGGATCCCATATTGCTGCGATAAAATTTTCAAAAATGTTTTCTAAAATTCCTATATACCCTCTCGAAAGTCAGATCTTGGTGAGTTCTCTCCCTCCTGTGCGTTATAATCAAGAATAAAATCCCGAATGAGACGTAGCCGACGTTGGAAAAGACGTGGTTGAAGTCGCTGATGACGCCGAGGGGGTGTGCGCAAAGGAAATTGTAGTAGCAGAGGTCCTGCTCGCCTGTCTCGTTCAGGACCTGCAAGGAAAGAAAGAGATTTTCGAGAGCTTTCCAACGAGCCGTCGATCACCCCCGTACGATGACGAGTTCACCAGTTATGCCGTTTCCAAAATTCGGGGGCGAAACGGCATTCGCGTTTTGAAATAGCTCGAAATTCAGATAAGTTTTCGTGTTACGAATCAAACCAAAGGTCTTGTGAAGCTCTTCACGTTCAGGCATCAATCTATGTTCTAGCATAAAGTTTTACTGTTAAGAATAATTGTGGGAAGGTACAGCCCGTCCGCTTTAAGCTGAAGCACTAAAGTGTATTTTGTTGTTTTCCCTAGATTATGACAGTGCCAGTGGCGTGCTGAACAAAACAAAAGTACAAATTTTGGCTATTTTACGTTGTTATGTTCATCAGTTCAGAGTTATGACGATTTTTCGAAATGTTAAGATACCGAAATTTTGTGCTTTCCAAAGGCTTTCAAACCAGCCCTGAACCAACTTTACGATAATCCGCTCGCGAATTACGACGTTTCCAAAATTCGGGGGCAAAAGGGCGTCCGTTTTTTGAAATAGCTCGAAATTAAAATGAAGTGGTCGGGTCGCATATCAAATGAAAGCTGTTTTCAGGCTCTTCACGGCTACGAATAAATCAATAGGTACTGTAACATGATTCACTTGGGAGTTAGAACCGTTTAAATGACCTTTTTTTGAAAAATAACGCCGTTTTTGCTGCTAAGAACCATTGAAGATACGAAAGCGTAGAAGAATTTCACATTGATATCTCCAACACTTTCTAAGTTATGGCGATTTTTTGGAAGTCAAATGTAGCACTTTCCAAAAGCTTTCAAATGAGCCCTCAATCGTCACTTTATGATAATCCGCTCGCGAGTTATAACATTTTCAAATTTCGGGGACAAAAGGGCTCTCGCGTTGTAAGTTAAATAAAGTAGTCGTGTCGCATATCAAATGACAGCTCTTACAAAGCCCTTCCCGACTAGCTACAAATCAATTCTGTAGGAGAATCAGTTTTCGCGTTACAGCAGTTTAAATGTTTTTTTTTTTGTAAAAACGTACCTTCTGATACGTAATAACCAGCTGAATCGCAGGCAGCCCATAAAACAAAGCAACCGTCAACACGTTATACAAATAAAGGTAACTTTTATATTTATGCACTCTTGGATCCTTCCTCGCCAAGTCGCTGAGGTAAACCACGGACTTTCCCAGCCTAACACTTTTATCGGTCTCGGTTTCCGCCATGACGTCATATTCGCTTTCATCTGTCAAAGAGATGTCGTCGTCAGCACCTAGAAACTCGATTAAGAGTCCACACAGTTGATTTAGTACTCACAAGTGGTACTAGGTGTCGCCACATCGTCCACGTACTCCATCTGGCGGGGACGATTGTTACTCCTCCTCGAACAAATGCAGAAACCTACTATGAACACAAGGTAAAACGCTGCGATACAGCTGAACGTCAATGTAACGGCGTTCCAGTAATCGTTATATGATATACTAGGCTTGACGATCAGCGTTATGTTTTTGACACGATCGTTACTAACGTTCCCCGGTTTTCCGATGCAATCGCTGTCGTCCGGCTTGGCCACGAAAACGATATAAAAACCATACGGAAATTTGTATTTCTACGAAAAGAAAGTAATAAAAATTAAAAAAAAAAGGAATTTACGGGAATTGTGATTCCTCCTTGGGTGCTGACGGTCTCGTAGAATCCTCGGAAGGTTATGTCCTCGTTGGTGTCGAAAACGGGGCACTGAGTTTTGGTTTAGAATTTTTTTGATGGAAATTAATACTCACGCTGGTGTTTTGGATGCTGACAGTCATGCAAACGGAATCTGGGGATTTTATGTCTAAGATTACCGTGTGGTAGTTGCGGTCGCTTAAGTTGGTCGAGAGGGAGCTGTTTGTGGAGAAGTTGTAGAAGTAGTACCTGGAAAAGTTGGCAACAGTGAGGAATTTTAACGTTTTGAAGTGATAATTGCATGTAGATGTTGGCAGTATTGAAAAATATCATTTAAGTTGGTGTACAAAGGGCTTTTAGGGTCGGTTACAGGTACAGCGATATATTGATAACCTTGGCAACACTGAAGATTTTTTATATTCTATCTATCAGGGGTCCAATTCTCGAATCTCCCGAACTGCCTCGCATGCGATGTTGCTAGGCAACTGCCAATCAGATGGCACGTAACTTAGTGATTCCGCGCATACGAAACTGTTCGTCCGATTCGAGAATTGGGCCCCAGAGGCGGAATTAATGCGGGAAATCGAAACAAATGAAGTTACCATGACAACTGCCTTGTTAACATTTTTGGCATGACTAACCATGACCTTGAAAAAACTAACCTGGGCTCACTCGGAGTGATGTTAAATTTCACCTCGACTCCAGGTTCCACGAAGAAATCGGTTTGATAGTGGACATTGACGGTGAAGCTCACGTTTTCCGTGGAAGCGGTCGAGAGACTCAAAATGGGGTTGTCAATTAGCGGCAGTGCCAACCCTACAGTCAAATAAATCTCAATTTTTCTGAAAGAATCGAATTTCCCTACGTTTCGGGGGATAACTGGCTCGGATGTCCTGGCAGAGTGTGCGAGACGAGTTCTGGAAGCTCTTGCCCCCTGAGTCGCTCTCGAGGACCATCGGCAGTTGCCAAGACAGAATTTCTTTCGGTTGTCTGGCTACGATCATCAACGGGTGGGCGATTTCGGCATTGGTGCTGGAAATACTGACTCTTGGGGGGAATTTCAGCTGGAAACTTTTAGTTTTTTTTTTGGGTTTAATCGGTTGGATTACCTGTTTGGCACTGAATTCCAGGATGACAACTGCTGATTTGTTGATGCGAAACTCGTAATTGTTGCTGTAGTTTAGATTTTTATAGGTGACCACTTCGAAAGTACTGCAAAATGCTACGAGTGGGATAAAAAATGTTAAAATGTGGTAAAAGCGGTTCATTTTGATGGAAAATCGTTAATTCTGATCACTGCACTGGATTTTATTCATTATTATTTGTTATTTTTGTTAAATTTGAAATATTTTTGTTTGGGGGCTTTTCATTGACGTTTGAGGTTAAATAGTTCTGTCATTTGTCAATCGATTGTCAGAATTAATTACAGAGCTCTATATTTTTAGCGAATAAGATTTTAAGTGGCAGCAACCAATAATACAACCACGTGTTAATCTGGTGATCGCTTTGCGAATATACGCAGCCAAATAACAGTAATAAATAATTTTTCTATTTTTGCCGATATAATTATTTCATATTGTATTTTTTTTTGTTTTAACTGGAGTTAAGGAAGAAATTCTTTCTTATAAATTTCTATTTTTTCGTAAATATTATGGTACAATCTCATTCATTACATATGTTAAAATGGAAACCAAACAGTTGGCGGGCAGTTCAGGTCTATGTTAGGTAAGGTTTTTTTAATTATGTACATTTTTTATCAAATTCTGTCCGCCCAAAGTGAAACGCGAGCTTTCGGCGGAGCCGACAGCGAGTAGGTACTAATTTAATTACAATATCGGCCTTGCAGAGCAGAAGCCGAAGCAGTTCAGGTATATGTCACTTCAGGTTTTTTTTAAATAACAACAACAAAGTGCTTTATTAGAAGGGGCTATATTGTTGCCATTATTATTATTATTGTTGGTGCTTTGCATAGGAGACCGGTCTGAATCAAAGTATTTCCATTTATACCTATTTACTTACACCCAATTTTAATTCCATCTTGTTCTTAATCGTTGAATAATTTTTGCCTGTTTTTAAATGCATAGGTACGTTACATAACAATAATTAATGGACAGTTGTATCGTAAAAATAGAACAAAAACTTTATTCAAAAAGTAAGTACCTACACCTAAAACAACTGTCACACCTAAAAACTAACTTTCCTAAGTCTACTCTTCTCCGAGATCTTATTCTTCAAATCCTGCCTTATATCACACGAAAACTTTCTTTCCACGACAAAATTCGAGTAATTATGTTCATTTTGAAAACCCTTCTCTGGTGATTTCACAGCCTTCTGCCTTGCCGGATCGAAAAATTTTCGAACGTAATTCGCGCTGTAGCAATCCTCTCCACTTTTCTTCTTCAGCAACATTTGCTCCTCGCTGCTGTGGTTCTTGACGTGCTTCCGCAGGCTGCTGGGATCGGTGTATTTTTTTGAGCAACCGACCACTTGACATGCGTAGGGTTTCTAGAAAAAAACAAACGTCAAAAAAGGACATATTCAAAATAGCGAGTGGCTACTACCTGACACTAAAATTTAAATCCAAAAAAGAATCAAAAATTAATCTCTAAATTTGACTTCAAAATCAAAAAAGATGAAAGTGCTTTTCACATTTTCTTTTGCTTAAAAAGTTTTTGGGGAACAAAAAAAATAAATGTTCATAAACTTTTCTGTGCTTACCGTATCAAAGTGCGTTCTTTGATGTTTCGCTCTGTCGGAACTGTTTGAAAAGCTTTTGGAACAAGTGGGAAACTGGCAGAGATACGGACGCTCTCCCGTGTGGCTCCTTTGGTGGATCTTCAAATTTTCCAGGCGAGAAAACGCCTTGTTACAGCTCTCAAACTGAAAGAAACAGTCGTTTTTCTTCAAACGTCAAAAAAACTGCACTTCAATGACATTTTTGACAATGTTAAAGTGGCATTTCTATGCCATGACAATGAAGTACCTACTTAATAGTTATTTGTTTAACAAGGCAAAAAAATTGCAGGCGATAGCCGAGGCAATTAATCTGTTTTTTTGCCGTGTTGAACACATAAAAAATCGACTTTTACTGCCGCACCGGAAGTAACAGAATGTTTGTAAATATGTCAAAACTCGTGTCAAAAAATTAGCGTTTTTCTAGGTATATGATATTCCAAAAAATAAAGAAATGGCGAGGTGTTACATGGGTTCGTTGACACTCGGTATACTATTATGTATCTATAGGCGTGAAATTCAATAAAAATAGAACAATCAAAAACGGTAAAAAAAAGAGCAACAACAAAAATAATAGAAATAAAGCAAATTGGCCAGAAAAATTTGAAATTGCACTTTTGCAGCTGTTTACAAGCATTTTCATTTTAGGAAAAAAGAAACATGTGCAAATTCTTTTAAACTGTTTATTTTCAGATGACATCACTACTCTTCCGGTCGTATTATTTCAGAGTTCGTTTACCCAAAAATTTTTAATTATATTCCACTCACCGGACATTTGTTCGGCTTTTCTCCGCTGTGCACCCTCATGTGAATCAGCAATTTGTACCTTGCGTTGAAAGGTTTAATTTTTCTCGGACAATTCATCCAGAAACACGTGAACTCGTCCCCCCTCTTCACTTCCACGTGGATTTTTTCGATGTGCTTGACCAAGGCGCTTTGACCATCATAAATCTGGTAGCAGTTCTCCCACTGGCATTGGAGGACTGGGGAGGTTTCCTCGTCGTAACTCGTTTCCGAGTTGTGTTCAAAAAAAGAGTCTTCTAAAATTTCGTCTTGAGTGATCACGATTTGGTTCTCGTCGAAGTTTTCGAGGAATTCGTTGTCGAGGCCTATCAAATGGCCGAATTCGCTTTTCGAACTGGAATTCTAAAAAAAGAAACAAAAATAAAGGGTGTCCCAGAAAAAATCGAACAATTTATTTTTGGCTATAACTTTGTTATTATTGGACCGATTTTGCCAAATTTTCTACTGGACGTAGACAAAAGATGAGGCTTTAAGAGTCGACCATTTTCTAGATGGCGCCACCAACAAATTTTTTATTGGTATTTATCGCAAGGCAATTTTTTGATTGGCTGGAGTTGGAGCATCTGTTAACCGTTCAAGATGCGAGTATGAAATATGTATAAGTACTATACCTATATGTTTCTGTGTATAACATATTTGCTAAATAAAGCTTATTAATTATTATTATTATTAAAAAAATAAAAATAGTGTAAGGTTCTAAGGTTCTTTGATTGGTACATAAATGATTGAACTCCAGGCAATAAAAAAATGGCTTAGCAAAAAATCGCAAAAAAAATGTTAGTGGCGCTATCTGGAAAATGATTGTCAATTCTAAAAGCCCCATCTTTAGGTTACTTCCTGTTGAAGATTTCTGAAAATCGGTAAATTAATAATAAAGTTATAACCGAAAATA
The DNA here is from genome assembly GCA_963924575.1 of Pycnomerus fuliginosus. NCBI lineage: Eukaryota > Metazoa > Arthropoda > Insecta > Coleoptera > Zopheridae > Pycnomerus > Pycnomerus fuliginosus. The sequence goes on along the minus strand of OZ004625.1, from coordinate 17,176,268 downwards.
AATCTTTCGGTTTTTTTGGGACACCCGTTATTTTATTTGTGAAAAAATCGCAAAATTTTACCTCGATTGTAAGGGTATCCTCCGGAAGACTTCGCAGGTAATTATTGAAATTCACGTTGGTGATCGTGGACACCGAAGGCAAGGGTTCGAGGTCCTGCAGGTTCGACGCGATGCTGTCGAGATCGATCGAACTCTCCGAAAATCCGTCGTAAAAGTCGATGTCCAGGTCGAAATCGGAATTAAAGCTCGACTCCAATTCGTCGAAATCGAAGAAACTTAAATCCTCCCGAGGGGTGAGAACGGGCGAGGGATCGTTGATTAAAAAATCCAAAAAATCGTTCTCTTTTGACAAATTTTGGCCCTCGTAGAAGGCCAAATTGAACTTTTCGAAGAGTTCACTTTGAGTCATTTCGTGCAGCATTTTAATTTTTATTCACTGATCGCGCGATGTTGCCTCATTAAGCTCTATTTATAAATTGAGATGACATCTTCGGACTTAATGCTCTTAAGCGCTTGCTGGAAGCAAAAAATGACTCGGTTACATTCGGTACGGCTCTCTCGAGCTATTTGTGGGTGGTTTTTTTCTAGGGCGTAATATTTTAATTGCAGCACCTGCGGTGCACGCTTTGTTGGGTTTATTATTTTCGGTTTTTTTCACTGGAATTTGTCTTATTTTATGTGTTCCACTTTTACGCATTTTTTTGTCGAATTATACCAAATTTTAAAAAAAGGCTTTAAATTTGAAAATAAAAACCACCGATGTGTATCCCTGTAGATGTTTATCGTCTCAATGTGAATGTAAGGGCGTTCTGAATTTATTGGTGATATCGGCTGCAGATTTTATCAATCTGCACCTAGTGGTAGTGCCTCCGCAGACGCACAGTGCTGTCAAAAAGGCGAAATGTTGAAAATTGGCCGTACAGAATTAAACAGTAGAGAATGAACAAAAGAACGTAAAAACTTGCAAAGTCTGTAGAATTAGCACTCGGGGTTGAATTATGCAGTTGATGAGAAGTCCAAGGCAATGAAAATTTACTGCAGTTACAAGAAATACCAAAAGTAACTTGGAAAATAAGACAATTTTGCGAAATTATCGCTAGTGTTGAAAAATTGTAAAGGGGGATGAAAAGATAAGAGGGGTGAAAATTAATCGTGATTAAGTCGAATTACAGAAAATAACACATAAATATTGGGGGGTTGAAATATTGCGAATGGAGTGGAAAAAGTGAAAAAGGTAATCATTATCCAAAAGAGCAAAAATTTGATCCCCTTCGATAAATTTCCCCTAAAATTTACTTCTCCCTTTCCGAAGGCAATGTAAAAGGCCTCACAATTTCACAGCAGATATTACTTCTCTCTATGAAATTACAGGGCTTTATGGACGTTTCAACCACTAAACTCCAACCCTACCACCCCCACATACTCGAAAGAAATTGTGTTTTCAATTCCATTACCCTAATTCAATTCGTTCAAAAATTGCGCCTATTTAAAGATTCGCGTATTCAGCCCCTCATGATTTCACCCCTTTATGATTTACAGGGGTGAGTTTATTTCTAAAGTGTTACATAACTTCTTGCGTATTAACTTACTTCTTGCGTATTAACTTACTTCGTTTGTTGTTTTTATGTTGAAGACTCATAAGTCTTTTTTCAATGGTTAACCGAAGTCTAGCGAACGCCGTAATTTTATACCACCGTTTACATGAAAAAATTTCTAGTTTCAACCCTTAAATTTCATCCCCCTTATTAGACTTTGGTGAAAATTTGCCCATCCACCTACAAATTCTGCCCTGATACGTTGAGTAGTTTTCCAGTTCTCGAATATTTGTGTTTCTGATGCATATTAGGGGTTGTAGCGTCTTTAAGGGTGGTTTTTAACAAACTGTGATTAACGCCTTTTTTGAACCATTAATTGAAAGGTATCGAATGACGCCAATTTCGATCAATAGTTATTAAGCGAAATTTCGAGTTACAAACCCCTAATTTCCACCCCATCTGTCCGATTTGTACAGGGTGGGCCCGTAAAAGTTGGAACAAACTTTGTCTGTTAATAAAATTTTTATTTATAATCCGATTTGAATGAAATTTTGTGAGGTTGTTAACTCAACCTTTCTACGTCGAAGCCACTCATTTAATCTACCAACGCTCATTTAGTTTTTGAAATATTCTTCACAAAATGGAGAGGTGACGTTTAGGGTCGCTGCAAAATGAAATCAACGGTGATGGGTTGCTCTTCTTTATCTTATAATCATATTTGAAGTTTTTTGAGGGGAGAACACTGAAAAATTAGGACATTTTTTGTTCTTTTACTCAAAAACTAATTTAACTAAAATCTGCAATGTTTCGCGAGAAACCTGAAATTGTAAATCAAGTTGCCCTAAGACAAATTTTAATCAAAACGCTCCAAGAGCGTAATTTTAGAGCCTTCTGAAAAGTTGCAGTAATGCACTAGATTCTTTTGGCTCCAAAATTACGCTCTTGGAGCGTTTTGATTAAAATTTTATATCTTGTAGTAATAATCGAGCCATGTTAAACAGATTAATTTGCTTGACAATGTGACAGAAGTAAATTCCAAAAGGCAACTTGACTTAGAATTTCGAGTTTTTCGCGAAACCGCAGATGTTAATTAATTAATTTTTGATTAAAAGAAGGAAAAATGTCTTAATTTTTTGTTGTTGTTCTGCTCAGAAAACTTCAAATATGATTCTAAGGCAAAGAGAAGCAGGCCATCACCATTGATTTAATTTTGCAGCGGCCCTAAACGTTACCTCTTCATTTACTGAAGAATATTTCAGAAACTAAATGAGTGTTGGTGTATTAAATGAGTGGCCTCGACGTAGAAAGGTTGAGTTAACAACCTCACAAAATTTCATTAAAATCGGATTATAAATAAAAATTTTATTAACAGCCAAAGTTTGTTCCAACTTTTACGGGCCCACCCTGTATGTATGTACGTCAGGTTTCAAATAGCTGCGTGCAATTATTTGGGATTTATCATATTTTTTGTGGTTTTCAGCCCGATATCTCAATCTGTTCTCAAGTTATCGCTTGGACAGAGTGAGGGTCGAGCAATACGATGAGCGAGCGAGCGGACGAATAAGCTAAAACAAGAGTGCCTCGCATTTTGCTACTGCACATTACTGCACATTACTGAGCAATAACCAACGTTGCCAACTTTAAACGTTTTTCTTCCTGCTAGATTTTCACCCGCAGTCGGAAAATTTATTTTCACGAATAGCTTTTTTTGACCAAAATAGCTGTGCTTAATTTTTTTTGATTTAGTGTGTATTTATTAATTTCTTATCTTTATGATTCAAAATGGCGAACAATATGTAGCTAAACGTAGACTTTGATCTTGGATCCAAAATGGTGGAGTAGCTAGCTGACGTCATGGATTTATTTTTAGCTCTAAAATGGCGACAAATTCAGACTGATAATTATTGTTTAATAGAGGGCACGCTGCAAGCAAGCTTTAAATTTTTGGCTCCAAAATGGCCGATATAAATTACTCGTAAGCGGCCAAGTAAAATATAATTTTGACTTAAAATAGCTCTAACCGAGGCTATAATATTGTTGGTTGAAGCGCGTCTTTGGACTCCAAAATGGCGTATACTTTATGTTGATAGCAAAATTTAACCTCCACCTTCTCAAGTTCGGACAGACAAGGACGAATCCAAAATGTCCTAAAGGATATAAATTATTGAATTAGTGTTAGATTAGAAATGGCTACTGATGCTCGATTTACATTTAATAAGTTCGGGCTCCAAAATGGCGGATATTTAAAAGAAAAGACGAATATGTTCTTTGTTAATGCTTCAAGCTTCAAGTATTTTCTTACCTATTTTAGCTCTAAAATGACGAAAAATAGACGTAATTAGAACTATTATGTACCGTGATATTCAGAAAATATGTGATAGCACAATGACAGATGACATGTCCCCAAACTAGTTGCCGGTAAAATGACAAATGACGAACTAACTTTGGACAAACGTCCTTTCGACTAATTGTGATTCATTTGTTTTCCTAGCCACCCGTTATCATATTTTCTGAATAGTTCTGTAGGTAAAGTAAAGTAAGAGTGTATTTCGATAACAAAGTTTAGTAAAATTGCCTCTAAGTAGCTGCAATTTTGACCAATCGGGCTCCAAAATGGCGTTTCTAATCGAAGATACGAGCATTTGGTCAGAGGACAAGTCGCGACCAGTTCATTCGACCCCTGGCATTTGATTCCTTCAATGACGGGGCTCATTCATGTTCGCGATAATTGCGCTATATTTAAAAGTACAACACACACATGTTTGAGATTTTTTCCAGTCCATCGTATGCCATCCCCCAGCTCGATGAAATTCTAAAACAGTCGCGCGCCTACAAAAAACAATAGAAAGCTCGGCCAGCTGCTTTTTCGACATAATTCATATAAATATAAGATGGCTGTGTATTATAAACTCGGTTTTTGTCCCGATTTTTTCTCATTGTTCTTTCACTTGCATCACACGTGTTGGGAGCGAGCCACTCGACAAAAACTACAACTTTTATAATTACCGAGTATGTAGGGGGCTTTGTGTCTATATTTGAGGCATTTGTTTTGAGCGTAGTACCAACAGGTATCTACTTTAGATTGGTACGACTGAATTTTCTCACGGCCCTGCTCACCCTTTTCTCATCTTCTGTCCACATGTGTGATTAATCGTCTGAAATGGGTAAAAATGATATTCCAAGACCATGACGACACGTCTCATTTGTTTTAGTGTGGTAGCTCCGTCTCTTTCTTTTTTACGAGCGAGGCCGTTTTTTGTCTCCGTCGCAGAAGAGACGAGCGACAAGTGCATGTTGGCGTGGTGTCGGTTTTCGGGCAAAAAAGTCTCAGCCACGTGCAATCAGCCAATGAGAGAGGGCCATGTAAAAACAGTTGAAATGTCATTAACACGCTCGGTTGTTATGGATGCTTATCGAGACTGAAACATGTCTTGTCTCAGCCAATTTGATGCGACTTACGTACTTTTTGCCCCTAACGTAACGTGGTTAGGTTTCAAGGCAAACAATATTTGAAAATATAATTTGTACAGATACCTACGTGGGAGTGAAAGTTAATGTTTTCCGGCTACCGGTAATTTTTTTCGGGGCTGGCCGTGAAAATTTGCTCTTTCGCAGCTTGAAACAAGAGAATCTCATTTTCAGTTAACGCAGGAAGAAAAAACCGAAAAAAAAACTTTAAAGTTGGCAATGCTGCAACTTTTTCTTAATTGTTTAGTAGTTTTTTCCATCATATTGTATTATTTTATCATTAACACCTCGAGTTGCCAACTTGCAAAAAAAAATAGTTTCTGCTAAGTGGTATAAAATAGAAATTTTACCCAAATTCTGCCAACCTAGAAAAATAATGCAAATGTTGATGGCCAATTAATAGTTTTTTAAAGGTATTTTGATTGGCGTTGGTTATAATTTGTGACAGAAGACATTTGATATCACTGCCAACTTAAGACAAATGAAAAAAAATCCTAAACGATTTTGCCACGCTTATTAAGAACCGTGTTAAGAACTGTCAACTTGACTTAACTAATTGAAAAACCTTTTTTTAAATGGCGCTACCTTAATATCCTAAAATAATTTATTTCAAGTCGGTAAGAGTGCGTATGAGTAAGGAATCTTAAAGACAGTTAAGTAGGTTCTGAAAAATTTCGGCAGAATTCACAATATTTTGGTTTTTGCGGTGTCCCAATTTTTACTTTGCCACATTGCTCCTTTAGTACCAACTTTAAAAAATATAAAAGTCTTTTTGACAGAAGACATGTGCCGTAGCCGTTATTCAAAATTTTTCCTTGAATGTTCGTACTTAATTGTTTCCCCTGCAGTTCTGCCAACTTCCCGTGACCCATAGAAAAATGGTAATATTCTGTTCCTCTCTTTCCACTTCTACCAACTTAACCGTTTGACAGTTTTGCCAATCAACAAACGACAAACAACAAAACGAGTGCTTTTTAACCTCGCCACAACCAATTTAAAAATGGAAGGTTACTGCAATCACTCCAAAATTCGAAGCTGAGATAATACCAGATCTTTACGTTTCGAGGTCCTAGGATCACGGTAGGCGTTGAAAAATTTAGATTTGACATTTATTGACAAGTTAACCAAATTTTCCTCATGTTTTGTTACTACCTGACCAGTATTGCCAACCTTGACAGACGAAAACAAAGTTTTGTCCCTTAACTTTATTCATCTTTGGTAAATACAGTAATCCTAATAATACAGTGTTGCCAACCCAGTGGCCTGAATTTTTTGTACTTAAAATTACAATACTTTTTATCGTCTTAAAAACCGGAACCGAAAGGTGTCCTTGGGGAGGGCCAGCGACCCCACAGGTACCTTCTCCTCCCCCTCAGGTAGAATGGTGAATTCCGCCATCAGGTTTGCCAACATCCCAAAACTGATCAGGAGTACCAACTTGTACCCCATGCAGCTTCTACGTCCCCCCCCAAACGGGAGGAAGTAATCCGGTTTGAACAAACGTCCGTCTCTGATGAACCTCTCCGGCATGAACTTTTCGGGCTCCTCCCACAATTCTTCGGACATGCTCAGGTCGTAGTTGTTGAGGAATATCACAGTACCTTTTTCGATGTTGTAGCCTTGAATTGAGCTATTTCTGTTGGCGACCCTGGGAACCACTGGGGAGGCTATCAGTCGGATGGCTTCGTAAACTGTGGCTTCCACGTAGGGGAAATTGGATTTGCCTGAGATTACGGTTGGCTCCCTGCCTGTTTCTTCCTGGAGTCTCGTTTGGACCTGGGGGTTTTTCGCCACGAATGCCAACAGCTTGACGAGGAAATTCCCTACGGCGCTATGCCCCCCGATTATGTCTTCCAAAGCGAAAAGGGCCGAATCCCAGGGTAGCTTTTCATCGACTTTTACCGATCTAATGAGGCTTTCCACGTAATCTCCAGGATCTGAGTCTGGATCAAAATTTTCGAAGCGGTCGGCTATAATCTGCTGCAGCACGAATTCTCTTATCTTGTTTGTGAGAGCTTTGATCCTCTGCAAGTTTTTCTTGTGAAGCGGCAGGAGGAATGGCAGGAAATCTGCAGCGTATCCCTGGTTGACTTCGTAGAAGATTTCGTCGAAATTCTGGATCATTTCCAAGAAATCACTTTGGGAGCCGAAGGTTTTCGTGCAGAAATGCTGGGTGAAGATGTTGGCGCAGGTCCTTAGAATTAAGGGTTTAATAGCTATTGGTTGATCGTTTTTGATTGAACTCTGAAAAAATTCTGATCCTGCAGAGATGAGTTCCTGGAGATTGTTGAATTTGTTCGTGAAAGCCCTGGGGAAGGTGTAAGTCTTCAGCATGTCCCTCCTAGCCTTTTGCGTGTTTGACCAATCGCAGAAAGCTAAGGCTGCAAAAAATTCTTGTTAATTTTTCCTCGAAACAAAAAATTACTTACAGTTTTCTTTATCGCCACAAAACAATTGCTGGTATCTTTCAAAATTCGGTCTGGAATCGAAGTGATGCCCTTTGGTGACTAGGGCCTCCCGTATGCCCTTCTGTCCGTTGACCACCACGCACTTCACGAACCCCATCTGCAGGGAGAAAACTCTTCCCAATTTCCTGGATAACTTCGAGAAGGCTTGGTAGGGCACCTCGTACCCTGCCAATAGGTGCAGATGACCGATGATGGGCAGCTTGAAGGGCGACGGCGGTTCGTTGGGGTTCCCGTGGGATTTTGCGATCAAGATTATTACCAGGAGGACCAGGAGAAGGAGGTAAAGGGTGAACTGGGTGAGCATCTTTCCGGACAGGTCCAACAGAGATCGACGGTGCAGACGTCGTCTGGAGATCCGACTGGACCTACTCACGTTATATAGGGACTTAATGGGATTCATGTATTCGTGAATAAAATTTTAACGAGTTTGCATAAAGAGAAGTAAGGCAGAGCGATGGAGAAAGCGGGATTTTCGGAATTATGCTGATTCGGGGAAGAGGAAATGGGTCGGTTTGAGTAATCTGTGGCCCAATTTTTGGTTTTTCAATTTCCAAGGCCGATACTGGCGTCAGCAAAAAAATTAACATTGAAAGTACCGTTTTCTGCCGCCGCGAAGTGGTTCCAATAATAGAGAACAAGGGAGTTTCATTTTATGCAGTTGGTAGCATTTTCCTAAATAACCAACTGTGGAAAGACAATATTTTAAGTAATCTCTTTAACGTTCGATTCTGTTAAGTTAGGAACTTTTTGCAAAATGGAAGGGTATAGTTTTGTTGTCTAGTTTGGTAACACTTCTTTTTAAACGTCATATGAACAATTGAATTGACTTTCAAGGCCATCAATATGTGTAAAAAAAGTGTACTAATAGAAACTGCCAGGATTGCTAATTAACCCGGGAAACAAAATCTAGTAATATTACCAATTCTCCCAATTTTTGGTTTTTCCATTTCCAAGGCCGGTACTGGCATCAGCAAAAAATTAACATTAAAAGTACCGTGTTTTCTGCCGCCGCGAAGTGGTTCCAATAATAGAGAAAAAGGGAGTTTCATTTTATGCAGTTGGTAGCATTTTCCTAAATAACCAAATGTGGAAAGACAATCTTTTAATTAATCTCTTTAACGTTCGATTCTGTTAAGTTAGGAACTTTTTGCAAAATGGAAGGGTAGTTTTGTTGTCTAGTTTGGTAACACTTCTTTTTAAAAAAGTCATATGAACAATTGAATAGACTTTCAAGGCCATCACTATGTGTAAAATAGTGTACTAATAGAAACTGCCAGGATTGCTAATTAACCCGGGACACAAAATCTAGTAATATTAGTAATATTACCCCCTCTAAAAAAGAAATTTCATTATGTGCAGTTGGTAGCATCTTGCTCTTCCTAGTGTCGATTTCGGTTTGTCCTGCACCGCGCTGTGCAGAGGAATCGACGCCCGCTGATTGGTCCCTTTTTTTACTTGCCTTGCAAATGACCAATCAGAGCGAATGAAACAAACTATGAAAAGACAAGGACAAAGTTTTTTTGTGTTGTAAATTACCAATAATACTGCGCTAACGTTAATGATATTCTGAGGAAATCTTGGGGAAATCTGGGGAAATCTTGTGAAATCTTAGGAAATCGGAGGAAGTTGGAGAAATCCAAGGAAATCTTGGGGAAATCTGATGAAATCTTGGGAAACCTGAGGTAATTTCTGGGAAATAAGAGGAAATCGTAGTAATTCTGAGGAAATTGGGGAAATCTGGAGAAATCTCGTTGGAATCTGAGGAAATTTCGGGGAAATCTGAGGTAATCTCGGGGAAATCTGGGGAAATTTGCGAAAAAAGACTCCGGGAAATCAGAGGAACCTTGAAGAAATCTTGGGAAATCTGAGGAAATCTCAGGAAGTCTTGGGGAAATTTGAGGAAACCTGGGCAAATATTTCCAAAAGGAAATCTAGTGTACAAAATTTTCCCCTGCGACTCACCCCTCGGCCCTATCAAAATGGCTATAGCAGGAACTTTTTGTCAGCAGAATGAAAGAGGAATTCCATTGTTTAAGTTGGCAGCCCTTCCTGTCAAACATTTCAGCAATTGAGTCCATTATTTCTTGACGAACCGTTTTAAGGAAATTTGCGAAAGATAGTTTTCTTCTGTTAAGTTGGCCACCCTTTTCTGTATATTCGATTCTAGTAAGTTGGCTAGAGTTGCTAGAAAGTAAGAACCACCAGATGAGCAATTTCTAATTTGTGCTGCCAACCTAGAGGAAAATAATGAAGTAAATACCTACCGAAAAAAGCCGAATGTGTTACCAACATTAAAATTAACTTATTGTCACCATCAGAGCGATATAAGGACAATTACCAATTTTATAAGAGAAAAAATGTTCAATAAAGCTTCCGTTATTGGAAAACAAAAATTACTAAATCCACATTGAACATACAATACTGCTAACCTTGTGGGAGAGAATTACGAAAACAGGTGAATGCGAAAAATCATTATTTACAATTTAAAATCTCGATGCAGGGTGACATAAGTGTAATATTGCAAATGAAAAGACACCCAATGAGCACTGTGTTTGACTTTTATGTTCTGCCAACCCTGAGAAAATAATTATCAAAAGGAGCGTGTTAACATTAAAAAATAAAATAATGCGCCTCATAACTGCCTATAGGTACCAACCTTTATGACTTTATGAAATTTTATTAATTTTCAAAAATGCTGGAAACCTCAAACTTTGGTGAACTACCAACTTTATAATAAAAAAATTGAAATAGCATTAACAATGCTAGTAAGCAAACAACGTCCAAGGTCCAACATGAAAACTAATTGTTTCCAACTTGAGAATAATTACCGAAAAGAGTCGATCGTGTTACCAACATTAAAACTGCTGCCAACTGACGAAATCAGGAAACCAAAAACGCCACTAACTGTAACAAGTCAACAACCTCAAACCTCGCGGAAAGATCGAGCATATATTTGAATGGAAAACATATTTTTGTTGTTTCTCCGCCCTCATTAGGAATTCCATCGAAATTTTTCGAAACCTTCCCCGACCATCACAACATGTTTTGTATTGTCGTCGATGCAATTAGATATTATGCAATCGTGCGACTGGAATTAATCCATCAAGTGCGGATGCCACTTCCTTTAAACAAATGGAAAAAAATCGATTCAGAATAACTGAATGTCAAAGAGGAGAGATAGTAAACTCGCCTTCGATTCCACCCGAAAACGCCTTTAATTGGGTGAGGAGCGTTAACTAATTTACCATAAAAATTCGTCTGGACCTCCAAATTACATAAATCGGAAATTTAAAACCCAAATCTATGAGCAAGGTGAAGGAGATTTCAAGGTGACTGAAATTAAGCTAGACAATGCAGATATGTCCACAGCTGGACGAATAATTGTTACATCGAGATTTACCGAAAGGCTGACGTAACGATCGCACGTGTGCGATGAGGGAGATCCTTGAAGGCTCACAATTTTTTTCTCCAAGACTTAATGCAGATTCTTGCATTCGAGTCTCATTAGTTCTCTGTTTACGCCGATTCGGTTCCTATGCAAATTATTTTTGGACCTGTGACCATCTGACCTAATGCAAAAAAGATTACCTGAATTTTTTTAATATTAATCGTTGGCGAATTTATGTCAGAAGTGGACGGACTGCAGACGCGCTGAATATTCAGATGGCTGTGTTGATCTTGGTGGATGCGCCGGGTTAGCTTTATTCTAGGACCAGAATATATATTTCAGTTAATGTTGGTAACACTGCCTTCACATTTTCACCCTGCTAAGTCTGGTAAGGCTGGCAACATTCTTTAAATAGTCGCAATTTGTTTTGGTAACACTGCCTTTGCGTTTTAAAAGCAAATTCAGTGACTTTTATGTGTTATCGTTTTGCCACACTGAAACAACAAGAAAGTTGGCGTCTCAGATTTTATAAAAAAGTTAGAAGCTTGCAATTCATCATCTTTGAGTGCTTTGGTAAAAAAATGTCATCAAGTTTCCGAATGTAGGGGAATGTAATATTTCAAGCAGTTGGTACCACTGCTGATTTCTCAAATTATCAGGTATTTGATTCACGTTCGGGCTGTCTGCAGCTGCGGTATATCTATCTCGTGATGCATGCTACATACAACGTCATAAGGAGCAGTATCTACATCCTTTTTCCTCTTGTGGCCAGGTAATACGTACCACGAGATATGCTACAACGTCATAAGGAGCAGTATCTACATCCTTTTTCCTCTTGTGGCCAGGTAATACGTACCACGAGATAGATATATCTCAGCAGTATGGCAGCAGTATAACTTTATAATTTTAATAATTCATTAAAATCTCATTTTTACAAAGTTGCCAGCACTTTATATTTTACTTTTAAACAAAGAATTCTCTTAAGTTTGCAGCACTGCTGATCGAAGTTGATAATACTGTCCACACTGTTGTGTGCTAAAAAGTTGGTAGCACATATGTTTATCTTTTCTCTGAAACTAATAAATTTTTGCTGATTTTCATATTTTACGATTGGTAGCATTTGTAGCGCCGCCTTTACGGGTAACACTTGGTGGTGTGTGTGTGCGGTTGGTAACAGTGCTGAGTGAGTTTTAGGCTTTTAAAGTTGGAACGAGTGTTTTTCAACTTTATCTCCCTCTTTTCATAAGTTGGTAGGTAGCTCTCTAAAATAAACAAGAGCTTCGAAAAAATTTAGGTACTCTTTTAATCCTCATTTATAATACATTTTACACAATTACATATTTATACAAATCATAAATACCGTAATGTATTTTACATTCTAACCGCGTCTCCAGTCCTCACTTCGTTTTGGTCTTGCCCTGCACAAACTTGTCATTAAAAAGAAAAATTAAGTCTCCAACTCACCCCAGCCCTGTCCTTGACATAAACCACGTTGCAGGCGTTCCGCGCCGTGAACGGAGTCACCTTATTGCACTGACAATCCACTCCCTCCTCCACGGAGGTAAGTTGCTCGACGATGCTGTGCGAGGTGACCTGCACGAACTGTTTGCGAGCGGCCCCCTTACTCTGCTGGAAGTTGTCCAACACGAAAACGTTCCCCCCGTTGTTTACCGTGAAGTCCACGCAGTAGTCGATGTAGTCCAACTCCTTGAGGAGTTCGCTGCCGCCCTTCTTCTTAGAGGCGGTGGTAAAAACGTTCTCTTTATTGAACCCAACAACTTCTTTGGTGTGCTTGGCGTCCTTGGCCACGAACTTTTCGAAGGGAGTTATGAGGGAAATGTGGATGTTTCTGTTTCTGAACCACAGGGTGCGGAGGAGTTGCAGCTGCAAAATAGGTTTGATCTGAAAGGAAAATGTAATCCTTACAAAACGAGTCTATTCTCGGCCCTTTAGGGTCATAAATATTATCGCTAGAGGCTTCGAATACTTTGAATTAGGAAAATGTTAGAAAAACTTCAAATTTTCACTTCGGAGCATCGTAACTTTCTAACGGCTTGTCATAGATAACTCTTTTGGACTTTACTAGAGAGGAAATTTAATTTTTTTCGTAATGAGTTTATTCCCGGCCCTTTAGGGTCATAAATATTATCACCAGCGGCTCCAAATACTTTGAACTCGCAAAATATTAGAAACACTTCAAATTTTGACTTTGGAACGCCGTAACTTTCAAACGATAAGTCACAGATAACTCCTTTGGACTTCACTGGAAATGAAATTAACTTTTTTCGTAATAATGAGTCGATTCCCGGCCGTTTAGGGCTATAAATATTGTCGATAGCGGCTCCGAATACCTTGCACGTAGAAATATATTAGAAAAACTTAAAATTTCAAGTTTCCCACATGGATTTCCGAGATACACAACCGTGTTTCGTATATGATTTTTCGCACCATCGAAATTAAACATTTTTCGAGAGACATTAAACAAATCCTGTTTGACAGATCGCCGGATTTCCAATGCGTCTCGACACCTTTGACAGTTGAATTGTTTTAATTACCGTTCATGCTCTGGCTGAATGCGTGCTATTATGAAACCATAACAGCACTGTTATTTTTCGTTGCCTTGGAAACCAAACCGCGCTTGGTAAGTCGAACTTACACCTTATTTTAATTACGTCGGTAAGAGTGTTACAACACACGATTGAGCGAAAAATATTACAAAAGCCTCAATTTTTTACTTTGGAGCATCGTAACTTTCTAACGGCTTGTCATAGATAACACCACGTCTCTCTTAAGTTATTGCCGATTGAAAATTAAAAAAAAAACACTTACGGGGAATAAGCGGCCGACCTGGCAGGAGTTTCCAGTAACCGCAATTATGGACTTGACAGCGTTAGCCCTGAATGGATATTCGTACCCTCGTTCAAAGGTCTGCGCCTGAAGATTCTGCCCAAAAGCCAAATCCACATCGTACTTAATTCCCTGCAGGACTTCGAAAAATCTGTCGATTTCTTTGTGCCCAACCACTAGTCCCTCATTCTTTGGATTTTCCGCGAATTTCAGCGCGGGAGCCTTGCCCTTAAAGGTCAATTTTCCGTTGACTGTCGTGTGGGATGGCCAATGATTATCGCCACCATAAGCGATTAGGTGAAAATCAACATCATCGATTCCCTTGGAGTGAAGTTCGTTAGTGATCTGTTGGATTAAGGGTTGGATGTACTCCTTGTAGACAACTTCGTTCTTCTTCACGGTGTCAACTAAGACAACTATATCGGCAGCCTTGGCAGGAAGCTTCTGGCTGAAAGTTTCCCCAACCTCACGAGGAGTATCTCCATTTTCGCATTTGATGAACTTCGAAGGTACGCTGATTGGGATTCCGTGCTGGTTACAAGCAGCCACGTAAGCTACAGCAACGGCGAATTCAGTGTCTTTAACTCCAGTGGCGGTTCCATGTTCACAAGCCGTTTTGTAGTTGGTATTGTCGACGAAGGGATAGCACAGGGCCAAATTGGACTCCCAGTTGAAAAGTTTTTCACAACCGGGCGAAGGGTGATGGGCGTGGTGGGCCACAGCCTCAACTGCAGGACAAGCACTACCAGTCTTGTACGAATTTCCGAATTCACTCTCGGAACTGACGATTTTGCCGGCAGCTGAGGTGAAATCGTCGAAGGGATCGTTGTTCCCATTTCCTAAAAGTCCTCGAGTCCTTCCGTGGTAGAATCCTGAAAGAGTCACTGAGCAGACGAAGAGTTGAGGTCCACAAATGACTCTAACTCCAAAATCGGAGGTTAAAACGATTCGTTCGTAGTCTCGATAGGCGGCCAAGTGAGGTTTACGGGCTGGAAGTTCGGTTACGGCATTGTTGAGAAGGACCTTGCCTGTGTTTTTGATGGTGAGGATGTCGGCTTTTTGGGTTTTTAGGCTGATGGCTGTTAAAAGACCGTTCTCGTAGGTGCCCACGACGGAGAAGTTGCCGTCGACTGCGTCGCTTGCAATTAGGTAGTTGCATTTTCCGGGGAAGGTCAGATGCTTGCCGTCGAAGGTGAAGATGTGCTGGCCTTGGGCGATGATTCCGTAAACTGCAACAAACAGATCAGAAAATCAGGTGGGGTTTGGCATGCGAAAAGCTAACAGTCCTTAATTAAGTCTTTGGTCAGACAGAAAATTAAAATTAAAACATTTAAAAAACTTACGTGGGAATGGTGGAATCCAGTTCCTAGGATGATTGACCAAAGATAGCACCAAGGAGGAAACATCCGGGATGTCCCCTCGCAGCAAATACGACAACGGGCTGAACCTAGCCGCGGTCAATCTCGGCAACTTATTGAGGAGATTCACCGGAAGCGGCACGCTGTATTTTTGAACCTCGGGGCTTTGAATGCTGTCTGTCAAAACCTTGATCAAGGCTTGGGCGGCCTTGACAGCAGTCTTGAAGATACGGTCAATGGCTGCAAAATCGTCCACCCTTTGATTGGACAACTTCTTTTGAATGTACTGCGAGATTTCCTCGATCAGGGTCTTTAGTTCGGGCGTGGGGACGATGTCTTTGACGGTGCTGAAGACGTCCTTGACAGTGGCGATGAAACCTTCCTTAGAGGGTAGTCCGTGCTTGAGGAAGTGCTCGTATTCGAGCTTGATCTGCTCGAAAAGTGGCAGGGCCTTGAGCTCGTTATAGAGATTGTCGTATTGCTCCTGGGCTAGGCCTCGGAGGCGCTCGTAGGCCTTGACGAAGAATCGCACGAGGTCCTGGGTGACTTGTCCGAAGATGGCGCCCAGTTGCTTGAGTTCCGGTTGGTACTTTTCTGCGATTTCGGTGAGTTTGGCTAGGTAGGTGAGGAGGACGTCGGTGGTTTTGTCGACGATTTGACTGGCTGCTTGGAGGAGTTTGTCTGTGATTTCCTTAATACGGGGGAGGAGGTCCTTCTCGATGGACTCGAGGACGGTGGAGAAGCTCGTCTGAAGGGCCTTGGCGATGCTCTCGATTAGCTGGCTCAGGTTGTTGTAGACCTCGCCGAGGGCGTGGGAAACGGCGGCTAGGACGTTATGCCTGTGGAAAAAATCTTTAGCAATTTGTTCTCAGTCATGCTCTTACTTACAGAAACTCGCTAATGTCCTTAATCGTCTTGTCGGAGATAATCTCGTCCTTGATCTTCCCAACCTCGGTTTGGTAGTATTGCTTGAGGGGTGTCAGATCGGGGGCGGCCTTCCTCGCCACTTCCCCCAGCTGCTTCACGTCATTCCCGGCATTCTTGATCAATTCACTCACGATCTTTCTGAACTCGTTCACCTCATTCGAGACTTCAGCCTTCAGGGGCTTCAGGAACAACTCCTGAATATTCTTCGACTGAACCCCGTAGTCAGATTTCAGGAAGTTAGCCTCGTCTAGCTTGATAGTAGCATGGACCAACTCCTGAGGCGACCCTCCCTTCACAATCTCGGCCCTGAAATCAGCGATCTGTCCAGGAATAAATCCTGCATTAACCTGCAACTTGGCACTGGGGTTGTTCTTCCTGGCAATAGTGTACTTCAGAGTGTTGAAGTTTTTCAGTTCTAGCCTCGAGTTGATTGGTTGAGACGCGTAAATCGAGTAGTCGCTGTCGATAATTTGCTTCTCTTTGTCGAAATCGAACTTGGAGTTTAGTTTCAAGAAGTCGATGTTGAGGCCTCGGACCAGCACTTCTAGTTGCTTGGCAGAAACCGCGAAGCTGTAGGTCGAGTCGTAGCGTGAACTTCCCACTTGGTACTTAAGATCGAAGTGTTCTTTGAAGGAGTAGGGTTCGGATTTAAACTCATAACTTTCCTCGCCCTTAATGTTTATGTTTAACCCTTGGCTCTTAATCTCGAAACTTCTACCAGCCTCGTAGTTTTTGGTTTTAAAATCAGGTATAAAGCTCTTAGCGGTTAGAACAATCTTCTGGTTAGCCTGGGCGAAGATATCGAGGTTTAAATTGGTTTGAATAGTTCTCAAGCCAGAGTCTTGATTGTACTTGGCGTTTCCACTAACCACTAAAGGTCTTTTTAAGGCCGGATTCGTGAATTTAACTTCGCCTTCAAAGCTTCGATCGTTAGGGTTGACCACTGCCCATCCTAGCAAGCCAGATTTCTGATTGGGCTGCTTTAGTTTATCCAGGTACAAAACTGCCTCTCCTGAGATTTTCCCTCCGGATTGCAAAATATTCTCCGGAACTTTAACGTTACTCTCCAGGGAAATTACTCTTTTGGGGGTAGTAAGTGTGGCTCCTGCTTCTCTGGGGTGGAAGTAAATGCTGT
Source organism: Pycnomerus fuliginosus (assembly GCA_963924575.1). Taxonomy (NCBI): domain Eukaryota; kingdom Metazoa; phylum Arthropoda; class Insecta; order Coleoptera; family Zopheridae; genus Pycnomerus; species Pycnomerus fuliginosus. Next base: position 17,159,142 of record OZ004625.1, on the reverse strand, counting down.
ATTGGTATTTGCTATTCTCCTGGCTCTGGAAATGTACATCCACAGTATGGTCAAGAATGTACCCTTTCCTGTTAGTGACTGCTTTTAACCCAAACTCGTGCGACAGTCCTAGTCGGCGAAGATCTATTGCTACTTCAACTTCATTATTGAATTCGTTAATCTCGTTTCTGATAGTCTTTGCGTCGATTTCTACATGCGCGCATTGTTTCTTCTCCTCGCAGAAAGAAGTAGCAACTCTAAACTGTTTATTAGTAACCTTAACTTCAGCATCTATCGCTTCGTTGCCTAGCGCAGCGTCCAGGGAAATCTCCAAACCCGTCTCCCCGTCCTGGTTCAAATTCTGACGAATATACTTGAAGTTAGCCGATTTCGTCTCCTCCTTAACCTTGAAACTTCCCGAGCCTTCTACGATTAACTTGCCACGTTCCTCACGAGTCGTGTAGCTGGTACTACCCGCAAGAATTGTTTTCCCTCCCGATTTTGCATTGACTTGAATCCTTTTCCCGGTCTTCGCAGGTTTAGCAGTCGCCTCCACTAGAACTTTCTCCAGTTTAAGGCTAGGGGAGTGAATGTTGATTTTAATGAGGAAATCTTCGATGCTCTGCGCGTTAGCGTCTATTCCTAGATCAAAAATAAAACTTTTTTCCTCGTTGACTAGTCTAAGCTCGCCTCCAAACTGCGCATAACCTATCTTCGTGATTTTCGCGTAAACTTCACCCAACTTCCCCTCAGGGGTTTTCCCCTTGATGTGAAGGCTGGGAGTTGTCTCCGAAAGTTGCAAATCAGTGTCGAGGGTCCACTTGCGGCCGTCGGAAGTCAGAGTGAGTTGACTCTCGTGGTGGGAGTTGTCCTCGTTCCTTTTCGTGTGAAGTTCCAGGCGATTTTGTTTGTACTTTTGGGTGGGCACGTTGAGCTTGGCGTCGATTTTGTACTCGTGGCTAGGGAGTCGCGCTAAAGTTACGTCTCCCTTGATTTGCTGGTTATTGCCGTAAGTTAAGGCTACGTCTCCTTTCAAAGTTTGCGTATCTTTATCACCACTCACGCTGTAGCCAGTGTCGAAAGTTAGGGGTTGCACTTTTCCTCCTCTGAACGATCCCTTGACTCTCCCCTCTTTATCCCCAATTCTCACCTCGCCATCTCCTTGGAAATCGACAACTCCTTTCGGGGTATCCACGTAGATACTTCCGCGTCCCTTAATTTGATAACTGCTCTCACCTTTGGTGACTCCTCCGCCTCCGTTCAACTTCAAGCTAGTGAAAATCTTGCCGTTGCCTTGGGCGCTAACTGTGAAATCTACGTCTATGGGAATTTTCTTTTCGTTAAACCCGACTTTAACTTGTCCTTGAACTTTAGGTAACTGAGGTTCTAGGTTGGCCTCAATATTGAAGGTGGAAGTTTTAGGCTCGCACCTGAGTGTAGCCTTGGTCTGGATAGGAGTAGTTAAGAAAGATCCAGCGACCTTACCAGTGAAAGTTGTTAAAATAACTCCGTTTGAATCTTTGGGAGTTTTAGTAAAGGCCACGTCCGCATCGAGAGCCTTACCATTCCCGTTTTCTCCAACTAAATTGTAAGAAAGATCGAAAACTCCCTCCTGGAAGTTAGTATTTTTCGCAACTCCTTTCAGAGTGAGTTTAGCCCCAGGTGTGTTCTTATTATCGCGATGCTCCAAACTTGCCAAAACGTTTCCGTTTCTCACATTGTTGGCAAATTGGTGATTTCTGTTGAATTTAGCAGCGATGTAGTGTTGATTCGGGAGTATCACTTCCACCTCTCCGTTGGTCTTCCCGTTGTTGAAGTCGCCATTTTGGGTCCCCTTAATGTTAACTTCGAGTTTGTGGTCAATAATGTCTATGAAGTTCTTGGAGTCGAGGCTCTGGGGAGTGGCCCTCGTTGTCGTGGACAACGTGATCTTCTTGGTTTTGTCTTCGTTGAAAATGGGGTAGATATTGAGTTCTACGTTGTAGGTGGGGTTGGCTATGGTGAAAGTCACGTCCGACTTGGTAACGCGCTTGACAGCGGGCAGCTCAATGGTGAGGTCTCCGTTGCCAGAGCCCTTGTTGGCCTTAATCTGGCCGGTGATGGACAACTGCTCCTTGAGGGCGACCTTAATGGAGCCGTTGGCGCTGCCGGCGCGGTTTGCCTTGAGGAAAAGGTCAATGTAGGTGGTTCCTCCTGAGGAGATCTTGTGGGAGATGTCCAAGTCGTTGGAGTCGAGCTTCAGGGCTGCCTGGACTCTGAAATATCGAGTTAGGTGTGATTTAATTTTCAAAAACTTACTTGAATGGATTGTTGTGCGTCGGCGTCTTGATCACCAAATCCGCCCCCACGTCAATATCCTGCGGCCTCACGTGATGCCTCACGTTCCCATTGACCTCTAACTTCTTCCCATTGACTTCCAAAGAATTCTCAATATCACTATTGTCCCCTTTCACCTTCCTATGCGATTTCAACTCCACCCTGTTATTCAACCCGTGAGCACTAAACTCCAATTTATAGTCGACTCCTTCCGGTTTCTTCTTATGCTCAAACTCAAACTCTGACCCTCCTTTGTAATCCCTATACTGGGCATCAATCTCGTACTTCAACTTCTCAGGTCTAATTTCCAAATCGGCTTGTCCCTTAACTTCAAACAGGGGATAGTTGATTTTGTTCTCAGTTTCAAAAAAGAAGTCTTGAGGGCCCTTGTTCCTGTACTTGCCCACGTTGTCAATTGTTAAGATGTTAGTTTTAGTGCTTAAATCCTGCCCGTGAATGACTTGGAAGTGGTGTTTGAAACCTTCGTTTTGTTTACTTAACTCCCCTTTGACATGGAAGTTAGCACCGGGGTTTAAGGTGTTCTTTACTTCTACGTTGTACTTTGCGAGGTTTGGATTAGCCTGGATTTGGCCCTTAATCGAGCCCGAATTGGTTCCGTCAGAAAGTTTTAAGTCTGCATAAACGGTTTCAGGTTTACTGCCCAGGTTTCCATTGATCGAAATGGTTTTTTGGTTGGGGATCACGAACTTCACATTGTCGAAGGTGTATTTACTTTCAGGTCCGTTTTGTTCTGCTATTAGCTGCCCTTCAATTCTGTACGGAGGAGTTTGCAGGTTTTTCGTTTGAGGAGTTTTGTATTGAATGATTGGTTTGTAAACTGCCCTCTGTGGAGATCCTTCGATACCAACTCCGATTTTTCCAAAATACTCGTTCTCCTGGTAGTTGACTCGAACAAAAGCAGATTTTTCCTTATCGTTAGCGATGATTCTCGCCTCAGCTAAACCGTTGGCAATTGGAGACTTTAAACTAGCCTTGACGTACTTTTCAGGTACAAGAAAACCCTCCACCTGAAGGGTAACTTTCTCTTTTCCATTTTTATCCAAAGTTTCCAACAAAATCTCACCGCCGAGCTTACCGGAAGTGGTGTAGGTCACGTGCTTATAATGGTAAACGGAAATGTCTTCTCGTTCGATAGTGATTGAGGCCTTAGCGTCTCCTGCGAGAGGAAACGGAAGCACGGGAGGATTCTTTCCCGCGAAGTTAGGTCCGTTGAACTCTCCGCAGAAGGTCAATCCTATGATATTGCTGAGTTGGTCCAAACAGATGGAGAAGTCTTTGTTTTGGGTGAATTTGAGGGGGCGGTTGTGCTCGGGGGTCCCCAGTTCTCGAGTGTGGAACACTACGTCGTGCTTAACAGAAATCAAATCCTGCTTTTGGACAGGTAGCGATAGCTTGACGTCCACTCCGTTTGGTTTAATCTCCACTGTAAGGTCTCCTCCAGTTGACGTGTGCAGGTTGGAAATGACCTTAAGGCCGTTTTCCACCACTAAAGCGTCCAGGGTTAAGCGTCCAGCGACTTGGATATTAGCCGAAGGGATGACGGAAACTCTCAGAGTTGAATCCTGCTTCAAAAGAGCAGGAACGTCTATATTCCCGGAGGCCTTAACTTGCACGTTGGAGGCGCCTTCAACTCCCAGCCTTAATGGAAAACCAGCTGAAGTAGGGTACGCCAATTCCGCATCCAGGAATAGAATATTCGATCTAAAGGTCTCCTGGAAGTTCTTGATCCTATCCAAGCCTTTATTGAACTCGTCCACTATTCTATCGACGATAGCTTCGGGTGTGAACTTTTTAACGTCTTCATTGAGGTTCAAGAATAAAACCTCGGAACCGAAAGCCTTAAGGCTCAAATCCAAGTCTAGGTCTTTGTTCAATTCGTTTGTTTTGATTTGAACCTGCTTTGAGATATTGTCGATTTCTGCTTTGGTGACGTCCCTGCGAAGCCTTAGGGATTTCCTCAAGCCGTTTTGTAGCCTTTCCACGATTTCCTTAGCATGCTCCCCTTTCTTCGTCCACAATTCTTGGATGGTACCATCCCTCAACAATCCCTTGGGACCTAAATAATGCTCGACTAACCTATCCAGATTCTCCTGCCTCGCCTCAACTTCCAGGAAGTTAAAAGTATGCCCGAAAACCTCCGTGGTGAGGTTTAGACTTGTTGACCTTGGAAGATAGGAATTCTGTGAATAAATCACGTTGCTTTCTAGGGAATTCGCGGCTCCTAGTGTGTCGAATGAGTAGGAAAGCTCGGAATTCAGGGACCATTTCCTGGGATCGATCGGGAACCTCTTGGGCAGGGCTAGGAATCCCAAATGTTGCCTGGCCAACTCCTTGTCTGGATTTGCGGAAGATTTGATGTTCCTAATGTGACTCACGATGAATCCGCCCAATTGAAAGCTAGGCTCCGTTTCTAGTAGAGTTTTAATAGCTGTAGCAACTTTGGGATTTGGGCATTGGGCTAAAGCGAGATAGGCTCGAATCCTGATCTCGGAATCTTGCTGGATGTCTTTGAGAATCGAGAGGGCGCTATCTCGCAGCTTGTCTTTGCAGGGATCTGCGAGATAGGATTCTAAGGCTGCGACTCGAACCCTGTTCGACAGAGCCTTGTTCTGGGCTAAAGCCGTGATCTTTGGTAAAATTTCATCGGAGAAATGCTTAATGTTTGCGAGGGCTTTCAAAGAGAAAATCACGTTGTTTTCAGTTTCCTTGTTGGTGATTTTAGTTTCGACTTTTTGAACTAGTTTTTGCGTTAGTTTAGCTATTGCGGGGATGTTCTGGCAGGAGTGTTGGCGACAGAACCTTCCTGCTAAGGCTCCGATTCCTAAATAAGCCTCTCTGGGGTTTTGTTGGTTTAGCAAGGCTACAGCTGCGGTAATTGAAGGCTCTGTTACATGCCTGGCAAAGGACAAGCCTAGGAAGACTAGCTTTTCCTCGACTGGGCCCAGTTCTTTGTTCTTGAGAAGTTCTATAGCTACCTCGATGTTATCTCCATTTCCAGCCCTGAGTAAGGCATCCAAGAAAATCTTTTTACCAGTAGCCTTATCAACTCCCACTCCAGCCTTGACTTGGTTGTACACCGCCAAAAGATCGTTTTTACTACTAACTCGCAGGATTCTAATCAAGTTCACGAACTCCTCAGCTGTACGATCTCCAACAGTCACGTCGACAGTCTTCGCAGTTTCTTTAACTGCCGCCAAAATGCTGTTAATGTTGCTTTTTGGGGAGTTAACTGGGTGAGGGTCTTCGAAAATAATCGAGCGAGGAGTACTAACTTTCACCTGGGAGTTGTCCTTGGAAGTTCCCGTGTACTTCAGGGTCGTTTCAACGGTAACTTTGGCTCCGTTAGTGCCAACGGAGAAGGGTACGTAGAGGTAGTTTTCAGAGACCGTGGCTAGGTCCAGGATTCCGTTTTTAACTTTGAGCTTGGCAGAGTAGTCCCCGTTGAGGACAGGGCTGGATTTAATCTCAGAATTGATATTAAAAGCAGTAGCTAGGAAATCCTGTCTGATGCTTTCTCGATACGCGCATCGGTTCAACGCTCTCGTTTTTTGGATGACTAAAATGGGGCCCTCGTTGTGGTGTTCGACTTGCGTTGGGCAGAGCCCAAAGACGTCGGTCTCGTGTCCACTCGCGAGGTTTGCTTGGAAGATCGAGGCGATGGCTCGCTTCACGTTGAGGGAGTTCTGGGTATCGCCTTGGACTATGCAGATGCTGTCCTCGAGTCGACCGTCCTGGAAGTTGAGTCTGATCGGCTTGTCGATGTCGGGGATGTTGCCGTATTTCTGAGGGAGAAATTTAAGAGAGCCGTTTTGGGCAGGGGGAGTTACCTTTCCGTCGGTGAGGACCTGCAGGTTCTGCACTCGCAGGATTTGGTTGCATTGGGGTTGCTGGGTCAGCAGGACTTGGCCCTTGATCTCGGTGAGGGTTTTTTGGCCCTCGGCGCTTGATAGGGTGACCTCGACTTTGCTGTCGAAGGTGTATTTGTAGGTGGTGCCATCTTGGTACTTGAAAGTTTGGGAGGCTGGAAGAGAAATGAGTTAGGGGGTGAAGTTAGTTGAGTCTTCTTGAAGAAGAATGGAAATAATTCTCCTACTTTTTCTTCTTGTGGTACAAAAAGAACAGCAGGAAAATTTAGGTAACTTTGGTCCACTTTTTCTTCTTGAAGGACGACAAAGAAAGAAGATTCAAGTCGAAAGAGAAGTACCTAAGTAACTTTTTCTCGAGCTTTTTCTGTTCCTTTGTCGTAGAAGGGATTTTGTGTCTTGCAAAAAGTAATTGAGGAGAAGGTTTAAACAATTTGCCTTGTGAAAGAAAAAAGAAAAATAAAAGAGAAAGTAGACGATTTAAGTAACATCGGTCCTCTTCTTGCAGAAAGAAAAAGAAGCAAGTGAAACAAAAATTAAGCAGCTTCAACCTTCTCCCACATTTTATGCTTCTTGTAGAACAAAAAATTAACAAAAAGACTTGAGTCCTCTTCCTTCTTTTTCCTGGAGGACGCAAAGAGAAAATTCAAGTAGAAAGAAGGGAGAAGGTTTGGACAATTTGCCTTCTGGTTGTCGTAAAAGAACAATTATTAGATGTCTTTTGGTTCTTCTTCTTTTTGTAGAACAAAAGAAAAAATAGAAGATTTAGACAACTTAACTCCTCTACTTTGTGCAATAGAGAAGAAATTCCCGTACTTATTTTAATCCTTCTTAATTAGTTCACTAAACTTCGCAAAACACATCACTTGGCTAAACACCTGAACTTATTTAAGGTATATTTTGCCGCTGAGAATTACAACTAGCTTAACTTGTACTTAATATGACTGTCAACTTAAGCTAAAACATTCAATATATTGCTTAAGTCAATGCGTGATCTTAACGTGTAAACCTTTAACTTACATTAAGTTAAGTAAAATCCGTTTAAGGTGACGAGGGGTGAATTTTTGACGATTATCAAATTTTTTTAAATTCGCGTTTCAATGTAAATACACACATGGTTAGCCCCTCGATTTTTTTATTCAAGAAGGAAGAAAACTTAACTTGAGAGCAAATTACTTAAATCGAAGCTTAAGTAACTTTTTTACGACAAATAATTTAAGTTAAATCAATGTTTACGGTTTAAATAATAGATTTAAAGAAAAAAAATAAAGTCAATTTCCTGATACCCATAATAGTTATTTAATTTAGAAACTACGTAAGTCAAATTAACTATACTTGAACGTCTAGGAAAAGTGGTCCAAGTTGACTTAACATCTTGACTCAGCTTAGAAATTGAACAAACTTAAGCTACTTACTTATTTGTTGCTCGGCTTAAATAGAATAAATAAAACTGAAACAGCTTACTTTTACAGATTTCTGACTTGATTCAGGTAAGTAGCCCAATAAATTTGTAAGAGAAATGACTAAAGTAATCCCACTTACGTTTTAGTGTTGTTGCTGTAAAGTGAAAATCTACTGGAAAATTGAATAAAAAATGCTTCACGTGGTTTAAGTCTGTTTCAAAGATAATTATTTAACAAATTTTGACCTAAAGACACCTCAAACCAGCTTAAAGTAAGTGAAAAAATATTTTAGCAGTGTAATATTGTGAATTAAGGCGTGTTGTTTTAAGGGCCGAAACGCCCTTATTTTAAGTAAATAATGGTAGATACCTGACTTAAGTCATGTGAATGTAGATTGAAAATATGCCTACATAAGTCACTTAAGAGTTTTAGGACTAAAATATAAGCGCTTACATTTAAGTACCTACCTGTTCAAATTTAAGTAAAAAATTCATTAGAGCATAAATTTTTTAGTATTATAGTTAAGACATGAACAAAGATGCATCCATTGTGACTTAAGTCAGATGAATATTAAGTAGTTATCAGAAAATAACTTTAATTCACTGAAAAACCACCTTGTATGTGCCTGAAGAAGTATTCAATAAGTAGCGTAACGTTGGAGGACCCAATTGAGGACGCAAAAAAAATTAAAAATTCAGTATGGCATTCAATTTAAAAAAATATAAAATAAAAAAAAATTGAAATTAATTTAAATAATTTAAAAAATGTTTAAAATAGCGCCGAATAATATGAAAAAAACTAACAAGCTTCACGAGTGAAAGTTATTTAAAAAAATATTTAAAAAAATGGGACTAGCGTCCCAAGTGAAAATTCCAATTTGCCGTAATTTTTAACTCATAAAATGAGAATAATTTGAAAAAAGAAGCGGCAAGCCTCACGGTAATTTTTAACTCATTATAAAATCGGAATAATTTGAAAAAATAAGCGACAAGCCTCACGGTTAAAAAATTAAAAATATTTTAAAGACGCGGGAGCAAGGTGCCTTCAAATATTAAAACTAATCAAAATAGGAAATGGGGGCCCAGCATTCCAAGTGAAAATCTCAATTTGCCATTATCTTTGACGCAAAAAGGGGCATTTTAAAATGAGAAATTTTGTTTAAATAATTAAATAAATGTCAAAAAATGGCATCGAATAAATTTGGCGACAAGCTCCACGAAAGTTATTTAAAAAAAACATTAAAAATATCTTAAAAACGCGGGGGCAAAGTAAATATTGGGCATTCAAACTCAAACCTCAAATTATTTTAAAAATTGTTGAAAATAAAAAATGGGGGGCCATCATGCAGCCTCCCGAGTGAAAACCCCAATCCTCTGTAATTTAAAAAGCAAAAAAAAAATATATACGGGACAAGGCGAGCATCACGTATTTCTTCGGAAAGCATTGAACCTCTCGATAGGGAATAATGTAATTTTAACGACGCCACTTACCTCCTCTACATCCGGATCTGCAATCTGAAAAAAAAATCGGAGAAATCAACAAATAAATCTATTTCGATTTTCACAAACAGCGATAACTCTTGAACTTGACATTAAAAGGTGGCCGATGGCGATAAGGGGGGTCATCCTCCTAATGGACCCGATTAGGGCCCCGTAGAAGGAAGAGTATGTTCAATGAAACCTTTTATGACAAACAATTATTTAAATGGAACTATTATTCACTTTAGCTCAATTGGGGATAAAGCCGGTCGTAAGGTCGTTACTCGATTTCTTTGAATCTCTCATCCTTGAATTGAAAAATAGTGGAAAATACCGATTAATCACGGGGGAGGGGGGGGGGCAGATCGCGGATCGGCGTTTGTTTTTTATTTTCTCGTTTTATCGCTGTTTGTTCGGTTTTTTCGATATTAAAAAATAATTAAAATAATTGGGGGCTAATTGACTTACCGTCGGCTTGCACACAGGTTATCACTAAAACAACGGCTAAGGCTATGCCCACCTTGATGGGGTCTCGACGAGCCATAGCGCACTACAACTGGATAATTAACCCCCGTCTTTGCTTTTATATGTCCCCCCTGACCCCAAGGTCCAGCACTGATAACGACGGTCCGTGCTGACTGTGCTAACAATTCATTCCGAGTTTAAAACGCCTTCGAATTATTGACATTGGAAGATGAATATTTGTTCTAAAATTTTTAACTCAAAATTGCTGGGGGGTCAAAAATATTTTCAAAAATATATACCGCGAATTTGCGGATTATTTATCCACCAATTCTGCGAGACGAGTCAACTAAAAATTTCTAACAATTTCTAAAAATTTAGCTGTTGACTCAAAATGGCGGCTATTAAGACCGTCATGTTTTTTATTCGTTTTTTTTTGTTAATGTTAAAACCAGAGTATCTAAGTCAAATTGACTGGATTCAAAATGGCAGATAGTCTGTATTAGCATTTTTATCAATGCCTAATTAAGTTCAAAGCATACAGTCGACATTTGACCATTTACAACAAGTTCATTTGTTCAAAATGGCGGATGTTTCAATTCAAAATGGCGCCCATTGTGTTATGTTCTTCCAGATAAAGGATGTTTTACTGTTTCGTTTCTGCTAGAGACGCGTCAAAGTGGTAATTTATCATTAAAACAAAAAACTATTCTTCAAAATGGCGATGGCGTTATTCAAAATGGCGAACTCTTATATTCTGAATCTGTGAATCTCAATTGTAAATGGCTTGAGGTTAAATTCAAAGTGGCGACTTTGTTTTCCTGGATTTTCAATCTGAAAGTATTTCTATGTAAGTCTTCACAGAATGAAGCTAGAATTCATGCAGTTTTAGAAAGTCCTTGAAAAGATCTTCCATTTGATATGCAACACCGCTACTTTTCTCGGTTTTTTGAATTAGTGCCGCTTTGGCTTTATACATATTTTGGTTAGCGCGTAACTCCCGAAGGGATTATCGTAGAAAAGTGATTTAAGGGGCATTGTGAAGCTCTCCCAAGAACTTTTCTTTTTCATCGATTTTTTTTTTGGATTTGTACATATCGAGGTACATATTCTAAACATTTCAATGTTTATATCTTTATAATCAATGTAATTTTAGAAAGTCCGTGGAAAGAGCTTTTATTGGCTATGCAACACCGCTACTTTTCTCGGTTTTGTGAATTAGTGCCGTTTTGGCTTTATATTTTGGTTTGCCCGTAACTCCCGAACGGATTATCGTAGGAAACTGGTCAAAAAACATTGGAAAACTCTCCAAAAGGTTTTTCTCCATTTTCAATTTTTTCCTAATTTTTCATATGTTGAATATATTTAAACCCCTATAACTTTACAATCAATCAAACTAAAACAATAATTCATATAGTTTTAGAAAGTCCTTGAAAAGAGCTTTCATTTGATATGTAACATCGCTACTTTTCTCGGTTTTTTGAATTAGTGCCGTTTCGGCTTTATATTTTGGTTTGCGTGTAACTCCTGAGCGAATTATCGTATAAAAGTGATCGATGAGGCATTGTGAAGCTCTCCCAAGAATCTTTCTTTTTCATCAATTTTTTTTTGGATTTCAACATATTTTAAACATTGAAAAGTCTATATCTTTGCAATCAATGTAATTTTAGAAAGTCCTTGAAAAGAGCTTTTATTTGATATGCAACACCGCTACTTTTCTCGGTTTTTTGAATTAGTGCCGTTCTAGCTTCATTTTTGGTTTGTGCATAACTCTTGGATGGTTTATCGTAGAAAACTGTTCGAAGAGGCATTGGAAAGCTATCCAAAAGGGCTTTCTGCTCTTTCGAATTTTTTCCAATTTTTTACATTTTGAACATATTTAAACGTCTATAACTTTACCATCAGTAAAAGTAGAGTAATAATTCCCGTAGTTTTAGAAAGTCCTTGAAAAGAGCTTTCACTTGATATGCAACACCGCTACTTTTCCCGCTTTTTTGAAGTAGTGCCGTTTTGGCTTCATATTTTGGATTTCTCATATCTCCCGAACGGGTGTCGTATAAAACTGGTCGAAGAGGCATTGGAAAGCTCTCCAGAAGGACTTTCTTCTTTGATTTTTTCCAATTTCTACATTACCTATGTATTTCGTCAGCGTATTTAAACATCTGTAACTCTACAACCAATCAAGCTGTAACAAAAAATCTTGTAGTTTTGGAATCTCCTTGAAAATGGCTTTCATGCAACACCACTATTCTTTTCCGTTCATATTTTTGAGCGGGCATAACTCCCGAAGACAACTGATTGAAGCGACGTTGATAAGCTCACCGTTATGATTTTTTTTTGATTGTTTTTCAATATTTTAGCACGTACAACTTACAACATACAACTTAGTAAAGAATGGAATGGAATAACTCTCATCTTCGGTGGTTCAACATATTTTCTCTTCGTTCAAAATTTGTTATTTTATTTTTTATCATAATTGCTATAAAATTCATAGTTGATATTTGTAGCTGACAAGACGACCCTGCTGGAGCGATTTGTTTTTGTTTGAAAAACAAATATTATTGCATTCCCCAAACTTAACGTTGTATGACCAACAGCAAATATTTTTCGTTCCCTAATTACCGTCCCTTTTGTTTGTAAACAGCCTTCCTCGCCACCTCTGAACTTGAATAATTTTATCGTTACTCTAATTTTACAAACCGATAACCCAATAGAACGATCAAGTTTATCTCGGCGAATTTCTTTTTAGTTTCCAAGAGGAGAAAACGTTACGTAAATTTCGATTTTTTCAAAGAGCGAACGCTGTCGTGTTGATCCGGACTTTGAAGTATTTGTTCCCTTATCTCCTTTAAATATATTACTTATCCTATTTGTTCGGGTTTCAGAAATTAATTCGAATTCCCGTCTTATCTCTTTGTTTACGAAAAATTCGCCAAACAGAATTACAGAAAAATTTGAACTGAGGAAAGAATTGGTTACTATCTTTCTGTTCGTTTTTTCAGAAACTATGGAGGATAAAATTCCGCTTCACAATCAATTTCACTATCAGGTTCCAGTTTTTATTTAAAGAAAGGTCAAGACTGAACTATAATTTTCCTCTTCTCTTATCAGCTAGTATTAACTTTTATTAATCATGGCATATGATTTGATACAGGTTTTATCATTTTTAAATAGTTCAATGGCTTCGTTGTTGCTCATCGGCGATAGGGGTGACATTGGCCTTTAAAAGGAACCTTAAAACTCAAATTAGAAAAATATATATGGCCAAAAGAATGTTCTTTTCGAGAGCTTCACAACGCCTTTGCGATTAGTTTTCTACGATAATCCTTTCGGGAGTTATGCGCATTCAAAAATATGAGGCCAAACCGGCACCATTCTGAAAAAGTGGAAAACAATAGGCGTGTTGCATATCAAATGAAAGCTATTTTCAAGAACTTTCTAGAACTAAGCAAATTATTATTCCAGCTTGATTGGTTGCAAAGTTGTCGACTTTCAAATGTTGAAAAATGCGTAAAATAAAAAAATCGATGTAAAAGAAAGCTTTTTTGGGAGAGCCTTACTAATAACTCTTCGATCAGTTTTCTACGATAATCCGTTCGGGAGTTATGCTCATTCAAAAATATGAGGCCAAAACGACACCATTCTGAAAAAGTGGAAAACGATAGGCATGTTGCATATCAAATGAAAGCTATTTTCAAGAACTTTCTAGAACTAAGCAAATTATTATTCTAGCTTGATTGATTGTAAAGTTGTTGACGTTCAAATGTTGAAAAATACGTAAAAATAAAAAAATCGACGAAAAAGAAAGTTTTTTTGGGGGAGCCTTACCTCTTCGATCAGTTTTCTACGATAATTCGTTCGGGAGTTATGCGCATTCAAAAATATGAGGCCAAAACGGCACCATTCTGAAAAAGTGGAAAACGATAGGCATGTTGCATATCAAATGAAAGCTATTTTCAAGAACTTTCTAGAACTAAGCAAATTATTATTCTAGCTTGATTGATTGTAAAGTTGTTGACGTTCAAATAATGTTGAAAAATACGTAAAAATACAAAAATCGATGGAAAAGAAAGTTTTTTTGGGGGAGCCTTACCTCTTCGATCAGTTTTCTACGATAATTCGTTCGGGAGTTATGCGCATTCAAAAATATGAGGCCGAAACGGCACCAGTCTGAAAAAGTGGAAAACAATAGGCGTGTTGCATATCAAATGAAAGCTATTTTTAAGGACTTTCTAGAACTAAGCAAATTATTATTCTAGCTTGATTAGTTGTAAAGTTGTTGACGTTCAAATAATGTTGAAAAATACGTAAAAATACAAAAATCGATGGAAAAGAAAGTTTTTTTGGGAGAGCCTTACTAATACCTCTTCGATCAATTTTCCACGATAATCCGTTCGGGAGTTATGCGCATTAAAAACATGAGGCTAAAACGGCACCATTCTGAAAAAGTGGAAAACAATAGGCGTGTTGCATATCAAATGAAAGCTATTTTCAAGAACTTTCTAGAACCAAGCAAATTATTATTCTAGCTTGATTGGTTGTAAAGTTGTTGACGTTCAAATAATGTTGAAAAATTCGTAAAAATACAAAAATCGATGGAAAAGAAAGTTTTTTTGGGAGAGCCTTACTAATACCTCTTCGATCAGTTTTCTACGATAATCCGTTCGGGAGTTATGCGCATTAAAAAACATGAGGCCAAAACGGCGCCATTCTGAAAAACTGGAAACCAATAGACGTGTTGCATATCAAATGACATCTATTTTCAAGAACTTTCTAGAACTAAGCAAATTATTATTCTAGCTTGATTGGCTGTAAAGCTGTTGACGTTCGAATGTTGAAAAATTGGTAAAAATAAAAAAATCGATGAAAAAGGAAGTTTTTTTGGGAGAGCCTTACTAATACCTCTTCGATCAGTTTTCTACGATAATTCGTTAGGGAGTTATGCGCATTCAAAAATATGAGGCCAAAACGGCACTATTCTGAAAAAGTGGAGAAGAATAGGGGTTTTATGCATATTAAATGAAAGCTATTTTCAAGGACTTTTTAAAACTACGCGAATCATTATTGGTTGAAATTATAGAAAAAAGTTTGACGAAAATGAAGTCTCTTCAATCAGTCCGGTAGTTATAACCGACAGTTTTCATTGTCAGCGTTGCCAATCTTCTAAATAGCAATTTTATCTTTCATTTCAGGACTACCAACTCCCGAGCCCGAGAGACACGAATCCATATTTCTTCAATGTTGCGAATCCACGACAGCAATAATAAGCGTAAGTACCTCAAGTTTCTTTCATCGGCGGGGTCCAAAATGGCGAATAGGCACAATACAAAACGCCTACTGGTTCAAACTTGTTTGGTGATGGAAATGTGGCCAAATTGAAAGTTTAGGTTTTGGATCCAACATGCCGGCTGTAGAAGCCATTAGTTTCATAGCAATTTTTAGTTCGATCCAAAATGGAGGCTAGGAGTCGGTGGGAAATTACATTATGACATATTTGTCTAAATGAGTATTAGTAGAGATACCTACAAAATTTCTTCTTGGGACCCAACTTGAAATATTTTCCTGTATTGTGGTCACTAGTACTATTTTTAACGTTATTTGCCATGATCATACTTTCGGTGGGATCCAAAATGGCGCATAAATTTTTTTAATTCAATGTTTTTAGTATAAAAACACTTTCGAGTGGGATCCAAAGTGGTTAGTCTATGTATTTAAGTAGAAAACCTCGGCCATCATGGCTCCCACCAATTAATTATTAGCAATCGTTTCATACGCTCTAAAAATAATTAAATGGGGTCCATAATTGCGAATACCTGCATCCTTATCCAATTTAATAAAACACCATTGATAATTAATTCACTGCGATGTGTGTAACGCGGCTTTGGGCTCCAAAATGGCGACAGTTTCTTTTTTAATAGAAAACTTGTTTCTCTATTTTGGACGTTTGAAGCGATTAAGATGCGAGTTCAAAGTTCCACGTCCACTAGGTGGCGCTGAAAGTGGAAGGCTCCACCGGGCGCCAGATGGCGCCAGTTAAACACGTAATAATGCTTTATTGTACACTTAGAATAAATTTACAAAACAGTCATTAATTTACAACGGGGCCCAACGGCGGTCCCCAACAGTTTTGTGCCCAGCACAAAGTGCACTACTTACATCACAAAAATTTTTGGTATACAGCATACGGATCCAAAAATACTGACATTGACAGGCGTAAGCTCGACGGAATTGACTATAGTTTTTTCTTCTTGGGTTTTGGGCCCCCCGTCAGCACCTGACTCGCCCCCCTCAGCATCAGCATGAACCAGTACACCTGGGGGAGGAGGAGGATCAGGATGCTGATCTTGCATCCGGTGGGCAACGATTGGACGGCCTGCAAGGGGAAAAAAATGACGATCGGGGGGCGCCGGGGGGCGGAGACTTACGGAGATGTAGTCCAGGCCGACGCTGCGCGCGTACAGGTATATCACACAGGGAAACATGGCCACCCTGCAAACAAAAAATGTCCCCAACATGACTAAGCCGTTTATCACGTAGATCCTGGAGGACTTCAGTCCGATTTTGGAAAGGATCCCCCGGGAGGAGACGAAGGGGGTGCTGGCCTCCATCAGGTAGACGAAGCCGAAGAAGCAGTCCCCCAGGCCCCCTCGAAGGTACTGGAAACGGTTTGGTTACATTTCTTTCATTAATGTTGGCAACACTTCTTGCGATTTTGGCGGAAAAAATGGTTTTGACAGATTTCTAACCTGACTGAACTAATCAAAGACTAAGGCTGCGTTCAGAAATGTGACTCCGACTAACACTAGGATAAATTAGAAAGAGATAGAAGCCAGCTTTTTTGAATGGTCAAAGAGAAGACATTTATGAACGCACTCTAGCTGATGTAAAATTTGTAAAATAGAAATGACAATTTTGACAGATACTTCTTGACGGTTGATTCCACCAACATTTAACAGTGCAGCCAACTACTGAAGACAAAAACCACTCACAGTTATCACTAAAAACCCGAAGGCTCCAATAAAAATATGATGTCCAACAATAACGGCATGTGTCTTCACATAATGCAGGAACCCCTCCTCCCTCTTTCCGTCACCATTCACCTGCACGTTGGAGCACTTTGCACAGTGTACCCGATACATCGACCAAATGTCGTAGAAGAAATACGCAGCCCCGAACCATGCATAAGCCTCGGAGATGTAATGGGAAGTCTTCAGCATATCCCTCGTGCAGGAATAGGAACAACAGGTGGCCCCCGTAATACAGCAAAAGAGGGCCTGCACAGCCGAGACCTGCCTTCAATTGATTTCATAATTAATTACTCATTTTCTATTTTTTACTCACTTATTGCTGATGTCGTAAACGTCAGCGATGGATAGTTTGTACGTCTTCATGAACCTCTGCCCGAGGCTTGTCCGCAGCACCAAATTGTTCAACACGTGATACAGGGTGGTGAAAAAAATCACCCCGTAAACAAAGATGGCTATGCCCCGATTAAGGCTGATCCTGTCCTCCCATTCCAGGTCCGACACGGAAAGCACCGCAAGGACTAGTGTCGAAACTACGATGAAAATGAGGGGGATGTGCATGTGGGTCTTCTTTTGCTGCAATTTCCACTAAATTAAACGAGATAATGGGGGGGGGGGGTCATAAAATTGTTAAAATTATGTAAATATTTAGAGGGGGGCCAATTTATGGGCGAACGCTGACATCTGCCAAACAAACGATCCGTTATCGATTATTTATTATTAGATGTCGAATTTGTGGGGCGATTAAAAAAATATCGAGTGTTACCTACCTCTTTTTTGAGGTGGGATATCAGCTGCACTTTTGACTTCATGTTCGGCGGTTGAGTAATCAGAAATTTAACTTAAAATGTGGATTTTATGGTGATTCGTCATTGCTTTCAGTCTTTGATGGGTTTTTCAGTGGAATTGTGAACATTTTGAGGTTAAGGTTAACAGCTGTCAAAAGTGACAGTGGGCGACCGATGATGACAGGCGATGGGTTGATTGGTGTTTTAATTGCTGTGGGCAACTGGCTATGCGGCGGTGTATCAGTGGCTGCATAGCTAAGCCAAAAATTGGAAAGGAAGCTCCCGTTGTCTGTATTCGGTCAATATCTCCATTGCCGTTAGAGATAGCGAAAAATTGTTGAAAATACAAAGTTGCAGAGTGTCAAACAAGGCACATTTTAAATATACAATACTGTATATACAGGCTGCCCCATGAAGAAGTAAGAACACAGTTGCGGATTTAGGGGGGGGGGCGCGAGGAGGCTATCGCCCGAGATCCGTGCCGAATCATAAACTTCGTACATTTCACAAAATTCGTCTGTCGTCCACCGTCCACTGGTTTAAAATTATGGTTTCCCATCAATTCGCCCCCCCCGAGATTGTCTTCTGGATCCGCCACTGATGGAACAGCGTGTATTTCAATTTTTTATTGAATTGGAGACGAACTTAACAAGCTGAAGCTAAGACCTCTAGGTTAAAAATTGGTTGTGATTTAAAAAAACCTATGTTTGTATTGTTACTCCTTAGTGGGACAGTCTATATGCAGGATTGTATTCTTGAAATGTGCCTTGTTTGACCATTTGACCCTTTGCAAACTTGAACTTTATTCAGGACTTTATTAGAAGACGCAACTGGACGCAACTTATTCAGGAGCGCGTTCAGAAATATCACGTAACGACCGTTGGAGCATTTCTTGTCTTCGTTTTACCTTTAGAGAGGGCATCTTCTATCCTTTTCTAATTTGCACTACGGTTAACCAGAACTACGTTTCTGAAGGCATTTCAACACTAGCCCCTGACAAGAATTAATTTTTCGTCCAAAAAATTGATTTGATTTTTACAATATATGCAACCCATTAAACCCTTCGGTAGTGTGACGTGTTGATGCACACAACTAATGGCCCGTTACCACAAGGCAACAACCTCATCATGAAGTCTTTAACCTTTAAAGGTCTCTAAAAGTTCACAAAATCATAAATTTCTCCCAAGTTCCGCAGTTTTCCATTAATTTTCATAAGTTTTCCGCCGCGATCGCAGCGCCCTCCCCCCTATTGGCCTATTAGTCATCCAACATGGCGGATTTGACAGTCGAGATTTTTTCATAACCAAGAAAACAGAGAAAACTTGAAAGAAAACAGTGGGTTTTTCTCAAAACTGCAAGAAAATTCCTCCAATTTTCCCCCCAAGAACCGGTAAGTACACAATCGCCAATTTTAGGCTTCCAAGGGGGCCCACTTTTAACCCCCCCTAATCCACCGCCTACTTCAAGTTTTTCATTTTAACAAAAGTGCTATTTTACTATTTTCATATTTACTATTTATCAATGGCGTCGCTTGATTCAATTGTTTCCACAGATGATGGGATGACCAGGAAATGTCGCAGGACGACAAAAAGAAGTTTTACTGCCGCGAATGGGCCTTTCAGAAGTTGTCTCACTGCCTGGACCAGCGGCCCGTCAGTAAGACATGTGGGGCCCTGCTCCTCGGGGGCTCCGGCTGTGGCAAGACAACCTTTTGCTCGGAGCTGTGTTGGCCCTCGCAGGGCCCCAACGGACGCCAGCAGAGGGCACTAAACCGGCGCCTCCTCTGCTACCACTTCCTCCAAGGCCACAACGAGAAGAGCCTCAGCCTCAGTGAGTTCGTACGATCCCTCGTCACGCAAATCCTCAACCACTCGACTGAAAGCCACCGGGAGCGTTCAATGCGATCAAAAAACATCTCTTACGAACAAAACTTGTCCGAAAACTGCCTGGAGGAGGTTAGTGAGCCCCCTGTCAACCTTCCAATTAACCCTCGAACAATAATCGCAGACTCGTACTTGGAAAAGTTGAAATCTGATCCCGAGATACAAATTGCCTTAAGGGCAAAAAATATCGAGTTAAACCCAGATGACTGTTTGAAGAGGGCGTTGTTGTTCCCTCTTCTCGAGATTGATCCCCCAAAGACTAGTTTGTTCATTCTAATTGACTCGATCGATGAACATTCTTTCGTTTATGCGAACTCAACGCTTACTAGATCGAAGCCTAGAGAGCGCAGCTCTCAGTCTAAAACAATCGCCGAACTTTTAGCCAATCACCATCATTTGTTCCCTCAGTGGCTACTTCTAGTGTGCACTGCAAAGAAACAATCGAAGAGTATAGCTAAAATGTTCACGGGATTCCGTAAGTTAAGCTTAGATGACTTGCGCAAGTCGCAAGTTGTACGTGACGTACAGCAGTATATACTCGCGAGGCTAGATCAAGAAAACAGCCTTAGACAACATATTAGTAGAGATACCGCCGAAATGCTGAATCAACTCCACATAAAAAGCAACGGATGTTTTTTGTACCTAGAAAAGGTGCTAGATGGCGTTAGTGATAACTTTATAGTACTGCGTGAAGTTCGCGAGATTCCCGGAACACTAAACGGACTGTACTTGTGGCTATGCCAAAGGCTGTTCAATCGTCGGCAATTCGCCAAAGTTCAACAACTATTAAACGTGATATTAGCCGCGAAGTGCGCGTTAAACGAACCACTCCTATACGACATCATCAAAGTATACAATCCAAAAATCTCTCCGGAGGATTTCAAAAAACGCTTCAACTTGCTAAAAAGGGTGGTTGTGTTGTCGAAAAACGGGGTTATAAGACTGTTTCATCACTCGTTCGCAGAGTGGTTGCTGGATATCAAGCATTGCACGCAAAAATACTTGTGCAACATACATCACGGGCATTGTATACTAGCCATGTACTATACGTTGCACGCCAAGTATTTGAACAATCAGGAGATTTACGATTACGCGTTTCATTTGACGCGGATGGAGCAGTACTTGAACGAGCCGGCGCAGAAATGCCCGACGGAGATTTACTCGGATCTGAAGGCCTTGCGCGATTTGGTGGAGAAGGAGAAAGAGGAGAAACCGATATACGCCGAAGTTAAGAAGAGTACTGCGTCGGAGGAGAAGATTTTAGACGTTCACACTCTGACGGTACTGTGGCTGACCTTGAGCGGGTGCAACGTGGAGGAGTGCCTCTTGGAGGGCAACGAAATGGCGGGAGTGAATTTCGGAGCGTTCCTACCGACGGATCAGAAAGTTCTGAAGTTGCTCTTGGAGGCGGGGGCGGTGGAACAGGCGGACGAGTGCGAGTACGAGAGTCAAGTGAGTATTTTTAGTATATATTTTTTGAATCTTTGATTTTTTTTGGTGTAGATGTCGATGGCTTCGACCTCGAGCGAGCAGAGTCCGGAGCCGTTGTTTGATCTGCACGATTTGCACGGACAGGCGGCGTTGCACGTGGCGGCCAGGCTGGGACAGGCGCAAGTCGTTAAGGTGAGAATTTGTATATGTTTGTGATGACGAAATTGTTTAACTATTTTTGTGTAAACAGTAGGCTCAAGGTAACCGGATTGTTATTGTTTATGTTGCGGGGAGGCAAAAATAATATCCAGTTGGGAACATTTGACAGAAGACACTGGCAGCCTCAAAACAAGTTTGGTATAAAGCTTGTCACATTAAGTTTGCAGTATCGGCAGCATAGGAAATGCTAAGTTGCGTTTTGCTCTAGGCTAGTTTTTACTCCGGGCTTGTTCCCCGGTCGGGTGACTCAAACCAAGCAACTGAAAGTTAATGGAACAAGGACTATAGGCAAGAAAAGTGGTCAATATGTTAGCATAAATCCATATTGAGGTAGAAGAAAGAAGAAAGAAACCCTGATTAGTTGTACAGCCCTAGAGTTTTAAGCTAGTTTATGCTCTAGTGCTTAAAAATTTTCAAGCCTGATAATTAAAGGCTGGTTTATAATGTGAATAACCCCAACTTTTATTCTCTAGCCTCAAAAATCCAAACATAGGGTTTTAAAGCGGGCTTTCACATCGCCAGGCAACAATCTCTTTATTTATTCTATGGTCTGTCTATGGTCTATTGTTGTCAACAATGAGTCGCCATGGAAATTGGGTGAATCTTGGTCGTGTGGATCCCGGACAGAGTATATAACCGCAAGATATCGCCAAATGTTATATCTTATGAAATAGAGAATATGCAAAACCAATGGCGTGTATCACAAGAGTCACGTGACTAAACAGCTGTAAGCAACACGCTCTACATGGGTTCTTGGTGCAAGGCCAGCCATAACACCTCTTGCAACTCGAATGACTTTTATGCCGCAAAATTGGTATTAGTTGCTTTCCGTCATTACAGACTTTTATTTTATAAAGCTGGTAAGTCTTTTTGATTGCGATATTGGAAGAACTACCAATTTTTCGACACAAAAGCCACCAGATTGGAAAGTGTCGGTAGTACAAACAAAGTGTTATCATGATCCTATCATCAACATTACCCAAGAAAAATCTTCCAGATAAAATCTAATCTAATCTACTGCCGACTCTTGATCTTTAAGGGCCGGTTTTTTCATCTCATGTTAACTTTAACATGAGGGTTGTCACCCTAGTTTCCATTGTGACAACAATTTGTTTCTATGGAAATAACCTCATGTTAAATTTAACATGAGATGAAAAAACCGGCCCTTAGCTTAGTTGATATTTTCTTCGTTGTTATTCTAATATGCTAATTTTTATGTTGGTAATATCCAATCAGAGAATTCCGTTGGTGCAAAAAGGCTAGGGCTGTTGACGTTATTATCGAATTCTACAATGGCAGTAGTTGGTAGCGTGTGTGTTCTTCAATTTTGCGTTAGGTACACGTTAGCAACATGCAATTTGGGCAATTTTATGTCTTTAAGCTGATTCCTCGTATTTTTCCTTTCTTAAAACATTTCGTTATAGATATTATAGGGTGTCTCAAAAAACTTTTTAAAATATTTTAGGGAATAAGTCCGCAATTTCTTAACCGAATTGAATGAACGTGGTCTTGAATTAAAGCCAAAGAATCAGGCTTTCGATCGGAGTGAGCATGAGGTACATGAGGATTTGTCAGACAACGACCAATCGTTATGAGACTCAAGTGGTCTTCAAGATCGTTCTTTTTTCCTTAAAAATCCTTTTTCAGACGTCAATTTGGTTCAACCACTAATTTTCTGTGATTTTTTAAAAAATTCATGTTTTTACGCCTTTACCTATGACTTATTAGTAAAGCTAGTAATACACAAACAGCTTAATTTTCACTTATGAATAATCGAATTTGATGAAAACAGCGGTATTAAGGGTAAATTGGAGAATTATTGCTGAAAATTAAGCTCTATGAGCATTGAAGAACATGAATTGGTTTTGACTTGGGCCTAGAAACATTGTTTTTAGTTTTGAATGAGTGGATGGATTTCAAAAATTTTTACATCAGTTTACAGAGGATTTCTTGTGCTATAAAATTGAATTTATTGTTTACCAACGGAAATTCTTATGTCAAAATTTAATCAGCGAAACTTGACAGCTTGTTTTGACACTTGGAAACGAGATAAACACTGTTGTACACTCATTTTTGACATTGACAGCTGTCATAACCGAATTTTGACGGAAGAAGAAAGCACGTTTACACTAGAGCCTGACTCACATTATCTTATAGTGTAAGTCCTCAACTTAAAAATTCAAAAATTAAACCAAGAGAAGAAAAAACATATGAAAAGCTTGGAAAATGGAAAAATACAAAACATTTTTCAATTTTTTTCTCGACGCAGGTGCTTCTGGAAGCGGGGGCCAACGCCGACCAGGCCGACGCCGACGGCTGGACCCCTCTCCGAGCCGCCGCCTGGGGGGGCCATACCGAGGTCGTCGAACTCCTCGTCAAGCACGCATGCGCACTGGACAGCGTCGACGCAGAAAACCGCACCGCCCTCAGGGCGGCTGCGTGGTCCGGCCACGAGGAAATCGTGCGCATCCTCCTCCAAAACGACGCCAACGTCAATTTGACCGACCACGAGGGCCGCACCGCATTAATAGCCGCAGCGTACATGAGCCACGCCGAAATAGTCGAACATTTGCTGGATTTTGGTGCGGACGTTAATCACGCGGACGCGGACGGTCGCACTGCGCTTTCTGTCGCCGCGTTGTGCGCGCCCCGCCAGCCGGGGGTTAACGTCGTCTCCACTTTGCTCGAAAGGGGGGCCAGCGTGGACCACAAGGACAAGGAGGGGATGACGCCGCTTCTAGTCGCCTCTTTCGAGGGTCACAAGTGAGTCTCGAACCTGCCCCCTCCCAATTTCTATTTTTAATATTTTTTAAAAATATTTTAGGCCTGAATTTCTGTGTTTTGAAGTGGCCCCTTCACATTTTTTATTTTTTTAAAATTCCCAAAAATTACCCACTTCGAGAAAAATAGCTTTGCAGTAAGTTATACAAGGGTGTTCCATTTGAAAGTAAAAAGTTTGTCACTGCCGGTAAAACCGGAAATGGAAAAAATTTCATTAATATTATGTCAGAAAGTGGCCTTTGATAAGTACCTATAATAGATGTTCCAACTTTCAAAAATGTATTCCAAAAATTGTGGTAAAAAGGGGGGTGTGCACCGTGATCATGTGACACCCTGTATATCATTTTGCTAAATACAGGCTCCAATTGTCTGTATTCGGTCGATATCTCCAATTCTGTTGAGATTCGCGATTCAAATTAACTTTGTGACATCACACATAGGAATATTTTGTTGAAAGCGTCCAATCAAATGTCAGCAAAAATTACTGTCATTATATTTCAGCGCTCCGCATTGGTTGGGTTCCCGCAATTCCCCATGTGTGACGTCACACACCAGAGGGCGTTCTCCTTAGCTAGAATCGCGAATAGCGAAAAATTGTTAAATACAAAGTTGCAAAGGGTCAAACAAGGCACACTTTAAAAATACACTCCTGTATACAGGGTGGGAACTATTTAAATGCTCACGATTGGGATCTCGGAAACTATAAGAGATAGAAGTTCACTTAAATTACAAAAAAGTTGCTCTTTTTGAAGGTGATTAAGAATCTGTAAAAAATTCTTCGATATCTTGATTCGGTCCTGAGTTATTCCGAGAAAACTGACATTTTGAAGAAAAAATCATCTTTCTAACAGTTGTAGCTATTTAAATGAAACTTAAAACTTTTACATTTTTGACAGCTGTCAACTCAATGTCATTGGCAGAAGTTTGCTAGGTCTTCTAGATTTTGAAAAACGACAGTCAACTTTTGTTTTTCTTAGGGCCACCACATTGGATTTTAACACGCATAAGACACACAAAAAAATAGTTTTTCAAAAATGTAAAAACCTGGGCTTTCTTCAAAAAAACACTTGAAAGTATTACAGTTCAATTGTTTTCACCTGTCGTAAGAAATTGAAAAAGTCGGTGTACTTTTTACAATTGTTTTCCCCCTAAGGGCTGACTATACAAACAATTCATACCAATTTCAAATCTTGACGATCTGTCAAAAATGTCAAGTTAGTTACATTTTTAAAAACCAAAATTTTTTGTGCATCCAATGGTGTTAAAATTCGATATGGCGGCCATAAGCAAAAGAAAAGTTGACTGTTGTTACTCAAAATCTAGAAGGCCTAAGAAATTTCTGAAAATGCCGTTGACTTGACAGCTGTCAAAAATATAAAAGCTCTAAATTTCATTTAAATAGCATCAACTGTTGGAAAGATATGATTTTTTCTTTAAAATGTCAGTTTTCAGTTTTTTCGGAATAACTCAGGAACGAATCAAGATATCGAAGAATTCTTTACAAACTCTTAATCACCTACAAAAAGAGCAACTTTTTTGTAATTTAACCAAACTTCCATCTCTTACAGTTTCCGAGATCCCAATAGTGGGCATTGTTCCCACTCTAAAAATGTAGAGTTTAATATTTGAAAATTTTTAAATGGCACCACTATCAAATGTTACGGCCATAGGTTGTAAAATTAAATTTGCTTTTCCTTTAATATAAAATCTTCCTATATCGAGGTTTAGTATTTTTCGATTTATTCAACAAAACACAATTTTCATCTTTTTCTTCCTGATGTTTTTAGAAGGTTAGCTCTGACTACATTTCATTGTAGGTGTCAAATGTGTTATCAGGTCAAATGTGTTATCAGTCGAATTACAATTTCTAATCAAAACAAATAGTTTTCAAAAATGTTCAAAATAAAAAATTATTTAATTTTCAGGGACGTTTGCGAGCTGCTCCTGGAAAACGAAGCTGACGTCGACCACTGCGACAACAGTGGACGTAGTCCTCTGTGGGCGGCGGCCAGCATGGGCCACGCCCCCGTCGTCGCTCTTTTGTTATTCTGGGGTTGCTGTATCGACTCTATGGATTCTGAGGGTCGCACTGTACTGTCAGTGGCGGCTGCGCAAGGCTGCGTCGAAGTCGTCCGACAGCTACTAGATCGAGGATTGGACGAACAGCATCGGGACAATTCGGGATGGACCCCTTTACATTATGCGGCCTTTGAAGGTCACCTTGACGTGTGCGAGGCCTTACTCGAGGCCGGAGGCCGAATCGACGAGACTGACAACGAGGGCAAGGCCCCGCTGGCCTTGGCCTCCCAGGGGGGGCACACGGCCCTGGTACATTTATTCATGGAAAAATACAACGCACCCATCGATCAGAGGCCGCACGATGGCAAAACGGCCTTAAGGTAAAGAAAGAGTACTGAAGAAGTTCGTGGTTTGTAAAAAAAAGTTCGAAACAGGTTGGCGGCTCTCGAAGGTCATTACGAGGTCGCTCAGATTTTGCTCTCTCACAACGCCGACATTGATTCCAAGGACGCCGATGGAAGGAGCACCCTCTACGTTCTGGCTTTGGATAATCGATTGGCGATGTCGAAATATTTCATCCAGCAGGGAGCTGACGTTGAAACTAGAGACTTGGAGGTTGGTAGTACTGTTTTCTTATACACTGTACCTACAATTGCACATGCAATTTTTTTCCGTTTGCGAACGACATTAGTAATTCTGCTTATAATGTTCTAATGCGTAACAAATAATGGTTTGCAGGGTCGCACCCCCCTCCACGTCTCCTCGTGGCAAGGTCACACGGAAATGGTCGCTCTGTTGCTAACTTTCGGCAAGTGTCAAGTTGACGCGTGCGACCTTGAGAATCGCACCGCACTTCACTCGGCCAGTTGGCAAGGTCACAGCGACATCGTCAAGTTGCTGCTGGAAAATGGCGCACTTCCGGATCACACCTGCAATCAGGGGGCCACCGCTTTAGGGATAGCTGCACAAGTAGGTTTTAAAGAAGTTTTATAAGATTTACAATAAGTTTAATTTTTTTATCTTATATTTTGCTAATTTTTTTGAAATCGGCTTCGTTTTAAAAGCAATAGGTCTTGGTTAAGTTTCATAATTATTTGGCTTTTAAGATTGTTTTGTCGTAGGAAGCTCTTAAAGTCAAAATAGATTTGCAGTAGTCTTATAGCCTCCCCATAGTAACGATTTTAAGGACAGGTCTTGGTTAAGTTTTATAAGCTCTTGAAGTCAAAATAGACTTGCAATTGTTTACATAGCAAGATTTTAGGACTATCAGGTGTTGGTTAAGTTTTATAACGGCTTTATTAGTGGTCTTATAAGATACTCTTGAAGTCAAAATAGACTTGAAATGGTTTATTAAACCATTGAAACCATTAAAATCGTTGTTATGGGGAAGCTATAAGCTTCTTCGATTAAGAATAACTGGTCTTGGTTAAGTTTTATAACTGCTTAATTAATGGTTTTTAAAGTGTTTTGTCCCAAAAAGTTCTTGAAATCAAAATAGACTTGCAGTGGTCTTCTAGCGTCTCCACAACAACGATTTTAAGGAAAACAGGTCTTGGTTAAGTTTTATAACTGCTTTATTAATGGTTTTTAAGACTGTTTTGTCATAAAATGCTCTTGAACTCAAAATAGGTTTGCAATGGTCTTATAGCTTCTCCATAACAAAAAGTTCTTGAAGTCAAAATAGACTTCTAGCTTCTCCATAGCAACGATTTTAAGAATAACAGATCTTGGTTGTTTTATAGCTGCATTATTAATGGTTTTTAAGAGTGTTTAGTCGTAAAAGGTTCTTCAAGTCAAAATAGACTTGCAGTTGTATTACATAGCAAGATTTTAAGACTTATCCGGTCTTGGTTAAGTTTTATAACTGCGTTATTAATAAAATGCTTTGACATGACCTTAAATTAGACTTGCAATGGTTTTAAAACCTGTAAAACAACGATTTTTAAAGTAACAGGCCTTGGTTAAGTTTTATAACTGCTTTATTAGTGGTTTTTAAGAGTGTTTTGTCGTAAAAAGCTCTTGGAACTCCAAATAAATTTGCAATTAGAGTCTTTGTTTATAACAGTTTTATTTTTAAGAGTTTTGACGTAAAAAGCTGAAGAGGAAATCAGCTTGAAGTGGTTTTAAACTTCCCCCTAGCAACGATTTTAAAAGCAATAGACTTTCGTTAAGTTTTATTGTTTTATTAATTGTTTTGTCTTAAAAATGGTTAAAAATTATGTAATTATTTTTGTAGGAAGGGCACGAGATGTGCGTGGTGGCGCTGCTGGAGCACGGCGCCGATCCCAACCACTCCGACTCGTGCGGACGCAACGCCCTCCGCGTAGCCGCCAAATCCGGCCACCGGGGGGTCGTTCGACTGCTCGAGGAGTACAACGCCCGAAGTCACAAAATGGCGCACACGAGCAGCAGTGCCAACTCCATAACTTCCGCCTCCACCGCCGAAACGAAACCGTCATGCGCAGTGCTGTACCCGGCCGGCGATTGGTCGGAACAGCAGCGCCGCTCGACGGTGTCCCTCGGTAACCACAGTTCGAACTCCAAGTCGAGTTCGAACCTTACCGGTTCGAGCCATTCGAGTCGGCACGGAGACACCAGGGAGAGTGTTCCAAACGCCCAGCCGATGTCCTTCACGCAGCAGCTACAGCAGTGCAGTAGGGGGGGCAAGACGAGGCCCCTCAGCAAACTGCTGTCGCCCCTGCAGAGCGAACCCCAGAGTCCGATTTATGCCTCGCCTCCCCTAAGTCCGGTCCACGATTCTCCGAACATTTTTGGTAAGATTCAGAAAAAACATATTTTAGTAAAAAAACATATTTTTTAGGTGCTTTCAATATTTATCAGCCGGTTTTGAGGCATAACTTTGCGCAGGCGCCGGATAATCACTTTGCCAGGGATACTCACATGAGGATCATTTTGGGGAATTGCAGCGTTGGGGGGAAGGCGGAGAAGAAGGAGCAGGGCGAGAGCAACTCCAAGTCAAGGTTGGTATAAACTGTCATCTGGTGTCTGTCAAATTTCATAATTGTTTTCAATTAAAGTTGAGTAGGCCAGGAGCTTCGATGACAGCTGGTGAATTGTAACCTCTTTTTTGACATTTTACCTACTAAACGAAGTTTCTATTAGACTCCGATCACTATAAGACGGCCAACTGTCCCTCTTTTACAGTAATCGGAGCCTATCTAACTAGTTACAAAAAGACTGCCAACTTAAGGAAAATAAATTTATTTGTTTCCACAGCAACCACAAGCCAAAGCGAAACGGCATAGTGACAAACCCTGCCCTCCGCCTCGTTGCCAACGTGAAGAACGGCCTCGACACCGCTGCTGCCAACCTGCGAAAATCGGCCTCGGGGGCCAACCCCAGCACGAAGACGAACAGTTTCCATTGGCGGAAGGAGACGCCCCTGTAAGATAAATTAACCAATCGCACGACGCGTGCAACTACTAGTCAATAACATGGTGGGTACGACTTTACGAACAAAAAAAAACAGAGTGAAACTATATATTTCTATTTCGTTTGTTTGGAAACTAACAACACTCACCTAGTCTTACGTATATCAAAGATTTTAGTTTTGTATTAGGAGTAGAACTCGACTCGATTCTCTTATTGGCCTAAGTTTCAACGATTCGTTCTTTTTGTGATAGAACTGACGGAGTACACACGGCTTTGCTTTAATTTTGAAATAAAAGTTCAGGATCTCAGCTTTTTTGTATGTTTCAAGCGCGCTGATTTCGACATTAATGCCTTTTTTACGATATAAAACAGTTTTAGTTTTGTACTTTGAAGTTGTGCACTGTACATGTTCCAACAGTATTAAACTGAAATAAATTCGTGTAAAAATTAGGGTGGTTTTATTTAAATCCTGAAATCTTGGTAATGCTAGCAAAAATTGAGGTAAAATTAAAAAAATATTCCAAAAATTAATAGTCGGGGTATAGGCAATCACAGAAGCGAAGGATCTCTGATTTGGATTTTAACTCCGTAGGACTGAAGAATTGAGAAAGAACAATTTTAATATCTGAATATATAGGCAACCAATTATACACCTGCATGTATAACTGGTTGCGGAAAGTATCCGGAGTAAAGAGCTCTTCGAAGAGGTCTCTACTCCGGATACTTTCCGCAACCAGTTATACATGCAGGTGTATAATTGGTTACCTGTACATTCAGATATTAATTTTCCCTAACTCCGAATTTTCAAAAACCGCACGTTTGTATCAGGATCACATAAGTGCGAAGAGGTCTTTACTCCGAATACTTTCCGCAACCAGTTACACATGCGAGTGTATAATTGGTTGCCTATACGTTTAACTATTAATTTTTGAAATTCTCTACTTTCACCCACACACAATTTTAACGTAACTTAGCAGTTTCTGGTGGGTTTGATGCCTCATTGAAACAACTTCATTTTATTTTCATTTTATTTATTAATTTGTACAATATGAACACTTATTAGCTAAGTAAAAAAAAGCATTTGAAAAAAATAAGTCGATCTGAAGTACGTAGAGACGGGAAGCTTGCAGCTGAAAAAAAAAGCAAAATTAGGCACCTGCAGGGCTTTTTGAGCGTTATATTGATAAGACAGCATTGAACAGACAGAATTGTTTGATTTGGTACCATAAAAAATTCATTGCACAGTGTAAAAAAAATCACTTTACTTACTAATTTCAATAAAACTTCCGTTGCACGTCATCCATAGGGTTTTCGATTTGCACATTTATCTGAGGTTTAACCTCAGCAGTTTTATTGGTTTATTTGAATTTTTAATAATCAAATTGCCGAGATTAAATGAGGCTCCTCAGATAAATGATGGAAGTTTTATTGAAATTAGTATTCGCGAAAATCAGCAAAGTGTCTGACATCTGGTGGCAATACTTTAATTACACTGAGAGACAGGATACGGAAATACTTTTAAACGTCCGTCATCATAATTTCGGCTTACGTCAGTCAGTTGTCAGTTGCGAGGTTAGGTAGTAGTTTTGTTCGGAGACATCCTCTCGCTGACTCGAAATTTTGGGAATAATTCTATGGAATTTTCGTTTTGTGTACTTAAGTGGAAACATTGTAAATCCAGGAAAACTTGGCTTTTAAAAAATCCACTTATCGATGGCTTTTAAAAAATCCACGTATCGATGTCACTAATGTCACCAACTGACATTGTCAGGCACGTCACGCTAGAATTCTCACCTCCGACTCCCCAGTGGGGTGAGATCGCCATTTTGTGGTTTAGCAATGCCATCTATTAGCTGCTGATTTTCGCGAATACTTATCTGGATGAGAATTTTTTTTTGACGCTGCTTATTTGTCGTCAAGCGAAGACCAACTTAAAAGAACTAAATATCCCCAGAATTCTGCCCATCTGCACTTAACGGCCCTACTGACATTTCTTAAAAAGTGAATCACCAGCACTAATTGCCACCGACATAAAATAATAAGCTGGAATTAAAAAGCTCAAAGCAAGGGGGTTAAGGTTTCTCTTCTTTTTTTAGACTCGCACAGTATGGTATTGGTGACAATCATTGTAACGCGATAAAATGTCACTCAGTTTTCTCGAACAGAATCCTTGCTCAACGACTTTTAACTTTGTACAGACACTGATGGCCCTACAACTAACTTGTCAAAAATGCCACTATAATCATTGTTACCAACACAAAGAGATAAATTGCCAGCACAAACCTTGAAGCAACTTAAAAAAAATTGTATCAATCATTGTCACCAACATTATTTAAGTAGGTACCAACATAAAATAGTAGAATCCTTGCCCACCTGCACCTAACGGTCGCACGCATTTTTCAAAAACAGTATGTAGTAATAATAATATGCATAAGCCGGAACTTTCAAATCATGATTAAGTTGATCGATACCGCATTGTAACGTTATTAACCGCAGCTGTGGGTGAAATTGCTCCTCTTTATGGTAACAACGCGGTCGGATTTCCAATCGACCCCCGACATTTCCCAGCTCATGAAACGGATTTTTTTCGTAATTTTCTGAAAAACAACAGAATCGTTACGCAACCGCCCGTCCACGCTATGAGGAAACAAAATCGTAATATCCATTAATGGCCGCTTGAAATTGAAAGCAATACACACCGAGATGGACTGCTAATAATAAGGCAACTGTGAAAGTATGAAAGCCACGAATATCTGACCTATCGCCTTCAGGCTCGTTGTGTGCCTTACCGTCCGCAATTAATCCTCGATATTCATGTTAATTTCTATTTTTTTCACCGGTCGTTAGAAATTGTATTTCGGGGTCAACGGTTGGGGGGTCGTGGGTGGGCCATTTCTACGACCCATTAATTATGCAACGCGCGACTCTGTTGCGATTTAATTTCGTGAATAAAAATATAATAAAGAGGTTTTCGTCGTTTCGAGGGACGCGTGCCTGAAAGTTCTGCGTTTGAAATTCGAAAGGCGTCCGCGGTGGGCTCCCCGCTAATATTTAGCCTATTGCCTGTAATCTGTAATGTTTTGAAGGAAGGCGTGAGCGTTCCAGTTTTGAAAAGGTCGATGCCCAAAACTGGCAATACGAATTTAACGAAATTTTGAAATTTTTTAAAGACAAATTTCAATTTTCCCAGTAGGTATCAGTGATATGACAATAAAAATAACGCCAATCGATTAGTTGGGTGCGATTTACTAAGAAACGATACGTCACAATGCGGGTCAAACACTATTTTGAAAATTGGCCAAGCCCATCAGACCATTTGGTTCAAATTTGATGTATTATCAGAATTAAACAGTTTACCATCAAAACGACCCTAGTGTATGCAATTTTAACTAAAAACAAGTTTTATTAATTTTTTTCCAATTATTTCGTTACTTTTACCTGAAAAATTTCAATTTTCTCAGTTGGTATTAGTGCTATGGTTATAAAAACATCTCTAATCGCTTATTTGGGTATGATTTGCTAAGAAACGACAGGTCACAATGTGGGTCTAACACAATTTTGAAAATCGACGAAGCCCACTAGATCATTTGGTCCAAATTGAATTTATGATAAAAAAAATGCAGCAGAGAAGCGGCTGGAACCTCCCCATCACGTGGATCTTTGTATTCTGTGTAGATAGTAGTCAATTCAACAGAATTTTTTTAATCCTTGACTAATTTCGCAATTTTCTGACAAATACCGACATCACCTCGGACATCACCCATCACATTTGACAATATGTTCCTTTTAAGGTTAATCTTTTGTCACCTTTTTGACAATAACTGCCACTTTATGTCATCCACTGTCAGCCCGCTCCCTTTTATTGAGAAAGAATTTTTTCTCTATTTTCTACTGAAATGGCCGAAACTGTGAACACATTTTTAGAACCAGAATTTGATCGCCTTTCTAATGGCGACATAAAAAATGAGGTCTTGTATTTAAAATTTTAAGTTGATATGTTTAAATGGGACTTCCCGTGGGCCAATTGCTTTCAAAAGCCTTTCAGGTCTTCAACGGGTCACCCGATCTCCATGTACCAAATTTCAGCCAAATCGATTCAGTAATTTGGGCTATAATGTATTTTTACTGTTATTATAAAATTTCGCTTTTTTGAACCAAACAGCGCTAAATGCGAATTAATTTTGTCCTATTTAAAACCAGAATTTGAAGACCTTTCTGATAGTGACAATAAATCTTTCAAAAACTTGTTTTTAATGGTCAAATGAAAAAATAATTTTAAATTTGGAAATTGGTGTGCCAAAACGGCACTTTCCGTGAGTCGATTGAATTCAAAATTTGTTCAGCTCTTCGACGTGTAATGCAATCCCCATGTGCAAAATTTCAGCCAAATCGGTTCAGGGGCTTGGGCTGTACCGCGATTTTAAAGTCCGATAAAAATCAATTTTTTCTTTATTTTTGGTCAAAAGGGCACTAAGAATGAATACACTTTTAGAAGCAGAATTTGAAGGTCTTCCTTATGGTGAAGTGAAAAATGGGGGTTTGCATTTAAAATTTAAAAGTTGATGTGCCAAAATGGCATTTCCGGTTGCACGATTGGCTCCAAAAGCTTTTCAGATCTAAGTTAGGTTACGAGATGCCTATGTTCCAAATTTCAACTAAATCGGTCTAGTAGTTTTGGCTGTGGCGTGATTACAAACGAACGTACGAACGTACGAACGTACGTACGTACGTACATACACACAGACACATTTTAAAAACCCCTTTTTTGGGTTCCTGAGACCTCAAAACGTGAAGATCTGGTGCTATCTCAAATTCGAAAATTTTAGTGATTGCAGTAACCTCCCATTTTTTTAAAATTGTGATGGGGTTGGGGAGGTTAAAAATTCGACATTTTAACATCAAAATGATTCCAGTGTGTTCAACGATAAATAAAAATGAGAATTTTATCGATTTTATCGTTAATTCAATAGAAAAATTTCAACTTTCTCAGCTGGTATGAGTGATACGATTGCAAAAACGTCTGCAATCGCTTAGTTGTGTGTGGTTTGCTAAGAAACGACAGGTCACAATATGGGTCTAACACAATTTTGAAAATCGGCCAAGCCCACTAGACTTTTTGGTGCAAATTGAATTTATGATGAAAAATTCGACATTTTAACATCAAAATTATTCCAGTGTGACCAACAATAAGAAAAATGACAATTTTATCGATTTTTCGTTAATGTCAATAGAAAAAATTCAATTTTCTCAATTGGGATAAGTGCTACGATTATAAAAACATCTTCATTTGCTTAGTTAGGTGTGATCTATTGAGAAACGAGAGGTCACAACGTCGTTCCAACGCTATTTTGAAAATCGGTCAAGCCCACTAGACCATTTGGTCCAAATTGTTCAGTTTTCACACTTATTAAATCAAAGTTGTTTTTTCTTTGTTCAAAACTATTTAAATGCGATTTCCACTAAAAAAATTCGAAATTTTAGCGTTTTCTGAAAAAACATAGCACCTTTTTCAAAACCAAATTTAATTTTTTCGGTTTTTTTTGGTCCCGTTCTTGCGTAACCATTCCCTAACACTCTGTTAATCATCTTTTCCTAAAAAGAAACATCATCACACTCTAAATTTAACCCCAAAATACAGAATTTTTAAATTTTAGCACCATAAAAAGTATATAGGTTCCACAGAAAACCATGCATCTAGGATTTTCTATCGATAGATCTCCGGCTTTCACTTCGCTCGAACTTTTTGAAGGCAAAGGTCGCGAACGAGTTCACTTATCTCAATAATCGAATCGTATTTTTGCATCCCACGTCCATTTCTCCGGTCTAGACCCGAGACGGATTGTTTTCGGAATATTTTCGGAGTCAATTAGCGCAAACAATGGCCGGTTTCTTTTCCCAGGACTATCTCTCACGTCCCCCCTAGT
The DNA here is from genome assembly GCA_963924575.1 of Pycnomerus fuliginosus. Taxonomy (NCBI): domain Eukaryota; kingdom Metazoa; phylum Arthropoda; class Insecta; order Coleoptera; family Zopheridae; genus Pycnomerus; species Pycnomerus fuliginosus. Next base: position 17,124,157 of record OZ004625.1, on the reverse strand, counting down.
AATTGCACGAAAATAAAAGTTTCAACAGCGCATCTTAATTGGAACGTTAATTGCCCAATTCGCTTTTGGATTAAAAAATTCATCGCACGCGGAAATACGCCTTCACATGTCCGACGATGAAAAATCCTTTGAACTATCACTTTTAATGACCGTCGGCGGAATATTGTGTTGGTAATGTCCCAGGAAGTATGCTGTTCATGTTCGGATTTGCTTTCACAATCCGATCGTTTATTTCCGATAAGTCACTTTGGGATTTTTTTTTCAGGGTTTATTTTTAAAATGTAGTAGCAGATCGGGTATTCAGAGCATGACCGTAAAAGATTTATAACGATTGCGTAATCCGTGTGCTCGATCTTCTTAATTTATCGAAGGTAAACATTGCGGCAATTAAAATTCACGCGGATGATTTATGCAAGATTCGTCGCAGCCGGAGGGCTTTCCGCAGGGGGAAGCGCTTTCCCCTGCGCTTGTCTAAATCACTCAGATCTGTAATTAGGGAATTGAAATTTGATGATTGGCAACACTTTTTAACACTTGACGTTGTTTACCTTTCATTTAGCACCGATGTGCGTGATGTCAATGGAAAACACGATGATTGTGAAGACATCAATTATTTTTAGGTCTTATAAAAATATCGATAATTTCTTGGGTAATGTTGCATTTCCCTATTTCTTAGTGACATTTCACTCCAAAAATGCGGTAACTCTGTCTTCTAGTCACCTCTGCTATTGAATATGTTTCTCTTTTTCTTACTCACCCACAATATTCCGATGCAAGGAAAGCTTTAACCTTTAGAGCTTATTCACAACCACTTTGCGTACGTAACATAACAAACTTTAACAATGATCAACAATTATTCATGACAGTTTCTGACTTTTCTAGCAATTGTTGATGATTGTTAAACTTTGTTATGTCACGTACGTAAAGTGGTTGTGTATCAGGTTTAAAAGATAGATCATTTTGAACAAAAAGGATCAATTTTTATTAAACACTAAAAATTATTAATCCCAGGGTCAACGAAGTGAAAAATGGCGGCTCTGGGACTGTACGAGAAAAATGAAATTTAGTAGAAAATGGGCTGCTGTTTTTTCGAAAGGAAAAACATCGTTTTTTGCGAAATCGACGTTAACTAAGTCAAAAATGGCGGTTCTAAGACAATACGAGCAATACCAAAATAGAAAAATTACATCAGAAAATGGGCTATACCATATTTTGAACGAAAAAAATTAAAAACACATTTTATTGGGCAATGGTCAAGTCTGCATTACTAAGTACACCTTTGTATAAAAACAGCCATTTTGCTTAATGAAAAAGTGGTTTTTGCATAATCAAAGGGCTAAGGAGGGCAAACTCAAAATAGTCCTATAACATATCGTTTTATGCTAAATCGACGTCAACTAAAATGGCGCTTTTACGAGAATACGAACAATACCATCACAAAAAAATTACATTTTAACCTCCCCAACCCCATCACAATTAAAAAAAAATGGGAGGTTACTGCAATCACTAAAATTTTCGAATTTGAGATAGCACCAGATCTTCACGTTTTGAGGTCTCAGGAACCCAGAAAAGGGGTTTTTAAAATGTGTCTGTGTGTATGTACGTACGTACGTACGTACGTTCGTACGTACGTTCGTACGTACGTTCGTACGTTTGTAATCACGCCACAGCCAAAACTACTGGACCGATTTGGCTGAAATTTGGAACATAGGCATCTCGTAACCTAACTTAGATCTGAAAAGCTTTTGGAGCCAATCGTGCAACCGGAAATGCCATTTTGGCACATCAACTTTTAAATTTTAAATGCAAACCCCCATTTTTTACGTCACCATAAGGAAGACCTTCGAATTCTGCTTCTAAAAGTGTATTCATTCTTACTGCCCTTTTGACCAAAAATAAAAAAAAAATTGATTTTTATCGGACTTTAAAATCGCGGTACAGCCCAAGCCCCTGAACCGATTTGGCTGAAATTTTGCACATAGGGATTGTATTACACGTCGAAGAGCTGAACAAATTTTGAATTCAATCGACTCACGGAAAGTGCCGTTTTGGCACACCAATTTCCAAATTTAAAATTATTCTCTCATTTGACCATTAAAAACAAGTTTTTGAAAGATTTATTGTCACCATCAGAAATGTCTTCAAATTCTGGTTTTAAATAGAACAAAATTAATTCGCATTTAGCGCTGTTTGGTTCAAAAAATCGAAATTTTATAATAACACTAAAAATACATTATAGCCCAAATTTCTGAATCGATTTGGCTGAAATATGGTACATGGAGATTGGGTGACCCGTTGAAGACCTGAAAGGCTTTTGAAAGCAATTGGCCAACGGGAAGTCCCATTTAAGCATATCAACTTAAAATTCTAAATACAAGACCTCCTTTTTTATGTCGCCATTAGAAAGGCGATCAAATTCTGGTTCTAAAAATGTGTTCATAGTTTCTGCCATTTCAGTGGAAAATACAGAAAAAATTCTCTCATTAAAAGGGTGCGGGCTGACAGTGGATGACATAAAATGGCAGTTATTGTCAAAAAGGTGGCAAAAGATTAACCTTAAAAGAAACATATTGTCAAACGTGATGGGTGATGTCCGAGGTGATGTCGGTATTTGTCAGAAAATTGCGAAATTAGTCAAGGATTAAAAAAATTCTGTTGAATTAACTACTATCTACACAGAATACAAAGATCCACGCGATGGGGAGGTTCCAGCCGCTTCTCTGCTGCATTTTTTTTTTTTAATCAGAAAATGGGCTAAACTAAATTAGTTTATCGAGGAAAATAAAAAACACATTTTGTTGGTTAAATTTGCAGGACCAAGTACAATGTTGTATAAAAGCAGCCATTTTGCGTAATGAAAAACTGGTTTTTGCATAATCAAACGGCTAAGGAGGGCAAACAAAAAATCGTCCTCAACCCTCGTGTAACATATCGTTTTATGCTAAATCGACGTAAACTAAGTGAAAAATGGCGGTTCTAAAACAATTCAGCAATACCAAACTAGAAAAATGATATCTTTAATACGAAAATGGGCTATATTATATTTTTTTATCAAAAAAAAAATTAAATTAAAAACACATTTTGTTAAATCTGCAATATCAAGTACAATTTTGTATAGTACATCTGAAAATGGGCTATACTACTTTTTCTTAAAAAAAAAATTAAAAACGCATTTTGTTGGTTAAGTTTTGTATAAAAACAGTCATTTTGGTTAATGAAAAACTGATTTTTGCATTCCTAATCAAAGGGCTAAGGACGGCAAACTCAAAATTGCCCTAAACCCTAGTGTAACATAATACGAGTAATACCAACTGAAAAAAACTACATTTTTAATCAGAAAATGGGCCAAATGATATCTTTTTACAGAAAAAAACAAAAAAACACATTTGTAGGTTAAATCTGTGGAACCAAGAAGTACATTTTTGTATAAGAGTAGCCATTTTGCTTAATGAAAAAACCTATGCTAAATCGCCGTCAACTAAGGGAAAAATGGCGGTTCCACGACAATACGATACGAGGAATACCAACCGACAAAAGTGACATTTTTAATCAGAAAATGGACTAAACCATATTTTGTATCAAAAAAAAAAATAAAAAACACTTTGTTGGTTAAACCTGCAGTAGCAAATACACCTTTGTATAAAAACAGCCATTTTGCTTAAAGAAAAACTGGTCTTTTCATAATCAAAGAGCTAAGGAGGGCAAACTCAAAATCGTCCTAGACCTTCATGTAACATATCGTTTTATGCTAAATCGACGTCAAATAAGTGAAAAATGGAGGTTCTACGACAATACAAGCAGTACCAACCCAGAAAAATCACATTTTTAATCCGCAAATGGACTAAACTATATTTTTTTTATAAATAAACAAAAATATATTTTGTTGGTTAAATATGTAGTACCAAATACACGTTTGTATAAAAACAGGCTTTGCTTAATAAAAAACTGATAGGGCATACTCAAAATGGTTTTAAACCCTAGAGTAACGTCGTTTTATGCTAAATCGATGTCAACCAAGCGAAAATTTGCGGTTTTACGACAATTCGAGCAATACCAACCGAGAAAAACAAAATATTTAATCATAAAACGGGCTAAACCAGTAAAAAAGTGTTTAGCTAAAAAAATGCCATTTCTCAAAAAAAATTTCACCCGTTGGAGAATCTTCACTTTCTCCACATCGGAAGCCATCCGCAATCGACAAAAACGATGTCAATTGTCCTCCTGCGTTTCGAAGCCACAGCCGACCTTGACCATCGTGCGGCACCGAATGTGTGTCAAAACGAAATCGAAACCGGCAAGAAACTCTCCGTTTAGCACCTCCTAATTGACGATCAAACGGGAAAATTTATCGATTAGAAAAAAAACAAGCAGAAGCACTCCGCCAACAATGCTACCGCGGAATTTCCTGTTTACGAAAGAAAGTGCAATGGCGATCTTGCGAATTCGCCTTGAGAACCTCCCATTATCCGTTGCGTTAGGATTCTATCCCACGCCCCAATTTTTCGCCAGGAAAAACGATCTTTTCCAAAATTATATGGGTTTTTAACACCGGCGCTAAAAGTTCAAAATGGAAATACCGCACTGGAAATGAAATCATCGCCACAATTGACCCTAAAAAACCGTTAGTAGAGCGATTTTGTAATGAAAAACAATTTAAGGCTAGAATTGTATGTGTTTTTAACACCGGGTACTAAGAGTTCAAAGTGAAGCTGCGTGTCTGAAAATTGAGTCATCGCCTCGATACCGACAAAAACACGAATGAATTAGTTAATGGAGCGATATGTAAATGCTGAACCGGTTCGCCGCACTCAGCTGCTTCCATAATTCGATAAAAATTATGATGATGATTTCCACTCAATTAAGTAATCCGCAGACATCGAAATTGGATAATTCTCGACCAATGCACGAAAATTAAACCTTATTGAAGCGCAGTAAAAGTAATTTTTCTTTGTGAAGTGAATGTAAAAGCCCGCATACGAAACGATCCTGTGTGAATCTTCTCGTCTAGTGGGGGATTTGTCTATTTAAACTATGTGGGATGAATCGAATACATCATTTGATCGTGGTTTTGTGCTTTGGCGAGATGAAACCGTTTCTGGTATGTCGGATTTTTCATATTTTCTTAATTACTGTAGAAATTTTTGCTAGACGTGAAAATGGCGTTCAAAATTCTCAAGAAAGTAAGTTACTCGGCTTTGGGACACGAAAAAATTAGAGAAAACTCATTTTGAGGTAGAACTATATATTTTTAGCACCGGTGCTAAATGGAAAATACGGTTTTCAAATTTAAAAAATCTGTTCAAAATACACTTTCTAGGGGTTAAAAAACAATTTTTGTTATTTTTGCAGATACTGACTACTTTGGTGGCCTTGGGCAGCGCGAGGCCGGAGGCCGGGTACAGCTACAGTCCCCCGTCTAGTTCCTACGGTGCGCCGAGTGGCGGCGGCGGCGGCGGTGGATTCGGGGGCGGCACCGGAATCGGAGGTGGATTCGGTGGAGGACATGGTGGGGGCGGCGGCGGATTCGGAGGTGGTGGAGGACACGGAGGAGGCGGCGGCGGCGGAGGATTCGGAGGTGGTGGAGGTTTCGGAGGCGGCGGAGGATTTGGAGGAGGCGGCGGCGGAGGATTCGGGGGTGGATTTGGCGGCGGTTTCGGAGGCGGAACCACCGTTCAGAAACACATCTACGTGCACGTGCCGCCCCCGGAGCCCGAGGAGTTCCACCACCAGAGACCGATCCACGTGGGGCAGGCACAGAAACACTACAAGATAATCTTCATCAAGGCCCCAAGCGCGCCCGCCCCCACCGCCCCCGTCATACCGGTACAGCCACAGAACGAAGAAAAGACGTTGGTGTACGTTTTGGTTAAGAAACCGGAGGAGGCGCCAGAAATCAACATTCCCACCCCCGTCCCCACCCAACCCAGCAAACCAGAAGTATACTTCATCCGCTATAAGACTCAGGTAAATTATAATTGTAATTAAAATATTCGCAAAATATTTTAAAAATATTCACAAAATATTTTTAAAAAAAATTTAAAATATTTTAAAAATTAATTACATAAAATGGGTTTATTGACTTTCAAATCGGAGGATGGGGCAATTGCTAATTTCTCTAATCATCTGCCAAGCGGAGAAAGTCTCCGCTTTCATCGTGAGATACCGTTGACACGTATTTGTTTCACAGAAGGGTGCCGGAGGCGGCGGCGGCGGATTCGGAGCCGGAGGCGGCGGAGGATTCGGAGGTGGAGGCGGAGGCGGCTTTGGAGGTGGAGCCGGAGGCGGCTTCGGAGGTGGAGGCGGCGGTGGATTCGGAGGAGGATTCGGAGGCGGACACGGTAACTTATTTCCTTATTAGCGCATTCAATTTTCGAAATAATCTCGTCAAATACCACTCGCGCCTCGTTATTCTAATCGGTAAAATTTTGGAAATAATATTCTAATTGATTGAAATTGCAGACGAAGGACTCGGAGGCGGCATTGGAGGCGGTATCGGAGGTGGAATTGGAGGCGGTATCGGCGGTGGCCACGGAGGCGGTGGCGGTGGCGGCCACGGAGGCGGTGGCGGTGGCGGCATCTCCTCAAGCTACGGCGCTCCTAGCAAATCTTCTGGTGGTCCTTATTAAACTCAGTTACCTCGGTGACGTCGTCATGACGTCACCAAAACGGCTTGTGCGATGCGGGGGCGGCGATTGGTGCACGGGCGAAAAGTCCCGTTTTAAGACTTAGCTCGCCGTATTTGATTGTTGGGGGAATTTCGTTCTGCATCGGTCGCTTCCGTATTTTTGTAAATATTTTATATATTTTTGTAATTTTTTTTTCAAGAATACGGTGACAAATAAATGTATTTTTATAGATATGATTTACTTTTTTCGTTTTGAGGTTGGTTGATAAAAGTTGTAAAATCTTAGATCTTCCTTTAGCACTAATTTATACACTGGGAGGTTGGTACTGGAATGTTACTTTTTGACTTATTTAAAAGCCCTTAGAGATGAGTAATAATAATTGAAAGTGTTTTCAGGTTGGTAATTCTTCCTATAACCTTGAACTAGTATCTGGGAAATTTTTACTATTAGCGACTTTTATGCCACTAAGTTTGTAAGAAACGAACTCCAATGCCTGAGATTAAGTTTAACTTTAACCAAAATTCTTCTCTACAGTTTTAATAGTTATTATTAATGGTTTGTAAGTTGGCGATATGGGACGACCATTTTAAAGAACAATTTCGCTAATTTCTGCTCTTAGGTTGGTAATAACGTGCAAATATCTACAGAATTTTCTAATGGAATACTAGGTTCTGTCAGTTTCTTTCAAAATTTGCGATTTGTAACACTGAAACTAGCGACTTAAGCATATATAAACTTCCGATGTCGAGAAATAAGTTCATTACATTTTTTTGCTATAAAGTTGGTACTACTGGTAAGTTTTTGGCTGTCAGGTTGGTAAGCTTAACAATAAAGCTTAACCAGAACTATTCTCAGCAGTTTTAATAGTTATTATTAATGCTTTGTAAGTTGGCAATACTGGACGCCTGTTTGAGAGAACAATTTATCTAGTTCGTGTTTTTAGGTTGGTAATAACATGGAAATATCTATAGAATCTTCTAATGGAATACTACGTTCAATGTCTTCAACTTTTCGGATTGGCAACACTGAAACTAGTGTATTTTATGAGTAGGTAGTAAACAAAGTCTTGCCACAAATTGTTTACTACCTACTCATAAATATTACAAGCCACTTCGAGGATGGACCTTTTCTTTAAATTAGTGTATTTTAGTTCACAAACTTATCATATCAGCCAATTTTCTTGTCACAAGGTTGGTAGTGCTTTCGATGAATTGCTAACAGTTTTCTGGTGTTTTATTGGCTGTCAGGTTAGTAACAAAACAATCAGTTTGGCAATAAAGACTTCAACCTGAGCTATTCTCTAGAGATTTAGCATTAATGCAGTTTGGACACTATCTATTTGAAAAAATAATTCGATTTTCCTATCATGAGGTTGGTATCGCCCTTGAGAAACAGTTTTCTGCTGCTTTGTTTGCAAAGTTGGCAACAAAATAACCATCTTGACAACATACCTTTGACCAGAACCTGCTCTACAGAACTCTAACATTAATATCTTACAAGTTGGCAATACGGAATATTTATTTGAAAGAATAAGTCAACAGTTTATTATTAGGAGGGTAATGACATGCAAATACAGCGTTATTCAGAAAATATGTGATTACGGGAGGCTATGGAAACAAGTGAATCGCAATCTATGGAAGACGTACAGTCTCCAGACAAAAAATGACAATGTCATTTGTTTCGATAGTCACTCGTTATCACATATTTTCTGAATAGCACTGTTATCTGCGACTTCTCCAGATTATGCTGCTGGATTCAGTAACGTCAATTTTGCGATTGGCAACACTGCAACAAAGTTTTCAAGCCATCAGCAGATTTTTCTATCGGTAAGGTTGGTAGTACTTTCAGTGAATTTTATTTCACAAGGTTTGTATCATCTTTACCAACAATTTTCTGGTGTGTCGATAACAAAATAACCATTTTGGTAGTACTTTTATCTTTTATCGAATTTGATTTCATAAGGTTGGTACCGTCTCTGCCAACAGTTTTCCAGTGTTTTGTTGGTAACAGTAAAACTTAATAGAATATACCTTTAATTATTATTTGCATTTGGCAACAGTGAATCAATGTAATGAGGTAATTTTTAAAAATTTAGTGCATTTTGACTATTAAAACCTTTTTCAAACGGTTGGCAACAAAATCTAGCGCCTTTTTTTCAGCACGTTGACACTTTAACCTACTACTAACCTCTACAGCCAGGGGTGCCACGCCGGATCCATCCTGCACAAATTATCGTGACTGTTCGCAGCATTCACCAGTGTCGCCACCTAAACAAAACTTAAAATCCCCAACTCCACTTCTACCAACCTCACTCACCTTACTATCCACTCCGTCGAAATGCGCCAAACTGTTCAATCTGTTCGAAATCGACGTCACAGCCTTGTTGACCATATTGACGATCTGCTCGCTGTCCGTCAACTTTTCAAGGTTACCCCCCAGCGCCTCCTCCGGTTTTTTCATCCTGGACAAAATCATCTCGTCCTTGAGGATGGGCTTCAAAATGGCGGTGACCTTGTAGTTGGGGTAGGTGAAACAACGTGCAGTCGCTATCATGGAGGCCGTCAACGGCCCACTTATCCCGATCGACGAAAGATATTCGATGATGTTGGGCGTCAGGCGGAATGGTACTGGTCTAGTTGTGTCTAGTTCACCTGTTCAAAACGTCAATCGGGCTCCAAAATGGCGGGGGGACTTACCGGTGCCGTCGTCCACGTCGAACTTGAAGTAGGATATGTTCATTAAACCCGAATCTTGATGTAGATGCATCATGTCGGGATTAAGTCGGGTCAGGTGTAGGACATATTCCGCGAAGCAGGCTAGTGCTAGTTGTAGGGTGAACATTTTTCTGAAATGCCAGTAGTCTGTGGCTGAGGGGAAGGTTTGGACAGCCCAATTCTTCAGAAGGGTTCTGGGTACCATATTGGTTTGGACACCCTTCAGAATATCTCTGTAGACTTGATGGCTGGCCTTGATGCCTCGACCTTGAACCCCCGAGAGCCTCTCGTAGTAGTATTTGATTGGTTCGTCGTGCTCGATCTTAAGCTTGGCACACCTGCCCAAAAAATAGGTATTTTCACTTTTTAAAGGTTGGTATTTCTATCTTTTCTAATACTAAGAAACGCTTCTAGGTTGTTAGTGTTGAATTGGTATACTATACATACGTTCATATTTAGCCCAGGAGTTTTGGATTTTTTTGAAAGAAATGAGCATACGATTCGTCTTTTATGGCCAATCGAAGTTTCACAAAATTTAAAATTTTGACGTTTTACGTTGTAACTTAAGAACGGATCATCAGAATGGTTGAATTGATGAAAATTTTGGATTTTTTTGGAAGAGATGAGCATACGACGTGAAAAAGGAATGAAAATTCTTTTGTCTTTTATGGGTATTGACTATTAACCCACTCACCCCTTTTTGAAAATGTCCAAAAGAGAAATCGACGCCGGATTGTCCTCGACCAAGCGGATCTGCTGCGAAACCGCCACCACCCTAGGTACCGTGAAATGGAGGAACCTCCTGGCGGTCTCCTTCTGGCGCCCGAGACAGTGATTGAGCATCCTCAGGAGTTGCAGGACGCGTTCCTCCCGTCTCGCGTCTACCAATCCCGAGTCGTTCACGACGAGGTAAGGGTAGATCTTGCCGTTGTGACCTCGGATGTACAGTCTGCGGGCCGAGGCGTTGTGTTTTTGGACGACGTCCACGCGAGGCATGAACCTCGTTATGCGCACGTAGTAATTGTTGTGTTTGGGGATGAGGAACTCGCCGGGGATCTCCACCTCGGCCGTTTTCAGGGTGAAATTGGAGAGGAAACGACATTTTTCCTCGATCAGGAAGGACCTGCGAGGAAAACACGCCCGTATACTAAATTTCAGTCAAATCGGCGAGGTGGCTTGAGTTTACGAACGTACGTACACACATACAGGGGTATTTCAAAAACTACTTGATACCAATGAATGGTAGTATCCCAAATTCGAACATTTCAAGGTAATTGAAAACACTGAAATTTCAATCTAGAGATCGCCATTTACTTGCACAGCCTCCTACAATTCTCCCTATACAAACCATGCCCAGTGATGACGTCATCACGGCGACGCTAAAGGGGGACGCCCTCGGGTGTGTGACGTCAGACTGGGGAAACTATGAGAAAAAAGCCAATGAGGAGCTCTGAAATATAATGACACGACATTTTTGCTAGCATCTGATTGGACGCTTCCAACAAAATATGCTAATGTCTGACGTCACAAAATTAATTTGAATATGTGGTTATAGGCGTTATTTCTCAATTTTATGTTTTTAACCTCCCCACTCCACTTCACAACTTAAAAAAAAAGGGAGGTTACTGCAATCACTAAAATTTTCGAATTCGAGATAACACCAGATCTTCACGTTTTGAGGTCTCAGGAACTCAAAAAAGTGGTTTTTAAAATGTGTCTGTGTGTATGTACGTACGTACGTACGTACGTTCGTACGTACGTTCGTACGTTTGTAATCACGCCACAGCCAAAACTACTAGACCGATTGGGCTGAAATTTGGAACATAGACATCTCGTAACCTAACTTAGATCTGAAAAGCTTTTGGAGCCAATCGTGCAACCGGAAATGCCATTTTAGCACATCAACTTTTAAATTTTAAATGCAAACCCCCATTTTTCACATCACCATAAGAAAGGCCTTCAAATTCTGCAACTAAAGATGCATTCACGCTTAGTGCCTTTTTGACAAAAATTCTAATATTCGAGATTTTTTGACGTACTTTAATAACGCCATACAACCGAAACCTCTGGAACCATTTGGCTGAAATTTTGCACACGGAGCTTGTATTATCCGCCGAACAGCTGAAATTTTTTTGGAGGCAATCAACATACGGAAAGTGCCGTTTTGGCACATCAATTTTCAAATCTAAACATTCTTTCATTTTACCGTCTTAACAAGTTTTTGAAAATTTTATTGTCACCATCAGACAGGTCTTCAAATTCTACACCTTTTCCAGTAGTAGTTCAGAAAGCGTCAATTGATTTTCAGAATAGTCAGTTGAATTTCAGAATCCGTCAATTGTAGTTCAGATTAATCAATTCAAATTCAGAATGCGTCAGTTGTATTTCAGAATAGTCAACTGAATTTCAGAATACGTCAATTGAATTTCAGAAAGCATCAATTGAAATTCAGAATCCGTCAATTACAATTGCTTTTGATGCTTTCCGAAATTCAATTGACGTATTCTGAAATTCATTTGACTATTCTGAAATACAACTGACGCATTCTGAATTTGAATTGATTAATCTGAACTACAATTGACGGATTCTGAAATTCAAGTGACAATTCTGAAATTCAACTGACGCTTTCTGAAATTCAATTGACGCTTTCTGAACTACTACTGGAAAAGGTGTAGTTTTATAAATAAGATAAAATTCATTCGCACTTAGTGCCCTTTGGATAAAAACTCGAAATTTTGTAAAAATACTAATAATGCATTAGAGCCCAAACTAGTGAATCGATTTGGCTGAAATTTGGTACGCGGACATTAGGTGGCCCGTTGACGAGTTGAAGCAATTGGAAGCGGTTGGTCCACGGGAAGTGCCCTTTTGGCATATCAATTTTAAAAATTTTAGATACAAGGCCTCCATTTTTGATGTCACCATAAGAAAGGCCTTCAAATTCTGCTTCCAAATATGTATTCACTCTTAGTGCCTTTTTGACAAAAATCTAAAAAATTAGAGATTTATAACGTACTTTAAAATCACGGTACAGTCCAAACCATTGAACTTATTTTTGGCTTAAATTTTGTATGTACATGAAGATTGTATTACCCGTCGAAGAGCCTAAAGGTTTTTTTAAGCAATCAACCCACGGCGAGTGCCATTTGTGGCACATCAATTTTGCATTATAACTGTATTCATTTAACCATTTAAATCAAGTTTTTGAAAAATTCATTATCACCATCAGAAAGACCTTGAAATTCTGGTTTAAGTAAAGCAAAATGCATTTATACTTTGCCCTTTAGGCAAAAAAAAAACAGAAATTTTGTGGAAACATTAAAAACACACTACAGTCCAAAGTACTGAATCGATTTGGCTGAAATTTGATATATGGAGATTGTGTGACCCGCTGAAGAACTGGGATACTTTTGAAAGCAATCGGTCCACGCGAAGTGCCATTTTGGCATATAAACTTTAAAATTTGAAATGCAAAGATTCCTTTTGTCTTTATTAACTGCTGGATTTTGGGTACATTATCAGATTAGAGTGAATAGGGTGTGATTAGTGAACGAAAATCATCAATTTCTCCGCGCCGGCCGTTGATATAGGTAATGTTCATTTAATTTCTGAGCATTTTAACCTCCCCACTCCACTTCACCATTTAAAAAAAAGGGAGGTTACTGCAATCACTAAAATTTTCGAATTCGAGATAAGACCGGATCTATACGTTTTGAGGTCTCAGGAACCCAAAAAAGTGGTTTTTAAAATGTGTCTGTATGTATGTACGTACGTTCGTACGTACGTACGTTCGTACGTTCGTAAACACGCCACAGCCCAAACTACTCGACCGATTTGGCTGAAATTTGGTACGTGTGCATGTGATAACCCAACTTAGATCTGAAAAGCTTTTGGAGCCAATCGTGCAACCAGAAGTGCCATTTTGGCACATCAACTTTTAAATTTTAAATGTAAACCCCCATTTTTCACGTCACCATAAGAAAGACCTTCAAATTCTGCGTCTAAAAATGTATTCATTCTTAGTGCCCTTTTGACCAAAAATAAAAAAAAATTGATTTTTATCGGACTTTAAAATCGCGGTACAGCCCAAGCCCCTCAACCGATTGGTCTGAAATTTTGCACATGGGGATTGTATTACACGTCGAAGAGTTGAACAAATTTTGGATTCAATCGGCCCACGGAAAGTGCCGTTTTGGCACACCAATTTCGAAACTTAAAATTATTCTCTCATTCACCCATCAAAAACAACTTTTTGAAAGATTTATTGTTATCATCAGAAAGGTCTTCAAATTCTGGTTTTAAATGAGATAAAATTTATTCGCATTTAGTACCCTTTGGGTAGAAAAATCGAAATTTTGTAATAACACTGAAACCACGTTATAGCCCAAACTACTGGATCGATTTGTCCGAAATTTGGTACATGGAGGTTAGGTAACCCATTGAAGAGCTGAAAGGCTTTTGGGAGCAATTGGTCCACGGGAAGTGCCATTTAGGCATATCAACTTTAAAATCTTAAACACAAGTCACGGAAATCAAAGACCCATGCGTTGGGGAGGTTCCAGCCGCTTCTCTGCTGCCTTTTTTTTCATACAAATGGGATCTCATGACTCATGTCTGTCAGGTTCGGATTAAGAGAGGGGCTAGGGGGGGCTGCAGCCTCCTGTCCCCCAACTTGTAGGAGCCCCGCATTTTGTAATTCAGTAATTATTGTAAAAAATATTCCTAACAACAAAACAACTAAGTATCTACTTTCTGTTGTGTATTATGATGCAATATACGCTATTATACCGCTACCGCCTTTTCTCAAGTGTTTCGAGTCATAGAAATCTAAATTTGCAAGAAACGATACTCCTTTAAATGTGTTTATATCAGGAAAATTGTTGAAAATTGGTTTCACTAGAGCCTTTGATAATACAAAATGCAATTTTTATTAGTTTTATTCAATTTTGGAATTTTAAACGAAAGAAAAACTACTTTTCTCGAAGTGTGTGAGACCTAGAAGTTTGAAATTTGCACCAATCGATTCTCCTTCAAATTTGAGGAAATAGGATAGGTCACACTTGCGGTCTCAAAAAAACTTTACAAAATGTACACTTTCCTGTGAATTTCGCGTTTTATCGGGAAAATTACTGGCAATTGGTTTCACTAGACTCTTTGATAATACAAAATGTAATTTTAATTAAAACTTGCCCATATTTATTAGTTTTATTGCATTTTGGAATTTTAAGTTGAAGAAAGGCTACTTTACGCGAAGTCGGTGAGCCCTAGAAGTTTTAAATTTGCACCAATCGATTCCCCTTCAAATTTGAGCAAATAAGATGGGTCACACTTGCGGTCCCAAAAAACTTTTACAAAATTATGCTTTCTAGTGAATTTCGCGTTTTAAAGTTTTTATCAGGAAAATTGCTGGAAATTAGTTTCACTAGAGCCTTTGATAAAACAAAATGCAATTTTTATTAGTTTTATTCTATTTTGGAATTTTAAATGAAAGAAAACCTACTTTTCTCGATGTGTGCGAGTATTAGAAGTTTGAAATTTGCACCAATCGATTCTCCTTCAAATTTGAGGAAATAAGATGGGTCACACTTGCGGTCGCAAAAAACTTTTAGAAAATGTAAAAATGTGTAGTTTCTACTGAATTTCGGCGTTTCAAGGTTTTCTCTTAGAAAAACTGGTGGCAATGGTTTTACTAGCATCTCTTATAATACAAAATCCAGCTTTAATTTAAATTTGCCATGATTTATTGATTTTAGTGAATTTTGAAGTTTTAAACCAATGAAAATCTACTTTTCTCGAAGTGGGTGGCTCTTGGAAGTTCAAAGTTTACGCCAATTGATTCTCCCACAAATTTGAGGAAGCAAGATGGGTCACACTTTAGGTCGAAAACGGTTTTTAAAAAAATCACCTTCCTGTGTATACCTCTTGCTAAAATTGGCATTTTCGGTTTTTCACGTGAATAATTAATGGCAGTTAGCCTTTCTAGAGTCTCCTGACAGTACGAAATACGCACCACACCCTAGCTGGCCCACAACCAAGGGGCGTCCTCATATTGATCAGCCCCCGGGCCTCACTATTGCGTAATCCGGCCCTGAACTGTCATTCCCCGGTTGACGCGCAGTTTAAATTCCAGCTCTATTTTGTGCACATTTATCATAACTTTTGAACGAATAGTGTTATAGGATATGAAACTTTCAGAAGACCGACTTTTTTCACAATTATTTTGAACAGATTATAACTCCCCAACGATGTTTTTTTCAAGTTTTAAGTAACTTACTGTCGCCAACTGAAGAGAAAAATGTGCCTCAAATTTAATACTTCTTACAATGCCTGCAGTACAACCAATTGAGGAAAACTACATAATTTGTTGTTACTAAACGTAATTTTGTTGCCAACTTAATAGAAAAAACGACAATTTCGGCAGATTTTAGTGCTTCCAATTTTGAACTAGCCTCAGCCTAAGTAAATGGACGACCTAACCTCAAATTTTCGCAAAACATAACCTCAAAAACTTCTATATGAAAAATTTGCGTAAAATTTAATACTTCCTACAATGCCTGCAGAACAGCCAATTGAAGAAAACTACATAATTTGTTTGTTACTAAACGCAATTTTGTTGCCAACTTAATAGAAGAAACGACAACTTTAGGCAGATTTCAGTGCTTTCAATTTTGAACTAGCCTCAGCCCAAGTAAATGGACGACCTAACCTGAAATTTTCGCAAACGTAACCTCACAAACTCCCAAATACTCACTGCAAAAGCATCTTGGACCGATTGTCCAGTATCTTAATCCACTTCTTCAGCTTATGAATCAAATTATGCAACTTCATGGTGTTGGACTGAGAAAAATCAAAGTCCCTAGTAAACTCCTGCTTCATCTCCTTAAAAACGGGGTCCTGGTAAGTAGCTTCGGCCCTCCTCGCCAGACTCTCGGACGCGGCCGAGTTGAACGTCACATTCACCGAACTGATGTTCTCTGAAAACATAACCTATAAGTTGCACGTCGCGATTTGAGAAAAAACCCACCGACGCCTATACCAAAAGTCGACATGAGTTTTTTGACGAAATTCAGTATGTGGGGCGTGATTTTGGCCTCGTTCACGTTGTCTCTATTCTCGAAAGCGATGGCGTAGCACTTGGTGAGGCCCTGACGCAGCTGTCTTAAAACCTCTTCGTACCAATTTTCCCTAAACCACTCCATCTGATCCGCAATGCCTTCTAGACTGGAAAGGGTTATAGTGTGAATATCCCTCTGCATTTTCATGATTTTCGAACATCTTATCATGGCAGGCGTGGCTTTTATCGAACTAGTCTCACTAGTTGTGATAGTGGGGGTAGTAGTGCTTTCTGTTTGAGTACTAGTCTCGCCTTGGTCTTGATTTTGCACTTGAGCACTGTTCGTCTTCCTGGCCGCAGCAGTTCTCAAGGTCAAATAAAGTGTTCTGATTGGAAAATAAACAGCTTGAGGGAACATCCTGCCAACTTGACACAGCAAGTTTAAAATAACGTTTCCTTCATATTGTACTAAACAGTTTAAGAGTTGTGGAGTCCAAGGTAACCAAAAAATTGGTGGTACTCCGACAGAATATTTGTCTAAGGCTTCCATTAAACTACCCTTTTCGTCGTCGTAGCTTAAAAGCCAAAGTACCTTGGCTAAATATTTTCTAGCTTTCGATTCGTTTTGATGCCTGCAAGCGTGTAACAAGCAGGCCATTGCGTTAACTCCGAGGTTAATTTGTCTGGCGTCACGAGTGTAAACTTGCTCCAAGTAGTCCCCGTAGAGGGCCCACGCTTTGACGGAGGTGTCGTGCATTTGTACTGCCGCCGAGAAGGCTTTGTTGGCTTCGTCGGACTTGTCTGGAAAAAAAAACAAAAAAAAAGTCAGAACTTTGTTTAAAAAAGTGAATGTCGACAGGGGCTCGAACCCGGAACCTCACACATAATAAGTTAGACAAACTCCTGCGAAGTATGTTCAAGTAGGCTGCGGCTACTTGTTAGGCCATGGCCGTAGGTCGGCTTCTTAGAGTGACAAGTTGACATCCAGACTTTACTTGTCACATCTAAGCTCTGACGTTTGCATTGGCCAAATGGTTTTGACAAATGAAAAGATGTCACCCATCCGCCATTTTGGATCCACATTTACCACAGCTTTGTCTTTTTAACCATTTTAGATCACGGTGAAAATCAGTAATCAAAATCAAAATAGTGGACAGTTTTCAAAAACACTCGACATACAATAATTAACAATTAACAAATTTGGATACACCGTTACTCCATACCAAATTCCATTTGAAAATGAGAGTTCAACCCAAAATGGTGGACCCACGCTCCATTTTGGTTCTCGGAGCGAAAGAAAAATGGGCAGTTTCTTCCTTTTGGCAAACATTTAGGGTCCAACTCCATTTCTACTGTGATAATGATGTTAGCGAGTGAAGTTGGATCCAAAATGGCGAATAAGTTTTTAAGATCGGTCATTTTGGGCCCCAAACTAGAGATGTTCGGCTACCATCTCTTTTCGCGATTTCAATCCCATCTTGGTTGATACAAATAAACATTGCTTGAAAACTTTAGTTGGATCCAAAATGGCGGACAAATCAGTTCATTTTCCACCTCGACTTCAAGTAGGAATTAAGAATACTTCCAAAATAATTTCAGCCACATAGTCGATTCTCTATTATTATTAGCAATAGATATAACTAAGCGAGTAACAGTAAAGTCGAGACGGGCGTTTCAACTTCCATGGCCTTCTTTGTATATAGAATACGTAAAAATAATGAAAAACACGAGGAAAAACAACTCGTGGCATTCTGATTAATGAAAATCACGTGGACGTATTCTCACGAGTCCGGAGGACGAGTGGAATTAATTTTCTTAGGAAAAAACATTGAAAGAGTACATACTGCTGAGGTGGTAGATGAGACCCTTTAGGGCGTAAATCTCCGCCCTCATCTCATTGGCGAAGTACGTGACGTTGGTGTTGTTGATGACGTCGAGGCCTTCCTGGAGTTCGTTCTTGTTGTTCATGGAGGCTTGCTGGAGGCAGCATTTGATCTGCTGACGTATTTTTTGGTAGCAGTCAACTACCGGGATCCTCTGGTTGCTGACAGTGTAAATGCGGTTGAGGGTCTCCAGGCAGCCGGGGAAGAGCTTGTGCTTGCGGGCAATCTTGCCAAAATGGACGATCGACTGCAGGCGTCATTTTCAATGAAACAGTCGCCATTTTAAAGTCATAAAATTATTACAATTCTTAATCAGCGCCATTATTTAACCAATGGCCGCCATCTTTACATTTTAAGTATTTTCAAAGAAATAAATGAGCTCCATTTTGAACTGAATAGCCGCCATGACATTTTAAAGTTAAGTTTTATACAATACTCAATCAGCGCCACTTTTAATTCATGAGTCGCCATCTTGAAGTTAAAGTTTTTTAAAGGACTGAGCACCATTTTGAATTTAATAACAGGCATTTCAAATTTTCAAGTTTTTTACAATACTTCATCAGCACTCTTTTCAATTCAATAGACGCTGTTTTGAACCTTAAGTTTTTTATGGCCGTTTACACCGACGTTGCTTAATATTAAGCGACACTTAAAGGCATTGTCACCAGATGAACGAAATTTTAAAAATCATCTAAACTGATAGGATTATGTTTTAGAAAGTTAAAATTTTTACACTTTTCTGACTAATAATCGAGTTATGAACATTTCTAATCGCCGCTGCAGGTCTGCGTGACGTCACACTAGTTCCACCCCGACCGACCGCCTATTGAACACATGAGTTCGGACGGGCGGAATCATGGTTCATTGTTGTGTTGTGGGATGCCATAACAAAACAAAAACCCGCCCTGTGCAGTGAGTTTTCATCGTTTTTCTGATAAAACAAGAAAAGCTAAATTATTTAAACAATGGATGGAAAAAATCAACAGGAGGAACTTCTTTCCGAAAAAATACACGTCTGTGTGTTCCTTATACTTTACGCAAGATGCCTATTCTCTTAAATCATTCCGAGATCATTCTTAAAGGAAAAACTCACACTACTAAAAGAAATGTGATTTGTTTATGCATGGACTATTTTCGGGAAGTTGATCAAGCATTCTCGATTTCTGGCAACAAAAGCTCTCGGTATCCGTTATCCGTGCTCATTATGGTACAGTTTTCATCGTGGCTCGCCCAACTAAAGTTTTGTCGCGGGTTTCTTTAGCTGCAGTAGGGTGGAGAGTAACCGAGGAACTTCTTTTGGGTTCATACATGTACGGTTGAATACCTGACATCGTAAAATCTATTATTCAACACGATTAATTTTTTTTAATTTGTGCGATAACGCAGAGCGTCCTGCTTTTACAGTGGTGGGTAATAGACTGCCCTCATGCGGTGGAACAAATGTGACGTCACGGCTATTATTTCGCGCTCTTATACATATCTCATTAATTGTTACGAATTTCAATATAATATTTTGCCTGTGTGTTCATGATAGGGTACTAATAAGTTTGAAACAATAAAAAAAATGACTTTCATCTCGTGACAATGCCTTTAAAATGACAAGAATGACATATTTCCCATTGTTTAAACGTCATACGTGTTATTTAAGTGTCGCTTAAAGTTAAGCAACGTCGGTGCAAACGCCCATTAAAGGACTTAATGAGGAGGGCCATTGTGAACTTAATAGCTTAAAGTTTTGAACTTTTTTAAACCACTCGCTCAGCGAAATTGTGAATTTCACACTTTCAAGTTTTTTCAAATTCTTAATGAGCGCCATTTTGAATCTAGACCTACGTAAACTGCACGTTTCAATAGTTTGCAGTATAATACAATAGTTCTTTAATTAGTTAGGTATATAGCAGTCGACATTTCTTATACCGGGTGGCCCATTTAAGACGATCCAGTCGTAATAACTTTTGAACGGAATAGGATATCGACTTGCGGGTTTCGACAGATTCCTTGGCATTGTAAGTACCTACTTTGAGAATTTAGCGAACCGTTTTCATGTTAGAGGCAAAAATGTATTGTATTCGATTTTACTATAAATTAGAAATCCGTGAAAAGTTTTGAAAAACTCGATAAAAAATTTGTTGATATGTGGACTAAAAATGTGACTGATTAGATGTCTAGCGAGTTTTATTGTTATTAGCATTTTTGGACCCTTAATTTTAGCTGTCCCACACGGACCAACAGTGGACCTAACCAAACAAAGATACCTATAATAACGATTATTTCCAAATTACCTTTTAAACCAATCAATCAGACTCATTTTGAAATTTCTATCCAATCAAATTCATTTAAGGGTGATTAATGCACGAGTCATTTAATCGTTTTCTTGACTACTTGATTTTGAACACAATTTTTTCACTACGTACCTCGTAAAATCAGTTTTAAGGGAAATAAAGGTCCATAAATATGACCACCAGGCACATATCCTACACGCAATTAAAGTCTTCCTTCCACAAACCATATTTTAAGTGTTTTTGGACATAAAGGACTCTGATTTCTTCTGGATATAATCTCAAAATTCAATGACATTTTGTTTGCACCTTTCCTAACCTCAAACGTCAATGAATTATAAAGGCTCGTTCACAACATCTTATTGGGCTCTTGAGTATAGGCAACCCAGGTTTAAAAAATCGCTCTTTTAACAAAATGAAGAGTTTAATTTGCGAAATAATCTTACCGAATACCACTCGTGCATCGCTATTGTAATCGGTTAAATTTTAGAAATAATTACTCAACCTTTGTTGTCGTTTAGGTGAAACAATTCGAACTAAATTGCCATTTATTATCAAAGATTAAAGCCCTCGAGCTAAAGCTCTCGGGCTTTAATCAGATAATAAATGGCAATTTAGTTCTCATTGTTTTACCACCGGCAACAAGCTTTCGTAATCATTTTCAAAATTTAACCGATTAAATAGCATGCACTTGTGCGATTAAACTCGCTAGACATCTGATCAGTCACATTTTTAGTCCACATATCAACAAGTTTTTCATCCAGTTTTTCAAAACCTTGCACGGATTTCTAACTTATCGTAAATTTGAATACATTACATTTGTGTCTCTAACATGAAAACGGTTCTCTAAATTCTCAAACTACTTGCAACAGTGAATAGCATTTTTCAAGAGCTTTCATTTGATGTATGACTCGGGGTATGTTGCGATTTAAGATTTCGACGTTGATTGGGGTGGGGGTGAAATGCGCAAACTGAACTAGGTCAAAGCTATGGCGAAACATGCCCCCCTCAATGCCAAGGAATCTGTCGAAAACCGCAAGTCGGTATCTTATTCTGTTCAAAAGTTATTACGACTGGATCGTCTTGAATGGTTTAAGAGTGAAAAAAACATTAGCAATCAAGTACTTACTTAATACTTACTCCTTTGAGTTACATTGATTAAAGATATTCAAAATGGCGGTTACTTCCAATTCAAAATGGTGAGTAAATCAGACAAAGTGCATTGTTTAGAAAGAGGTACAGTGCTCGTCAGCAAACATGTGATAACGGGAGACTGTGAAAACAATTGAATCGCAATCTGATGAAAGGACGCTTGTCTAAAGTGACAGATGAGATGTCCTGGACAAACGTCCTTTCAACAGATTGCGATTCATTTGTTTCCATAGCCACCCATTACCACATACCTTCTGAACAGCATCAAGCGAAGACAGCTTAATTCAAAATGAGACAATAACGTCGGGTTTTGAAAGTCAAAACGGCGGAAATCTGGAATCAAAATGGTGACTCACCTGCGCAGAGGCGTGCACCCCCAACATGGAGTTGTTGTTGTTGTGCGCCGCATCCCTGACGTTCTCGTAATGCTTGACGATGACTTGATAGTGATGCTGCCTCCACGTGAAAATGTCGTTCCAGTGCGTCAGATCGTCGGCAATCACCGGAAGCCGATTCCTCCACGTCTTCACGATGGCCTTCATGTCGTGCAGGGAGTTCTGATGACCTTGAAGCAGCCCCTTGTGGATCTGGTAGGCCTCCTGCAGCTCCATTATCTGAAAAACGAACTGCTGGCCACCCCTCTTAAAGTTCGTGCGCACGTACCTGTTGCGCAGCCTGCAGGTAGGGCAGGTGGATGTGACCGACTATATGAGGCAAGCGCCGCCATTCGTTCAGGCAGAGGGCGCTGGCGCTCTCCACGTACCTTTCCACGAACTTCAGGGGTTTAGCGTCGTCAGGTTGGCAGATCAAAAGAAACCCACCGTACATCGTGATCTGCAAAAAAATATTAATATTCACTTTTGCTGCCTAGGCAGAACGCGCTTTTTTCGCGTCACCTTCCAGCCGAGCTCCTTGGGACAGTTGTACTCGACGTTGGACAGCGCCTCCTTCATCAGATCCCAGTTGGGGATCCTCCAGGCGCTCTCCAGGAGCAAGTAGGGATCATAAACTCCGTTTTTCGCGTACTCCGTCAAAATATTCCACTCGTTCAACTCTTTGGCGCATCTGACCCAATGGTCCGTCCACAATAGGACCTCCCTCTGGGTGTGGGTGGGGATGGGACCCATCGTACTGTCGTGTTTGAATTTCGTCATGGCCGCGTCGTAAGCCGATTGGGCCTGCTCGAAGAATCCGTGCTGCTCATAGGCTATCGCCACACCCGTTTCCTTGTAGTGGGCGTGTTTCTGCCAGAGCCCCGCCCACATATCCTCCTCGCACAGCAAATTGTAGAGCTCACCCAGGGAATCCAGCAGCTCCTGAAGCGAAAGTGTCTAAAGCCTAATTTGCGTCCCAGTCCCCGTAAACAAGTTTTAAGAATAACGTAACCGGGTCATTTTCAAGTCTAGAGGGAGTTATGAACAACAAATCGGAGATAAAGAAACAAGGGTTTAACGTTAAGTTACGTAAGGTAACCTCGTTGTTCGACTTAAACGCAACGTATAACTTCCAAACGGCTCCTTGACTTTTCTGGCAAGTAAAGCACGCAGCCGCATTACCTTAAATTACGTTCAAAAAACGAGTCCAGAATGAAAATCAGTAGTTCCATCACAGGTGTTAAGAAGAATAAATCGGAGTTAAAGCCTAAATTATAAATGCGTCCCCGTAAACAACGGTTCCACGTAAAGTTACGCAGCGTAAGGCTAGGTAAGTAGAAAAATTTAGCTGTCATTAACCGCAACTCACAACCGCCCAACAGCTCCTTAACGTTTCGGGTAAGGAAACTACGCAGCAGCATTGAATTTTTTTACGTTCTTGCACGCAACGAGTCTTAACCGCGCGTTAATCAAGTCCAGAAGTCGCAGGAGTTAAGAAGAATAAATCGGAGTTAAAGCTTAATTTATAAATGCGTTTTTAACCTAACGCAACGTAAGGCTACCTAGTGTAGAGAAAACAACGTAAGGTAACTTCAGCTGTGATTGGCACCTTAATAAAAACACCAACTTGCTCTTTCTGTCAAGGAAAGTACGTTACGTTAAAAACCGGCACTTAAAGTAACTCTTAAGAACTTCCCTACGTACGTTTTTCGATTGGTCGGCTTCGAAGTCGTAACAACTGGCGGCGTTGCTAGCCCTAGTCCCCGACGACGGGTCAAAAGCCATTTCCTCCAGACCCAAGGCCATCCGATGCCACAGATTGTGGGATTTCCCCAAATACTTCATCAGCGGGCTGCGAAAAAACACCGAATCACTCCCACCCATACAAGCTTCAAGAAAAACTCACGCTCTCATCTGGATCTGAGGGTTACACCTACAAAGCGATTCCACGAAAGTGTTGATGGCGCTCGGATGGCAATCTTTTTGAATTATGTGGCTTCCGGAGTCTATAAACGAGAGCATTTCTTGCACTAGGGCCTAAAACGAGACTTTAAGACCGGGCAAAGTCCCAGGGAATAAACTAACGTTTCTTTGTTCTTCCTCGAGGATCGTCCAAATTTTGGGAAAGAGTTGCAGCCAAACCTGCTCGGCCAGGACAGTGTCCATGTGACACAACTGGGCCGCAGCAAGTAAAAACTGGTCCGTGGTGACATTTCTCGAGAGTTCAATGAACTCGTAATGGATATTTATCATTTTCGAGATCGTTTCTGGACGGTCCAAGGGCTTATCGAGTCCTTCCTCGAATTTGACAAGTTCGAACTCGTTGCGTTTTTGTTCCCCGGCCGAACTTATCACCGACGTGATGCTGGGGAGGATGCTGCTAGTGTGGGACATCTCAATCGAGGTGTCTGAAATTTGATTCGGTGACAGTGTGCCATCTTTTGGCCGTTGCCAAGACAAAAGTCACACTGCTACGACTTTGTCTCATCAGTGCGACACAGCCAGGAACGCGAAACAGTCTTAGAGCGTGATAAAACCTAAATCACCCAGAATTTGCGGGTACTTACCTGGCACGGACGTGATCAGCAAAAGCTCAATGCACTGTTTGATCCAATAGTGGGACCCGATGGCCTCCCAGTTTTGAGAGCACACAATGTAAAGAAGCCGGTCGTGCAGACGTCTTTGCATGGACTCGTCGAAGACCTTGAAAAATTTTGCTCTGATGCTGGGTTGGTTGCATCTGAGACCTGCAAGGAACGCCGGTTCGAGTTTTGAGGTCAATTCCGTGGTCTTGAGCTGGGAATCTCTGCAAAAATTGAGGAAATACTTCAGCAAAATCTGTCGTTTTGATTGGTCGGCTTGAGCGCCACGCCCAACATGGCCTCCACTCACGTGTAAACGTAGTTTACGAGCTCCAAAAACTGCCCGTTGAGGTCGGCGTCGTCCGGGAAACGCTTTTCGACGTACTGCATCATCTTCACGAGCAGGATCGACTTCTCCCGAAGGTTGGGGGCGTGATTCAAGGTCACATAGTGTTTGCACTTCATCCACTCCTCGAGCATCTTCGTGATGGCCTTCATTATCTTAATGTCCTGCGTCTTCTCGATCAACCCCACGAGGATGGCCCCAATGAAGGTTTTCCTCATTTCCACCCCCATGACCACTACTCGAGTCTTAACGAGGTCCAGACTGAGGATGAGCAGCTCGCTCGTCACTGGGAGTTAAGAAGAATCAGCAGCGGTTTTAAGTTTGATGTATAAATGCGTAACGGTAAACAAGTTATTACGTAAGGTAACATAAGGTGATTAAGCCAAAAGTTGTAATTTTTGAAAATAAGCAGGCGCATAGAAACAAGTATTAACCGTTTCTTAATCGAATCCAGAGTGTAACTTGAACGTAAGAACATAGGGCAACCTTAACTAAACAGCTTCTAGATTTTTGGCAAGCACATGGACATTATATGCTGCCCTACGTTACGTTGCGTTATGCTACCCTACCTAGCGCGGCTTAAAGTTATGGTCACTAAACGAGTATTAGCCGCGTCATAATGGAGTGAAGAGTGAAGGTCCACAATACGCTCATCACCGAGGTACAATAGATCTGAATTAAAGCTTAATTCATAAAATGCTGCCCATAAACAAGTTTCTACCATAACCCTAAGCGCAAACCACGACTACTAAACAACTTCTAATCTTTTTGGCAAGTAAAGTACGCAATTTCTATGTGACATTCTTTACGTTCAAAGTCCAAACGTTCATTACAGGAGTTAAGGCAGAATGCATCGGAGTTATAGCCCAATTTATGAATGAGTCCCGTAAACAAGCGGTTAACGTAATGTAACCGCAATGCATAACTACTACAGCTTCTAGCAAGTAAAGTACGCAAGCGCACAGAGAACTGGTTTAGGCTGACGCATTTACAAATCGGACTTAAGATAGCTTACTGGCAGTGTATTCAGTCGAAGTGGGCTGGAGGTGTTCCTTGGCTAATCTATGGAGCACCCTCATGAACGG
This sequence comes from Pycnomerus fuliginosus, assembly GCA_963924575.1. NCBI lineage: Eukaryota > Metazoa > Arthropoda > Insecta > Coleoptera > Zopheridae > Pycnomerus > Pycnomerus fuliginosus. Next base: position 17,098,062 of record OZ004625.1, on the reverse strand, counting down.
AGTGATCAAAAGATCGATGTAAGAGTGGTTGTTCGTGCAGGCGGCCTTAAGAATCATCAGAGTACCGAACAGAGTGGAGGGATTGGCTTGGGTATTCTTTTCGTAGTTGGCGAGACCCTCAAACACCACCTTGCCTACTGTCGAATAGAGCACCTCTAATTCCTGGTACTTGCAGGAAACGGAAGTGTTCGACCTCTCAGTGGGGAACAACGTCATCAGTTTGGTCAAGAAGGCGTGGACCAGTTTTATCACTTTCGTATTGGAAGAAGTTATGCACGACCCTGGGAAAACAAAATTCGGGGGGGTTGCCAAACCAACACTACTTACCAATCCCGTTTTGGAGGGGTTTGAACCCGGCCAAGATTTGATCCTTCTTGAGCACCGTCAACAGGTACGTCAGCAGCTCCAAAGCGGTGCAAATATTCCCAATATTAGGATTCGTCGTATCGATCGTCAGCAGGATTTTATCGAAAAACCCAAGTTTGAGATCCACCGGTTGGGACCAAAGCTCGGGCTTAAGGGCGGTCTTCAACAGAATGACGCACCGACGCGACAGCAACTCCCCGGGGGTACTAGCCGTGGGATTGGCGGGATTCTGCGCTGGTGTATCATTAACCTGACAGGCTAGCCTCAACAAAAAGTTGAGGACAGTGTCAGTGTGAACCCTATCTATGGGTTTGTTAACGTCAGGTTCCTGTTTAATAACGGGTGCAGCGGAGGACGTCGAGGGCATCAATGCTAAACGTTTCCTCTGACTCTCCATCGGATCCTCTAAAATCACTCTTTTCACTTGTCCCACGTCTGATACTTCCTTATCTCCGTCTTCTTTAATCCCGCTCAACTCCCATTTTATTATAACTTCAGCTAGCTCCACCGCTAGTTTTCTATGCTCCAAAGTGGCTGTAGGGCTGAAGCCTAGACGCTGTATGGAATTGACCATGTGTTGCACTAAATGCAACCTGACAGGATAATAGACCTTGTAATGCTTGACGACTAGTTGCAAAATGTGGAAGAGCTGCTGCATCGAATGCCCCTCGTCCACTATAATCTTTTTCGTCCAATAAGTCAACATTTTGTTGCCGTCAGACATCCGTAAGGGTATCCACGGAGTGAGGATCTCCAGAGCCTGCCTCACAACGTTCCTAGCCTCCAAAGCGTGCGCTTTTAGTAAACTGTGAAAGACTTGAAGCACGATCCTGTGATGAATTGCGAATTTATCAATCACGTGCGAGAGCAGTAAATGCCCATGGTAGCGAGTGGCAGGGTCCATGCAATTCTCCACGAGAAGAGACGGCCATGCGAAGGTCACCAGCCTCCTTAGTTTAAACCCTTGGGTTTTATCGCTGTCGTGGATGTGGGGACTGGCCTGCTCTACGAGCAGGCACGAGAACTGTAGCAGTGCTATTCGTACGCAGTCGGAGGTGGGGATGGTGTTGTCGGGATCGATTAGCTTGTCGATAAAGACGGAAACTATGTTCTCGGGGTTGTTCTCGTAGGGGAGAGGGGGTCCCCCAATCAATTTGTTGGTTTCGCCGCGCTCGAAACTGACCGCGAAACAGGGGATTAAAACTAATTGCAACACCTTGGATTTTAGTTCTTGGGATAGGGTGCTGGTTAGGAAAAGTTGCACAAAACGGAAGAAGGCGGAACGCTTCCACTCCACGGTGTAGTTCTGGGCGACGGTGTTGGAGAGGAAGTCGCGCAGGAACTGCAACAACGTGGAGCTCAACACTAACCGATTTTTCAAAGGTAAACTTAATATTTGACGTAAAATTAAAAAATTCCGACTTACCTGGAATTCCGGAATGAACCGATGACACGTGCATCTCAACAACTGGAACAGCAGGTCAACATTGTTCGGATGATGGCAAAAATAATGCAACAGCACTTTAACGAGCAACTTGGGCTCCTTCCAATGCGTGTACTCTAAATCATCCACATTTTTGTGCCTCTCCTGATACGCGTCGTCGCACCAAATCCTCTTAAACGCATCGACGAGTTCCTGCTGGGTCGCCAGCCACTGATCATCCCTCCTGATCAAAACGCTGACAATCCTGATACTCTGATATTGCATCTCGTTGGAATCCTGATTCGCAACACCGTAATTAGCGTTACTCGTCGCCATCGCGATCAGTCTCTGACTCATACTAACTTGAATGTACTCGCGGAAGGCTCTACCATCTTTGTGTCGGATTATAGACTCGAGGTATCTGCTGAACTGCTTGTTTTTAATATAAGTATCCTGCATAAACATCTCCAGGGTTTCCCCCGGATACCTCAGCAGGAATTTCATCAAGACGTCTCGGAAAGGAGAGCTGGCTTCTATCATCATCGCCTGCTCTGTCTGGAGGATCAACTGACACAGCTCCACGATGAATTTCGAACTAGCCGCTGGAGTCTGATGGAAAATGCTGATTATAGTGACGATTTTTTGCTCCTCCTCGCCTTTTTTGGAAACCCCCGTTGAAGTTTTAACCGCGGCTAAGTTCTCCAACAGTTGTTTTAAAAGCTCCAAAAGCTGCTCGCACAGTTTTTCATTGAAGACCAAAGGAAACAGCTGAGTTAAATATGAGAGCATCTTAACTCCGTTCAAGGTAAGATTCTTGGCGTCCCCTAGAGTCATCAGTAGGGGCTTAACGGTTTGATGGACCAACTCCTTGCTGACTTGGTAGCCTCCAATGAATTGTTTCATGCACTCAAAAGCGGTTTGCTGAAGCTCCGAGTTAGGTTTCTCCAAAGCCTTGTAAAGGACTTGAAAGATCTGGTCTCGAACCTCCTCCAGGTAATAGCAAGCCGCGAGGACTCTAAGGGCACTTTTCCGCAGAGGTATAAAATTGGTGATGTTTTTGTAGCAGGAGTAGGTGTTTAGCTTTGCGTCTTCGGTATTGCAGAGGGACAGTAAGTCGAGGATGAACAAATTGTGCTCTTTGATAGTCAAATCTATTGTGAACAAGCGTGGGGTTAAAGTTGTGCAGAACATATTCCCGTCCATTAGACCCATCTGGGCAATCGCCGGCTGGTGCTTCAGCAAATGTTTCTTGGGAGGTACCATATCGGCCAAAACCTCCTTGAAAGGTTCCATGACTTCTGTCACGGTTTTGTTTTGTTTCTCTGCCAGTAGCCTCAAAGACTGCATCGATTGTTCCCTGACCATTAGGTGAGGACTTGTAACTTGCCTCACCAGTTCATGGGTAACCTCTTTCAGAGCCTTCTCTTGAAGGTCTTTAGCCTGATCTGCTTCGGGAGGCTCCGTAACGCAGACCACCAGCATTTTCTCTAAATTATTCTTAGCCATGTCTAGGGCTCCGCTTGAAACTTCCCCAGTCAAATCCATCATCACGAATAAAAGAGCTTTGAGGAAGGTGAACATGTGCTCGTAGACCCACTTTAGGGCGCAACGTTCAAATAGAAAACTTATGGCAATACAGCCGCCTAGCTTTGCATACCAGGCCCTTTCATAGCAAAGGGCGCACATTTTCTCCGACAAATACTCGATCAAGGGCAACTTACAGGCCATTTCTTTGCTGCCTAAAAGAGTCGAGGCCGTGTCTAGAATTAAGACTAGGCCTAAGTGGCCTACTTTGCACAACTCCTTTTCTTCGTGGCCCATTATTATGGCTAGGGCGTCGATGAGGACCAGAGGATCGAGGGCCACTTGTTCGTTGGGCCTAAAGATAAAAATTGCATAACTCCGGAAGGGTTTGAGATAGAGAGCTGAAACTTGGTCAATGTACTTACTGTGGTTTGAAGGCGAAACTGCCTGACTGCTGAGCCACCGCCACCATCGTGTAGTGCCTCACCACCGCCTCCATGAGGGCACCCACAGGTTGCCTGAGTTCCTTGATGGCCGCCGCCACGAACATCCCAGTCAGAGCCGTCTGATGCGTCTCCCTAGCCTGTCTATAAATCGATTTGTAGCTGCTCCCCTTAACCTGAGGGATAGTTTTGGGATCCTGGAAGCTGGGATGGAGGAACAACCTCATGAGGGTGTTCTTATCATCGCTGAGGTCCTTGGAGGCGGTCAAGTAACAATTGATCACCTCCCAAGCCTGCTTGCGGTAAAAGGGATCGGTATTGCTTTGTTTCAAAGCGTTAAAAGCCGTTTCTATTATTTTTTGGACGGGGAATTCGATGGTTTTTTGTTGGTCGTGGAATTTGGCGGTGATGGAGGGTGGATCGTGGTCGGAGGAGACGTAGTCGAGTTTTTGGGGTTCGATCATCATTTTTCGGTTGCCTCCGCCGAATTTACCCAAAACTCTGAAAAAATCGGGGACATTAGGGGTCGAAACTCGAAAGCTTAATAAACATGAGAACATTTGAAATTACAATCAGATGCCATCAAACTGCAACGTAAATAGACGGCGCTTAAAGAGGCGATTTCCTACATTTGCATTAAGGGAAATAGGTGTACTTATTCATAAAATTAAGAGAAATTGTGTCAAGAATAATGTAGGAAGCCTTCCGCAGTAATGTGTTGGGAACAATTCATAAAGGTTTTAGCAGAACAAAAATGTGCTTAAGTCAGACAATAATATTTTCTAACAATATTTTTTCAAGGATTTTATCCTCAATAACTCGTCATATAGTATGGTTTGGGTTCAACGAGAAAATGGCCAAATTCTTTGACTTTTGTGTTCTGATTCAAATTTCGTTCCTTTTAACTCAGTTATACTATATTTTGGTGAATCCGAGAAAGAATCCGAACAATCACCACGCCAGTATGATTGTAGTTATACTTTACGTAATTTAAACATCCGGCAGTTCATAATTTTAATAAAAACTTGCAGCTGACTTCACTTGCACGATGCTATAGCATACTTCAACAAGAAACCAAGGAATTATATATTAAAATAAGAAAAATGAACCCCTCCGACGTGGAAATAGAGAAAGTGAAGAGATTCATCAGGAAGGAAAGAACGTTTTACAACTTTCTGGTTGGACTTCAAATAGCCGCAGCCGTTGCAGCAGTCTGCCTATTTTTCTCACCGATGATGACTAACTTGGATGACTATTTCTTTTATGTTGAAGTCTTCGATTATTATTTTGGTGCGTGGTCCTTCCCCTTCAACACAATTTGTCTCGTCAGTTTGTCAGCAATGGTATATGCGTCCGCAATGGTCTGTATTCATTTGGCCCTTCTTTTCAAAACATTACGAATTCGCTTCTACGCCCTCAACGAACGTTTTAACATCATTTTATGCTTTTCAAACTTCGAAGACAGTGAAGAGTGGCAGAATGAAGTTTATGAAAACCTCTGCTCTTGCGTAAAAGAATACCTGACGATTGTCGAGTGAGCTAAATTGAGGTTTTTCGCCTAAAATTATTATCTTCACGTTTCAGTTTAACGAAGGAGTTGGTAGATGGAATTTTGTTGAAATTGGCGGGTCCTGTGGTTTTTTTGGGCGGATTATGCTTTCTCGGCCTTTATTTCCAATGTTTGCAGGTTATATTTCCAATATCCTACTAGTTACGGAAATAATACTTTCAGCTTTTGACAAACGGAGAATACTTATTGCTAGGGGGGGCTCTAGTCATGCTGATTTATGCCCTTGTGGTTCTGTGGATAACCTGCGCATGCTGTCAGCAAATCACAGATGAAGTTAAGTCACTATTGGTTTTGCTTCGCTCCATGCAGCGAGACTCCCTTAATTGTATTCGTTATAACTATTATTTTCAGTCTCAAAGATTAGCAGATGTTGCACTGTGTTGTCCTTGGCTGTCGTGGAATATTAAAAACCGCAAGGCCCTTTTGCTTGTCTTGACAATTACGGTCAAACCCATCGAACTTTGTTTGATGATATTGACAATCAACTATGAATTAGCAATGAAGGTAGTATTTTACATTTTTCGTTGAACTAAATCGTAAATTTTTCAGTTTATGAGAATGTCGTTTTCGTATGCACTCACCATCTATCAAATGAATAACGCATAACGCTTGAGCATGAACATTTAATTAAAATAAGAAAATGTTATTTTCTTGTTTTTTGGCGGCCTAATTGCCAGATTAAGATTAATTGAGATATGTTTTGGATCTCTTTAGGGATAATTAAAAGTAGTAGAAATAAGGTTTGATTACACAGATCGAAAACGTCTACTACCTGGGCTGCAAACATAATACAATAATAATTATTAACAATTTTTCGCTAAAAGAAATAAATACGTCTCGTTCACTCGAATTGTTTAATTATTTAAAATTGGCTTGCTTCAGATAAAAGCCACCGGAAGATGTACATCAATGCGATGTGTATCCCTGTAGGTTTTTATCACGATGGGTATGTAGGGGCCGCCTGAATTTATTGGTGGAATCGGGTGCAGATATTATCGATCTGCACCTAGTAGTAGTGCCTCCGCAGATGCACAGATGTGTCAAAAAGGTGAATTGGAATGAGAAACCTGAAATAGTCCTGTGCAGTGTTTGCAGTAGAAAATGAACAAAAAAAAAAACAAAAAATATGCGAAGTCTGTAGAATTAACATTACAGGCAAGAAAAAATTTTAAAGTAACAGGAAAAATAAAGACAATTTTGCAAATTTATGTTTTGGAGGCGATGAAATACTGTGAAGTGGGTGGAACAGTTGTAAAGAGAGTTGTTATCAGAAATAACAACAAAATTCGGTGGGTTGAAACATTGCGAAGGGGGATGAAAAGGGTTGAAGATTAACTGTGGTTAAAAAGAATTACAAAATATAACAGGAAAATAAGCTAATTATGCAACTCATACTTTTGTGGGGGTTGAAATACTTCTGTCTATTGCGAAGGGGCCTGAAAAATTGTAAAGGGCAATGAAAAGTTGCATGGGATGAAAATAAATAGTAATTAGTAGAATTAGAGAAAATAAGGCAATTATGCAAACATAAGAAAATGTACTGTAATTAAAACCCTTCGAAACACGCGTACTGATCTTTTTAACCGGACATTCACTAAAATTGAAGATTCTCTGTAATTAAATTTTCTAGGTCTGAGCGACCATTAATGCCTCATTTGGGTCTAGTACTACATCTTCTGAGGTGTTTCATATAATTTGCTCGGTATCTCAACCCATTCTCAAGTTATGCGTCGGACAGACTCGACGAGCGAGCGAGCGAATAATCAAAGACAAGGTGGGGGGCCAGGAAATAAATTAAATTGCTTGAATCGAAAGGTTAATAAACATAAAGAGAACGTTCGGGATTAGAATTAGCTGCCATTAAACTGCACCGTAAATAAATAAATATAAAGAGGCGATTTTGTACATTTCCATTAAGGGAAACAGTTGTACTTATTCACAAATACAGCAGAGGCAAGAATATTGTATCTACATAACGTGAAGTTTGAAAAATTCAGCAAACACAAAAATGTATGTATACGCGTCACCTAAACAAAGATATTTTATAATTTTTTCAAGGATTTTATCCCTCATAACTCGTCCCATAGTATGGCTGGGCTTCAACGAGAAATTTGCCAGATTCTTGGACTTTTGCGTTGCAACTCAAATTTTATTTCTTTTAACCCAATTATACTATATTTTAGTAAGCCCCGGAAAGAATCCCAACAACCTCCACGCCAGCATGATCATAGTCATAATTTACGTAATTTAAACACCCGCCAAACATTTTTTCTAATACTAACATCTTATACTGTTTCTATGGTGCATTCTATAAAAGCACGTCGCCCATGATCATGACGTGTTTTAAATTTAAAAAAATGACCTTTTTTGTTATCTAACTATTAAAACAACAAGTGTTTTATAGTTTAAAAATCCCGGCCTATCATATTTTCGCTCCTAATGTCGTTCAAATATAAAATACGGCCTCGATAAATCTCAGATTATCATATTTTCGCTCCTAACGTCGCTCAGATGTAAACTACGGCCTTATAGCTATTAAGACAACAAATCTAGGCCGCAGTTTATATTTGAGCGACGTTAGGAGCGAAAATATGTTAGGCCGAGATTTTCAAACTATAAAACACGTGTTGCCTTCACGATTTTTTCTAATACTAACCATATCAACACGAACTTTTGAAGTTTCTCTTGAATTTTCTTGTCAATTCAAGTGATAATTGTAAAAATTTTTTGATTTATTAACGTTAAAACACGTTGAGAAGCTAATTCAAATGCACCAAAGAAACAACATAAGATGTTAGTATTAGAAAAATAACTATTGATAAAAATTCCAGTTGACTTCAACCGGGCGGTACAACAGCATGCTTCAAAAGCCTACGAAAGAATTATACACCAGAATACGAGAAATGAACCCTTCCGACGTGCAAATGGAGAAAGTCAAAAGATTCATCAGGAAGGAAAAAACGTATTACAATATCCTCGTGTCATCTCAAATGGCCGCGGGAAGTGTCGTCGGTCTGTTTCTCTCACTAGTACCCAAACTGGAAGATTATTTCTTTTGCTTTGAAGTCTTTCATTATTATTTCGGTGCGTGGTCCGTTCCTTTCAACTTAATTTTTCTCCTCAGCTTGACTGGGGTGGGGCAAGCGACCGCAACGGTCTGTTTCCATTTGGCCCTAATTCTCAAAACGCTACGAGTTCGCTTTTACGCCCTCAACGAACGTTTTAAAGCCGTTTTATGCTTTTCAAACTCTGACAACTGTCAAGTTTATGAAAACCTCCGTTCTTGCGTAATAGAATATCTGGCGATCGCCGAGTGAGTCAAATTGAGTTTTTGGAGCGACCTTATCAAAAAAATTTCAGCTTGACGAGGCAGTTAATCGATGGAATTTTCTTCAAATTGGCGGGACCCATGGTTTCCTTGGGCGGATTATGCTTTCTCGGCATTTATTTCCAATGTCTGCAGGTTGTAACATCCCGCTGTATGAGAAATGGCAAAAAATTTGTTTCAGCTTTTGACCAACAGAGAATATTTATTGTTAGGGTCGGCTCTTGGACTGCTGATTTACGCCCTTGTGATTCTGTGGATAATCTGCGCATGCAGTCAGCAAGTCACAGACGAAGTAAGTAATGACGTTTTCCTGAAACCGTTATGAAAGTCAAACTTTCCTCACTATCTTGAGTCTTGAAAGTTAATCCATTCCTGATTAGTCATGTTACAGTCCTAGAGGTGTAACGCAACAATACTGTGTCAGACAGAGATAGACTTACTAAAGTACTGCAGGTTGCATACTTAGGCCTGCCTCACTTTGTGTACATTGAGTATCCGTTCCAGTTGTTGTATAACATGGAGTTCACTGACTTTATGGTACTAGTACTGCAAACTAAACACTTTAAGGTACTAGTACCGTAAAGTTGACTAGCTTATTTTTCAATTAATTTATAAAAAACGAGTACCGAAATACGTTTTCAGCACTCTCGTACTGAAAACCTGTATTTTCAGTACTTGATACATAATAGTATGTTGGTTGAAAGCTTGCTCCATTTTTCATAATAGTATATTAAAAAACACGTTTCATAAGGCCAATTATTATCGCACGAGGATGTTTGGACAACGAGGGCGAAAAGCCCGAGTTTTACAAAATCCGAGTGTGATAAGAGCCTTATGAAACACGTTTTTTATACAATTTTTTCTATTTCGGTTACTCATAACCTGTTAGAACAAAATTGGTTTTCCATTTTCATAGACAGGTATTGTTCGCTTGACAGTTGGCGATTGTTGGACAAAATCGTTGTCTAGGTTATGATGTCGTAGGTTATGATGTAAACAAAAGCCGTGCTCTAATAGAGCACATTAGAGAACGCATTTGGGTGCTATAAATAAAATGTTCATTAGGAAACCGAAATAGAAAATAGTATATTAAAAAACACGTTTTATAAGGCCAATTATTGTCGCACGAGGATGTTTGGACAACGAGGGCGAAAAGCCCGAGTTTTACAAAATCCGAGTGCGACAAGAGCCTTATGAAACGCGTTTTTTATACAATTTTTTCTATTTCGGATACCAACTTGTTAGAATAAATAAGAAAATATTCATTTTCAAAGACAGGAGTCAATGTTCGCTTGACAGTTGGCGATTGTTGGACACAATCGTTGTCTAGGTTACAATGTAAACAAAAGTTTTCAAAATTTATGAATAGGTACCTAATTATTAAACAGGAAAAATTTCGTACATATCACGTCATGAAAGTTATTACTGGACTCAAGGTTAAAAGTACTCGGATTTTTTCAACGCTGCTGCGTCCAGTATTCAGTAACTTTCATGACTTGATATATAAATAACTATTACTTGTGTTTATTTTATTTAGTCGCAAAGATTAGCGGATGTAACACTGCGCTGTCCCTGGCTGTGCTGGAATATCAAAAACCGCAAGGCCCTATTGCTCCTCTTAACAATGACAGTTAAACCCATCGAAATTAATTTCATGACAATCACGATCAACTACGACTTAGCAATAAAGGTAAAAGTATTTCACATCTCACGTTGAAATGATACTCCTTTTTGCAGATTATGCGAATGTCGTTCTCGTACGCTCTCACCATTTATCAAGTAAAAAATTCATAATGTTCAGGCACGAGTATCGTTATCGTTTTACTTAGAGTTAGCCTTGTTAAAATAATAGCTAGCTAAATGTGAGTCACACAACGTAAATAAAATATACCGCACTTGGTGAAAACGTAAAACGGACTTACTTGAAAGCGACTTGGGCCACTTGGTCGTTGCTGCGTAACGTCCTCCACAGGGCCTGCATAAGGTCCGCACGAACGGGCTGGATATGTTCGTACAAAAAATCGTGTTGGAGATTGTCCACGCATAACTCTAAAGTCCTCAAGCCCTGGAAGACGAAAAAATAAGAATGATGTGCCGGTTCTGGCCCACGTTCAAGGTCACGCCCGTCTGTCTAAACTGACAAAAAATTTCGCCGCACAGAAATCGAAACCACAACAGCTACCTCTGCACGAAGAAAATATCAAAAGCCAACGCATATTGAGGTGCGCTTGGTGGTTTTGGGTGAAGATCTGCACCTAGTAGTAGTGCCGAAGATTAAAGGTCAAAAGTAAAATTTCAAAACTTAATAGTTAGACTAGCCGGGGACCTGACCTGACAATAAACATAAGTAGAGCGGGAGGAGTGAGACAGACGACGTGACCTTGAAACCGAACCAGAACCGTAACCGAAGTACTCACCTGGCTTATAAGGGTGTGGCTTCCATTCAAAGCCGAAACTAGGGGATCCATGAGCATGGGCAGGTAAGGCAGCAACGAGCTGAGCCTAACCGGCACTGTCAGACAAAGCTCCACGAACAAATCCTTCATGTGTTGTTTATGCAACCCGCTTTGCAACCTGTTCAACCCCTCCAGCAAATTCGGGAGGAGCGGCAAAAATTCCTGGTACAACAAATCGTGGCTGCCACCACCGATCGAACGAAACAGCGCCCTCAACAACAAAAAGTAATTGTAAGGCTCCTTGGCACTCATCGCCAACTCCATCGACCGGTTCACGATTTGGTGCAAATGGGGGCGGAGCATGTTCTCGTTTTCCGTGGGAAAGAGCGACACAGAGCCGAAAACTAGCTTGAACAGCTTCAGGTACAAATTGCTCCTCTCCAAGTTCGAGCCCATTTCCTCCATCCTTTCCAACAAATATTCCACTAGGACTGTGGCAAAAATAGGGCTGGTGGCAGGATTGGCTAGTAAAGTATTGGGAACTATCTGTAAAGTAGGGTTTTTGTATACTCTCTCCACGAGATATTCGATAGTTGTCGAGAAAATCTCGTGGAAGGTTTGGGGATTCATCATTGAGAAGACCCCACTGAAATGTTCCAAAACCTCTTTCTCTTCTTTGCTGCGCACGTTTTGCTGCGTGATCCTCTGAAGACCTGGCGGTTGAGGCCCTACGTTTAACGTGTAAATGTCCAAGGCCTTCAAGGCCCACTTCACCAAACGCACGAAGACTAAAGTCTCGTGGGGTTGGAAGTGCTTGGAGGTTACCAGAGTGTGCGCCACACTCGACTGAAAAGTCTCAGTTGAAAAAAAAATTGTCACGAAATCACAGATAGACAAGGCAGAAAAAAACGTAAAATTTACGTACCCGACAGGCAGAGCAGCCCCACGTGATGGTTTTCACCCCGCAAACGAGCGTCTTAACGAGGCTGCGATAATCGCTGACGTTGTAGTTGTTGTTTTGGGGAAAACCGAATTTCGATTTTTCTTCTTTGGGTTGGGGGGCCTGGGTGGAGGCGAGGGCGGACTCCAGAACGTCGGCGGCGTTCGGTTTGGGTTCATCTTTGTTAACCTCGGGTTGCTGCTGCTGCTGCTTGCTGGAATCATAGCACGCCCTTACCAATTAGTCGCGTCATCAATAAAAAAAAATGTACCAAAAGTTTTGCTTTTTTCAAACTCACCATTTGTTGACCAAAATCGGCAGTTGAATCTTGGCAATCGTCTTAAACTTCACCACGAAGACCTCCAACATCCGCATCAAGATCTCCCTTCCCTTAGTACTGTTCTCCGTGTCAGATCTCAACCGGATGCAATCCACCAGATTCAGCAGCAACTTGCAGCTCATCGTCTGGATCCTGAAAAAAAAATTACCAAGCAAGAAAACGAAAGTTTCACCCACGTGGTGGCTAGAGTATCGTCGTGGACGTTCTTGCTGAACAAATGAACGGCGCGCGTCAAATCGCTGAGGGGGAGCTGCTGTCGCACGTGGTGCACCAAATCGGCCAAAGTCGAGTAGGCGAGGGGCCTCAGCGACTCGTGAGTGGTCCATCCCCTCCCCAGCAGAACATCTTCGTCGAATAATTTGTCCATGTGAGGCACGAATCCTTAAAAAATATTTCACGTTGACATTCAGAGACTGGGCAGAAGGGACATTCAGAGACTTACGGTTGCGCAAATCCGTCGCCAGGATATGCCGAGCGGCTATCAGGAGTTCGCGTCTTAAATGCGCCACTTCCATTGGACAGAGCATCAAAAGCCCCAGCATGCCTTGCACCATCATCTGCGCGTGCGCCTGCACGTGCTCCTGGTAAATTTTAATAATGTACGCCAAAAAAGAGAGGGTCTTAATCTGGGCCCCCATGAAATCCACGAAAATTTCTTTATTAAACGTTTCGGCAGATCTCTGTTCCTGGCTAGGCTGTAAAGTTATCGTTTTCATGATCAGCGGGATAAAATCACTGACGTCTTGATGCACGCTCTGCTTGTACAGCTGGTACATAAGTACCACTATAATCGGGAGTTCTTGTAATACTTTCAAGGACAGAACAGCCTTGGGAATCAGGTAGTACTGCAACATTATTATTTGAAATAGACAGGGGATCAAAGTTGAGCCCTGCGGGAATCCCACTTACGCTGACGTTGACGATGTTGCCTTTGTCGTCGCGTTTTTTCGTTTGGATGGTCGTCATGGTGAAGGTCTCCCTTAGCAACTCCTCGATGTTGAGTTCGGACAAATCGTCGACCTTGATTTGGGCCCTGGGCTCGAAAATTTTGTCCATGTGGTTGGGGAGGTCGGAGTAGATCGACTTGACGAAGTGGAGGAAGTGTTCGATCTACGAGAAAATGACGATTTTCGCACGAGGTCTACGAATGAAGGCTAGCAAATATCCCTTCAAAACAATGCAACCGCATCATTTTGTTACAGAATCGAAATTGTAAGTATTTTGACTTTTTTTTGAAAAAATGAAAATGGCACAAAATCGCCGAGATACACATCAAATGAAAGCTCGTTAAAAAAGGATTAAGAAAAATCCACAATGAGAGTTCTACGACAATCCGTTTGTAAGTTATGAAGCTTCAAAAATAGACGAGGTACAATTTTTGACTTTCCCAAACACTTTTTCGAAAAAAACAACTCACCTCGGGATTGAAAGTAGGTCGATACTGTTTGTGCAACTCGATGATGATTTTTAGGCAAACCAAGACGTTCTCCTCGTTGTCAATTTCCAGCAGTCCCAACATGAGGGACAGAATCGGTTTGACGTACTGCCTCAGCATGTCGTTGGTAGGCAACCTGTACAGCATTTCCAGGATCAACTTGCGCACCTGCTGGATGTTGTACTCGGCGAGGAAGAGGGGATCCCCCTCCTGCAGGATTTTCAGGAAAATTTTGATGGAATGGTCGAGAAAGGTCTGGTAATGGGAGGACGAAACTATGACCTCGAAATTGTTGTTCAATTCCTGGATGGCCTTGAGCTTGACGTCGTCCTTGCAGGTGGGGTCGCCCAGCATCGTGACGTAGCTCCTGAACTGGTTCATTTGCGCAGTATGGGAGTCGACCACCGCCACCCCGGACGGACTGGCCTGCGACTGCATTTTCACCTTTAATTAAATTAATCCGATTAATTAATTAACTAAAAAATGGACGACAGGACCATTGATTTGATCTTTGCCGGATCGCTGGATAACCTGCCCCCCGTGAGCTCAAAAATCGTGCGGATTTTCACCAGCTCCACTTTTACAGGTAATTATTTTTTATCTTTTTCTTAACTTTAAAACTTTTTCCAGACACGACAATGGAACGCAATACTTTAATGGCAAAATGTTATCCGAAGATTAAAGATTATTGCAGGGAGAAACACGGACTGGAATTTCAGGTAAAATCGATGGTCCTGCCTGGTACAAAATGGTACGGATCGATTGATTTTTTTTCAGGTGGTGGACATGAGATGGGGCGTCCGAGATGAGGCCACCGATGATCACATGACCACGGAGCTGTGCATGAAGGAGATTCAAAATTGTCAACGGCTCTCCATGGGCCCCAATTTCGTTGTAAGTAAAAAAAAAATCTCAAAGTATTTGTTAAAGTTTATTAAAAGAGCTGACGAATGACGAAACCTCTAGGATGATCCAATCCGGAATTAAGACACTTTGAAATTTACAAAATATTTTTTCTGGCTTCAAAAAGTCAAAATCTCTTAAGAATAAATAGAATCTAGTAGTATTAATGAAAGCGCGTCAAAAGATCTTCAAAACAACTTCTTACAACCGTCAGTTTCGAGATTGAGACAATTTTTTAAAAATAAATTTGACCATTTTTTCAAAATGGACAAAGTAATTATAATCCATCGAGTGGTACATCCAAAGAAACCTCTTCAAAATGCCTTTCAAATGATGCATTAACGAAACTTCTACGGCAATTAGCTTTGAAGTTATGGAATATGTTTGGTTAATTTTGACTTTTTTGAAAATGGTCAAAGTAACGATAACTAGTTGAGTCGCACATTGAAAGAAAGCTCTTCAAATTGCCTTTCAAATGGCGTATTAACGAAACTCCTGCGACAATTAATTTTCAAGTTATGGAATATTTTTGGTTAATCTAGAATTTTTTGAAAATAGTCAAAGTGGCGATAACTAGTCGACTCGCACATCCAAAGAAAGCTTTTCAAATTGACATTCAAATGGCGTATTAGCGAAACTCCTGCGACAATTAGTTTTAAAGTTATGGAATATTTTTGGTTAATTTTGACTTTTTTGAAAATGGTCAAAGTAAAGATAACTCGTCGAGTGGCGCATCAGAAGAAAGCTCTTCAAACCCCCTTCCAAGCGTCCTAATTTTGAACGAAATTCCAGGTCTTCCTGGGTCAGAAATACGGCTACCGCCCCATCCCCACCTACATCCTCTCCTCCGAGCTGCAGCTGATCCGCGACGAGCTGGCCGCCACCGGCCACGACCCCGCCCTCCTCGACACGTGGTACCGCAAAGACAGCAACGCCGTCCCCCCCGTCTCCGTCCTCCAGCCAATTTCCTCGATTCTTACCAACTTCAACAACAAACGCATACCCAAACTACAGGCCGAGGACCAAGCCAAGTGGTGGAACACTCTCAACAAGTTCCAGAAGCTCTTCCGCAAGGCCTCCGCGGCCCTTTTTCAACAGGGCAAGATGGACCACACCATCATGCACAACTACTTCATGTCGGTAACTGAACGAGAAGTCATCAACGGGATCCTCAACGTCAAGAACACCAAAAACCACTGTCTAGCCTACGTGAGGTACATCAACAACATCAACCTGCAGAACCTCAAGAAAGCCTCTCTTTTCGTGGACATCATCAACAGAAGTCTGGACGTGGAATCCTCGAAGCTCTTAGCCAATCTTCGGGATGAACGACTGACCTCAAAGATAGAATCCAGCAACTATCAGAAATATACTGTGGAATGGATAGGACGCGAGGGGTTAGACCCAGAGACGCACGAAGACTACCTCAAGCATTTCATCAGCCACTTCTACAAGAATATAGTGAAGCTAGTGGACAGAGCTATGAGAAAAGAGGATTCTAGCGCTCAAGGCCAAATCGTGACGGAAATCCTGCAGCACCTCCACGCTTGCAACAATTCAGTAAAAGTTTTCTACGGGCGAGAGGAAAGTCTGGAACAGATACACGTCTACATGACGGACGATAACGATAAGATTTTGGTTTTGTACGGGGAAGGGGGCTGCGGAAAAACCTCTCTATTGGCTAAAAGCGCGGGAAATTCCACAGCTTTCGAGTGGTTCAAGAATTCTAAGCCAATCAGCGTGGTGAGGTTCTTGGGAACGACTCCTGATTCGTCAGCTTTGACTCCCACTTTAATTTCGATCTGCCAGCAGATCCACTATAATTTCATGCTGCCTTTTGAGGGGATTCCAGATGATTTGGTGCCACTCACAGCCCACTTCAAGTATCTGCTGACCTTGGCTAGTAGGGAGCAACCTTTGTTGCTGTTCCTCGATTCGGTCGATCAACTGACAGGTGAGAGGTTTTTGCCTCATTTCAAACCCTAATTTTTCACAATTTTGGCGCAGGCACGCAAGACAAGGTCTCATGGCTGCCAACCAGACTCCCAAAATTCTGCAAGATCGTCATCTCCTGCGCCTCTGAAGAGAACAACCCCGAGGTGTCCCGCGAGTACCACATCCTCCGTCGCATGGTGGACGTCGAGGAAAACTTCATAGAAGTACGAGCCTTGGGTGAAGACCTCGCGATGAAAGTGGTCAGAATGTGGATGAGAACAGCTTGTCGAGACCTCACCAACTACCAGTGGCGGCTCGTTTCGAACGCCATCGAGAAGTGCAGCCTCCCGATATTCGTCAAGTTGGTTTTCGCAGAGATCTGCAGATGGCGCAGCTACACCAAGTCGCAGGATACTCACCTCGCGTCCACCGTCATGGATTCCATTATGATGCTGTTTGAAAGAATAGAAAAGCAACACGGAAGGATACTAGTTTTTCACGGATTGGCCTACATTACTGCTGCCAAGAGTGGATTATCGGAGTCTGAGCTAGAAGATTTGATTTCATTGGACGATAAAGTACTAGACGATGTTTATCAGTATCACATGCCGCCGGTTAGAAGGATCCCACCTCTGCTGTGGACTAGGATCAGAAACGATCTTCCGAATTACTTATCGGAGCGAGAGGCGGATGGTGTTAGCGTGATGAATTGGTACCACCGGCAGTTTCGGGACGCCGCCCGTGAGAGGTACTTCAAGAACATGAATATGGCCACGTACTTTCATTCGATGATCGCCGATTATTTCCTCGGGATCTGGGGGGGAGGTAAGGTACTTCGTTTATTTAATCCTAAGCATCTGGACTTCGTTTACTTCATCCGAGACGTTCCTCCTCACCATTTGATATAATTTTGCACATTTTCATTTCACGTCTTCGTCTTCTAAGGTAAACCTAAACCCTTCAAATTCACGGAGATCCAACGCCACCGCTTTAACTTGACGGACAAGGAAGGAGTAGCTGATCGCAAGGTTCCCCTTCAACCACTGGTCTTTCACTCCAAGGAGGGGAAAATTTCCCGATATAACCTCCGAAAATTCGGGGAGCTACCCTTCCACCTCGTCCGCAGCAGACGCTTCAAAGACTTATACGAAAACGTTTTATTCAACTACGAGTGGCTGCATGCCAAACTATCCAGCTGTCCTCTTCAGGCGGTTCTGGCAGACTACGAGGACGCTGGCAATCACATCGAGGATAAGGTGGTTGCTCCATTTTGTTCTTACGAGGTTAAAACACTTAATTTGTAGGATTCGAAACGTGAGCTAATGTTAGTAGCTGACGCTCTTCGCCTTGGAGGAGCAGTTTTGGGGCAATACCCCAACATGCTAGCCCCCCAGCTAATTGGTAGACTACTCCCGGAAGTCAGCTCCAATCCTAACATTAAAATGTTGCTCAACGACTGCGATAGGAAGGGATCAAATGAATGCGCCTTACTCCCAGTTTACCATTGCCTCCATACTCCCGGAGGACCATTAAAATACTCCCTAGAAGGCCATCAATTCGCCGTTTTTTCCATTAGCCTCACCAGTGACTACCGGTACGTGGTTTCTATTTCCAACAGGTTCATCACTTGGGATCTGTCGACCAGCGACTTGACCAGAGACGTTAACCCTAACATCGAGGGAATTATGCAGCAGCTAGTCCTCAGCCAGGACAATAAATGGGCGGCCGCTTACACAAACAACAATCAGGTGAGGCAAGAGGGGTTTGAGGTTTAGTGAAAAATTTAGTTTCAGACGGTTCTCCTTAATATGTTGTCGAGCGAGTTCGTAATCATTGACAATCCTCTGGACGAGGAGAACGTGTGTGGGGTTTATTTGCTGAATCGGTGTCTCTTTGTATACGGGAGTTGGAGTTGGGTGAGGTTCGACATGAGAGGGAACAAGGAGGAGGAGGCTGCGGCCGCGGTTGATCGTGGTGAATGGCAGATTTTAAGTGAGTAAAGCTTTTGGCGCCCAACGTAAATTCCTCTCCTCAGCCATGGAGTTCGACAACAAGGACGACCACCGCATCATCTTCTGGAAAAGCAGCCTAGAAGACGAACGCATGATGATCCTCGCCAAAAACCAACACTCCACATTATCCCTCGAATTCCGCAGGTAGACACTCATTCCAACTTTAAACTCTTAACCTTCGAAATTTCAGCTCCATAGCTCTCTCCAAAGACAAATCAACACTATACACGTGCACGAACGACAACTGCTACTCCGTATCAAAATTCGTGCGATCAGAAGTGGGATGGGGGAAGGAAAAAGATCTGCCACGAACAACAAACGACGACACCGAAGTCATGCTTCAACTGAAACTCAACCAGAACGAGAACACTCTCTTTGGAACCACTAGCAACGGGTTTATCATCTACGATTTGGAAGAGGCCCAAGCTATTTGTTTGAAACTTCCCTACGGGACTAGGAACATCACCACGAGAATGCTACAGTCGAACTCGATAATGCTCAGCGGGGAAGGCAACTACGCCATAGCGGGAGTCAGGAAGAACCTCTACGTCTGGAGCATGGAGACTTTCAAGCTGGTGAAGATCCTGGACGCCCACTTTGGACGCATCATCCAGCTGGAGGCTCTAACCGTAGGGAACTGGAACAGCATGGTGACGTCGTCCATCGACCGCACGGTTAAAGTCTGGAACATCAACAACATCTTCGAGCAGGTCCACGTGATCGACCGGCATGAGCTCCAAGTCGATTCCATAAGTCTCTCTGACGATCTGAGTCTAGCAGTGACCGTCACTAGGAGCTGCGTGGGAGTTTGGAACTTGAGGGTTGGCAAACTTGTCGCTAAACTTGCAGACAGCCCTTTAGGGGCTATTGTGACCCACGCTCTAATCACTCCGGATGGAAAATACATCATTTCTGCGGAGAGTGGAAATTTTCTGATTTGGCTAAGACTGACCCAGCAGGTGATCTACAAAGAGGAGCAACCGGGGATCAGACAACTGACGTTGATGAGTGATGGGAGTACAGTCCTGTCCATTTCCAAACCCAGCAACCCTCCCGGTACGGACTTGGTGAGGACGGTAGCCACAGTCTGCGTTAGGCAAGTCCCCAGTGGGGACACTCTGTACAGTTTTGAGTACCCAGTCAGGAGTATCACGGGTGTGGCCTTCAAAGAGGGCGTGGTCTCTTGCGACGGCCAGCATTTGGTTGTGGTTGCCGCTGATAAGACAAACAAGGACTGCCTCATGGTCTATAACGCCCACAATGGCAGCCTGACCAATAAGATTGCGTTGAAGCAGTGCGGAGTGAAAGATATTGGTAGCTTATTGGCTATGCCGCACAAAGGTCACTTGATCGCCGTACTGACGGTAGATAAGGGGGCTGTGGTTGACGTAAAGAACAAGAGGCACGTCAGGAGTGTGCCCAAATGGGGAGGGAGCATCACGAAGGACGGCAAGTATGGGTTGTACGCTCCTTCCAGGTGATTACGACGTCATGGTTATAGGAAATATTGGGTACCTGGGTACATAAAGTTGGTGTCCTAGTGGTAGTTGGTAGCCCTGCTAAACAACAAACAGTTGTTCAGCGAACATTTTTTGGATAAAGTGCATAGTTTGTGAAATAGACGGCCAAATCCATATTTTTGGGAAAACGTTCAATTGCATTTTCTCGAAAGGACCCCGCACAAATCTTATGGCCTGTGGCTTTCTGTTAAAAAGTCTTGAAAATTAGGAATTATGTAGAACTCGATATTCTGATTAAAAGTTACCATTGCGGCAACCATAACTAAGGGATAATTTTTGAGTTCTGGCTCGTCAAAGGAGGAGGAATTTGGCTGTGGTTCCATTATTGCAATTATTTAATTTCTACGTTTCCTTGGTCATTCATTAATAACCAAGGAAACGCAAATAAGATGACAATAAACTGGTGAACGATTTTGATAAACATTGTCTTTCAGGACTTCAGAACGACCTTTAGTCTGCCTCGTAGGTCAATCGCGCTTATGATACCCTTCATCATGCCTTTGGGAAAGTGTCTCGGACGCTGAAAATCGTTTTATTCGCTAGTGTTTAACAACGCATACTTTAGTCTTATGCACGTTCCCTTAGTTATTGATAAATAACCTAGGAAACAGAGAAAATGGTGCAATTCTAAAAATATAATCGCCCAGTTCAAATTCGTATTCTTTAACAATTTATAGCTGAAAAACTGTAAGTTAATTGTGGTTGGCGCAATGGTAACTTTTAATCAGGACATTGAATTCTATATAATCCCAAATTTTCAAGACTTTTTAACAGAAAGCCACAGGCCATAAGGTTTATGCGGGGTCCTTTCCATTATGTAAGGACAAAAAAATTACCTTTCCAATAATACTGCACTTGACATACCTTCTCATGAAAAAAAATGTCAGTCAAAAAAAATTGATTAACCCGAAACGTGCACCTAAATTTATCATTCAACTCTTATTTGAAGAATTTTTTGATACAGTGAATAGTTTGGGAAATAATCGGCTGTTTCCATACATTTGACTAACCCTGTATGTGTGCCAAATTCCATTGCAATATTTTAAATGCGGAAAAAAAGGAGGTGAACCTGATTTCACTGACACCCGGTATAAAATGTTACAGACAATGTTGTTAGCACCGAAAATACGTTTGGGTTTATTTCAATTGGCAACACTGCAACAGTATGGACAACTCACGAAAATAAAAACTTTTAAACTGAATTTTTTTGTGTTGACGTCCTACAAGAAAAAGATGGGTACAAAATTGGTAACAGTGTAAAACTTGTTGTCAGGGTTGCCAACAAAGTCAACTTTTATGTACAGTGTCATTCAAAAAATAAGTAACAAATGAGTGGCAAACTGTCAAAATGACGTTTGACCAAAGTTGACGCGTCATCTGTCAATTTATCTGGCGACTGTGCGAACTAACTTTAGACAAGCGTCCTTTCAATAGATTGCGATTGCTTGGCAAATAGTTAATATGACTCTAGCAGGGCTGCCAACATGTAATATGGCCAACCAGTAAAAATTAATCACTAAACCAAAAAACTTTATTCCCGGCTACTAACACTCTTGCCAACTGTTTAACCAGAAAACTCCAGATCATCCTCACTCTTTCCAGGGGCGGCCTAGAGCTCCTCGAACTAAAAAAGGGGCAAACGGTGAAAACCTACATCCCGAAGGTGGCCGAAGGAGTCTTTACGATCATCTGCCAGTTCAACAAAACAGACGAGTACGTCCTCTACTACCACAGCGGGCGCAAGACCCTCCGCGTCTTCAGGTAAACAAAATCAAGTCACCTCTCTCATACTAATCAAAACAACAGAACATCCGACGCCACCATCATAGCCAACTACAAAGTCCAGGCCGAGCTGACCTCCATCGAGAGCACCCCAGACGGCAGGGCTGTGGTCCTCGGGACTGTGGACGGCTGCGTCTCAGTCCTCGCAATCGTAGACACCGAAAAACAGGAGATGGGGACATATTTGGCGGAAATGCCCTCGCGCGACGAAGAGGTCAAATATTTTCGCAAATTATTTAAATTTAAATTTAATCGGTAAATTCACTCACCCCGAAAGAGGATTTTCGTGGAAAACTGGCGAAAACGTCATTTTCTGCTTCGAAAACAATAAACACAACGGTGAAGTAGGAAGTGGGGTTATGTCAGTTTCGGTGAAAATTTTTAGACCGCTTCGGTAAAACTTCAATTAATTGATTAAATCACTCACCGCGATTGAGTATTTTCGTGAAAAACTGGCGAAAACTTCATTTTCTGCACGAGTAAACAACACAAACACTGCGGCGAAGAAGTGAAGTAGAAACTGAGGTTATGTCAGCTTCGGTGAAGTGAAGACTGAAGTTGCTGTAAGGTTACGCCGGGTGGTGGTGACTAACGTTTTTTTTTAGTGGAAGAAAAAGGTGGATAAAATGAGGGCCGCGACAAGGTTTAGGGCCGTGGGGGCTATTGCCAAGCTTTCTACGATTTTTTCCAACAATTCAAGCGAGGATGCGATTATTAGCGTGGCTGAAGAGTTGGCTGTGAAATCCTCTGAAACTGAAAATGGGTGAAGATTGACTTAAACATGCAGTAAATTGTTATTGAAGTTTATAAATAATGATTATAGTAATGGCAACTAATATTAACTTGATATTTTAATTATTTGTTGGCTGCTCTTCGTACACGCGTGTACTACTGGCTGCATACCAATTAAATGCTCTGATTTAAGGTACACACGGGTAACAAGGACTCCGAGAAATATATAGCGTAAATTAAATAATTTTTTCCCAAAATAATGTATTAAAACCGTATAAAATAATACAAAGAGTAAAAACTTAGCACAATTCAACAGCGAGAGCGATCCCCATCCCCCCTCCAATGCACAAAGAAGCCACGCCCTTTTTCTTCCCCAAGCGCTCTAGATTGTGAACCAATGTGACTAGAACGCGTGCGCCGGACGCACCAATCGGATGGCCCAAAGCGATGGCACCCCCGCTGACGTTGACCTTGTCCGCGTCTAACTTCAGGCTGTCAAGCACCACTACGCTCAAGGACGCGAAGGCCTCGTTGATCTCGTAGAGGTCCACCTCATCCTTGCTCCAACCGACTTTCTGCAACTTCACACAACAACCGTCAGTTTTATTACAAATATTGCAGTTGACAGTACAAATGGAGTAGTCTATTACAAGCCAATCAGAATCAACTTACAAGCCGAGTGATGGCGCTGATTGGTCCCAGCCCCATGGACATGGGGTCAACGCCCGCCTCCGCGAAACCGATTATCCTCGCCAATGGGGTCAGCTGACGAGATTTCAGCTGATTTTCGCTGCAAATAACAAGGGCGGCTGCTCCATCGTTGATTCCAGAGGCATTTCCTGCAGTAACAGTACCATTCTGGAACGCAACCAATTTTTTCTACTTTGGCAACACTGCTCCGTAAATAAAGGCGCTTTCCTTTTATACGTTTATCTGAGTAGCCTCAGTCAATCTCAGCAATTTGATTGGTTCATTTGAAAATTGACCAATCAAACTGCTGAGTTAAGTGAGCCTTCTCAGATAAATGTGTAAATGGAAAGCAGCTTAAGTCAAATTTAAAAACCCTAAAAAGTCCACATTTACCAAGGCTACCAACATAAGAAGAGGAATTTCAAAAGCACCAACAAACTGAATTACTCTACAAAAAAACCTATCCTTATTTTTAGGTCTAGGCCATGGAAACTATAAGTACTTGTCAGTTGTCACTGTTATTTTAAAGCGCTTTCCTTTTACATATTTATCTGAGGAGCCTCAGTTAATCTTAGCAATTTGATTGGTTCATTTGAATATTGACCAATCAAATTGCTGAGTTAAGTAAGCCTTCTCAGATAAATGTGCAAATGGAAAGCAGCTTTATGGTATTTCGCTTTTACGTGTATAAATGGTTGCATAGCCACCTTATCAAATGCAGTCCTCATCCCACTGAGCCCCTCCAAAGTGGACTCCTTGGGGAACTCATCCCCGGCTATCATCTTTCCGGACCTCTTGTCAGGAACAGGCACAATCTCCTTCGTAAAAAACCCTTCCCGGATGGCCCTCTGCGCCTTTTCCTGCGAACCCAAAGACAACTTGTCCTGAGCCTCCCGAGACACGTGGTACGCCTTGGCCACGTGTTCAGCCGTGCACCCCATAAGACAGTTATGGAAAGCATCGGTGAGTCCATCGAAAACCATCGTGTCAACCAGCTGGAGCCCCCCCATTTTATTCCCCCGGATATAGGAGGAGTGCTGCGCCCTCGTCATGCTCTCCTGCCCCCCCGCCACTGCAATCTCGAAATCCCCATTTCGGATCCCCTGATAAGCCAAAGTGACAGCCCTTGAATTAATTAATTAAACAATTAAACTAAAGTAATTAATTACTTCAAGCCTGATCCACACAGCATGTTGATGCAGTAGGCTGGTGAAGTGTAGGGGATTTTGGCCCCCACGGCCGCCTGCCTGGCCGGATTTTGACCTTGACCCGCAGTTAGCACCTACAATTTGTATTACAAAAAATTTTAGAATAGAAGACTTACGTGACCCATGATGACCTGCTGGATGTCCTCGGGAGAGAGATTGGCCCTCTTGATTGCGTCAGAAATTGCCAGGGCCCCCAGGTCGGAGGCTGAATATTTCTCGAACTGGCCCTGGAGGTTTCCTGGGGGAGAAGTTGGTTATTTTGGGGGGCTTTGGGGACTTACCGATGGCTGTTCGACATCCTGAAACTATGAAAACTGACATTTTTAATACTTGTCAAATACTGAGAGACACGAATACTGATTATTGTGACGGGTACTGGCCCCCTTACATAGAGAACATAACCTAATTTCCTAATTTTGTTCCCCTCTTCCAAAATCAGCTAAGATCTTATACGTAGGCAACCAGTGATACAGATTATGCATAAGCTCTGTTGCATTAATGGCTGCCTAGCACTCGAAAATTGAAAAAAATACATTTTCTAAAAAATACATCAAGCAAGATTATTAACTGTACTGATGATGATCGGCATACATCTCACTAACAACAGTTTAACGACGAAACCAAATCTGTTTTTTTGTCAGGGATTTTTATTTATCAAGTATACACGCTGCCCCAACGGTGAGACAATAGCTATTTACCGGTTTCAGGCGATTAAAGCGTTCTTAACATGCATAAAAATAGGCTGGTAAGCAGATCATAACGTTATCTAATGGTTTCTAGACAACAACATGTTAATAGCTATAACATACCTAGGAATGTTATGACTATCATAACAGACGCAGATGTCAATTGAAATCCGAGCTCGGAGAGCGAGGATTTTAAGACATCTAAGTCTGTTATGATTCATAACATCCGAGGTTTGTTCAATAGTTTATCGGTTTAAAGCGATTAAAGCCAAAATTAAAAAAATGTTGCGTGAATTCGCGTCATTTTGACAATCGAGATGACAGCATTTGAATGGGGTCATTGTTGTCATGAATGGTTAATGGGCTTGTTGTCTAGAAACCATTAGATAACGTTATGATCTGCTTACCAGCCTATTTTTATGCATGTTAAGAACGCTTTAATCGCCTGAAACCGGTAAAGTCCATTTATGTCCACGTCATCAATAATATCCAAAATCTGTGAGGGCCAACCGTTAGTGACTGAAAATGACCAGGTCATATGACAGTAATAAATGACCATAGTTAATAATAATAAAATTAATTAATGGGAAGTAGGTACCTGTAAAAATTTTCAGTCAGAATTGTTAAATACTTGATATTAAAGTCGAATCATTTTCTTACGGGTACAAGGGTTGTGTGATCGAGTCTAGTTTTTTATTTTCTTAAACGGGCTTAAATTTATATGAAAATTGCTACTGATTCACACTGCCAGGCGTGCATGTCAGAATGTTTTTTTACCAAATTATCACGAATGTCGAAATTTTTGTTGGTTACTCTGTTTTTCCGTCCATGTACGTATATTGTTATTAACAGGCTAAAGGGTTGCGTTTAATGCAATTACCTATTTAGTTATAAAGAATAAAATTTATTATTAATATTATTATTATTATTGGTCACGGTCATTTTGTATTGTGACGTGACGGTGATGACCGTCATGACCGAACGTCATGACACGGTCATATGACCGGCTCACATCACTGAAAATTACTATAAACTCACATAGGCGGCTCGTGTAGGGGGGGCAGCGTAAAAACACATTTTTTAGAATGGAACACCCTATACAGGGTGGGTAATTTTTCGATGCTCACCATTGGGATCTCCTAAACGGTAAAAGATACGGGGTCGGTTAAATTACAGAAAAGTTGCGCTATTTCTTGACAATTAAGAATATGAAGAGAATTCCCCGATATTTCGATTCGTTCCCGAGTTATCACAAAAAATCTGAAAATTGCCAATTTAAAGAAAAATTAATAACTTCCTAACGATTGATGTTATTTAAATGAAACTTGGAACTTTTATATTTTTGACAACTGTTAATGGAATGGCACAGACAGAAATTTTCTAGACCTTCTAGGTTTCGAGTAAAGACAGTCAACTTTTCTTTTTCTTATGGGCGCCATGTTGAATTTTAACGCAGCCGGATACACAGAAAAATTAGCTTCTCAAAAATGTAACCAACATGGACGTTTTTCAAAAAATATGTGAAAGCCCGAATCACACGGCCGCAAGACAAAAGAATAAAAAGTTGACTGTCGTTATTCAAAATCTAGGAGGCCTAGAAAATTTCTGTCGATGCTATTCAATTGACAGCTGTCAAAAATATAAAAGTGCCAGGTTTCATTCAAACAACATCAATCGTTAAGAAGATATAAATTTTTCTTTAAATTGGCAATTTTCAGATTTTTTGTGATAACTCGGGAACGAATCAAAATATCGGGGAATTCTCTTCAGATTCTTAATCATCAACAAATAGCGCGACTTTTCTGTAATTTAACCGACCCCGTATCTTTTACCGTTTAGTTTAGGAGATCCCAATGGTGAGCATCGAAAAATTACCCACCCCGTATATTAATTTTTCTTTAAATAAGCAATTTTCATATTTTTTGTGATAACTCGGGAACGAATCAAAATATCGGGGAATTCTCTTTAGATTCTTAAGCATCAACAAATAGCGCAACTTTTTTGTAATTTAACCGACCCTGTATCTAAACTGCTCAACAATTCAATTGGTCCACCCGGAAATTTGAGTCACATTCAAAATGCCGTAACTCCTCAAGCAGTTGATCGATTTGAATGAACCTTTTTTCCACGGATAGCCCATTTCATTGGCTACGACATGGGAGGCTCCGCGTTTAATGCAGGCCCCCCCTTATTTGATATACAGGGTGCCAGAGCCGGTCACTGCTAAATGCCGGATATTAAAACCACCCCCGATTCTGGAGGAAATTTTTCTGATTTTTTTTGTCTGGTTGAGAGGACGTGTTAGGTCCATACCTCTAGTCGTTTTTTTGAAATTAACTCTATGTCCTCTAATTAGAGGGCAGGGGCAAAAAAAACGTTTTTTCGTCGGTTCTTAATGTCGTCCTTATTTTTACTCAAATTTTGATTTCTTGGGGTCTTTGTAATGCGACAATATCCGCTCTAGAACATCATGGAATCGAAATTGGCCTGAGACAAAATGTCACAGAAAGGGGGCCCACTGAAGTGGACCCAAATTTATTCTGCCTCTGAAATGATCTTTGATTAAAAACGGGCTAAAATTAAATGATGCCTTCATGGGGCTATTCATCCTGAACATTTTAACATGCTCCTTTTTTGAATACGATCACATTTAAAAGTGCTGATATCAGTGCTTTGGATGACGAGTTTTGGACAAAATGCAGCCATTCGTTCCCCTGCATTTTCGTGAAACCAAGGAGACGAAAATTTTACCTGCGGCCATGTTTCCTCGACTAGGTAACAATCTATCAAGTCAAAGTGACAGTTTTTTGAAAATTTTCTGAGTATTGTTCAGTTTGCATCAGCATCACCAGAAATGCCTTACCGTCGACTCACAGCGGCAGAATTACGGACTATTGAAAGACTGACCCGAGAAGGGCGGTCAAATCGTGAG
Source organism: Pycnomerus fuliginosus (assembly GCA_963924575.1). Taxonomy (NCBI): domain Eukaryota; kingdom Metazoa; phylum Arthropoda; class Insecta; order Coleoptera; family Zopheridae; genus Pycnomerus; species Pycnomerus fuliginosus. The sequence goes on along the minus strand of OZ004625.1, from coordinate 17,069,897 downwards.
ATCGCAATGATTTTTGGTGTAGCCCACAGCGTTATTAATCGAGCAATATTAAGACTTTGCGAAACTGGAAGCACCGTCCATAGGCATGGGGGTGGTCGAAGGCAAACGCTGACACCAAGACAACGAAATTTCGTACTGATGAGTGCAAGAAGGCATCCAACAAATAATGCCACTCAAATTAACGCAGAGTTGAGGAATGCTGTCCAAGTTCAAACCAGTAACCAGACCATTAGGCGAACTCTCCATGAAGCTGGTCTGCGAGCGAGGAGACGTGCGGCTTGCCCACTCTTGCTCCCGCAACATCGTGCAGCACGTAGGGCTTGGGCTCTGGATCATTTGCACTGGAACGGTCAATGGAGCAGATGCCTTTTCACAGACGAATCAAAATTTAACCTGCATCGCTCCGATGGACGAATTCTTTGTTGGCGGCAGAGAAATAATAGATACCGGGAGGAAATGATGGAGCCAAGAGTAGCCTTTGGAGGAGGTGGAATTTTAGTATGGGGAGGCGTAATGTACAATACGAAAACTCCATTGGTTATCTTGCCCCGCGGAATTAGCATGAATGCAGCTAGATACTTAGAGACGTGCCTGTTACCAGTTGTCCTTCCCCTGGCCCAAGAGTTTGGAAACGATTTCCTGTATGTGGATGACAACGCCAGACCTCACAGGGCCAGGATCGTAAATGATTTTTTTTTGCACAACGAGATTAATCCGAGGATTAATCGCATGGATTGGCCTGCGAGATCGGCGGATATGACCCCGATCGAGCACGTGTGGTCTGAGCTGTTGCGACGTTTAGGTCTCAGAAACCAACAGCCGCAAAATTTTTAAGAATTGCGATTAGCGCTCGAAGAGGAGTGGGAAGCAATACCCATCGAATTCATTAATGGACTCATTCGGAGCATGCCACGGAGAGCTTTGACTCTCCATCAAAGCAGGGGAGGACCGACAAAATACTGATTATGATTATTTTATTTATTTACTTGTTTTTTACTTAATTAAATCTGTTCCACTTGCATTTAAATCGTTTAAATCCAAAAAAGCTGACAAAACTGTCACTTTGACTTGATAGATTGTTACCTAGTCGAGGAAACATGGCCGAAGGTAAAATTTTCGTCTCCTTGGTTTCACGAAAATGCAGGGGAACGAATGGCTGCATTTTGTCCAAAACTCGTCATCCAAAGCACTGGTATCAGCACTTTTAAATGTGATCGTATTCAAAAAAGGAGCATGTTAAAATGTTCAGGATGAATGGCCCTATGAAGGCATCATTTAATTTTAGCCCGTTTTTAATCAAAGATCATTTCAGAGGCAGAATAAATTTGGGTCCACTTCAGTGGGCCCCCTTTCTGTAACATTTTGTCTCAGGCCAATTTCGATTCCATGATGTTCTAGAGCGGATATTATCGCATTACAAAGACCCCAAGAAATCAAAATTTGAGTAAAAATAAGGACGACATTAAGAACCGACGAAAAAACGTTTTTTTTGCCCCTGCCCTCTAATTAGAGGACATAGAGTTAATTTCAAAAAAACGACTAGAGGTATGGACCTAACACGTCCTCTCAACCAGACAAAAAAAATCAGAAAAATTTCCTCCAGAATCGGGGGTGGTTTTAATATCCGGCATTTAGCAGTGACCGGCTCTGGCACCCTGTATATCAAATAAGGGGGGGCCTGCATTAAACGCGGAGCCTCCCATGTCGTAGCCAATGAAATAGGCTATCCGTGGAAAAAAGGTTCATTCAAATCGATCAACTGCTTGAGGAGTTACGGCATTTTGAATGTGACTCAAATTTCCGGGTGGACCAATTGAATTGTTGAGCAGTTTATTACCGTTTAGGAGATCCCAATGGTGAGCATCGAAAAATTACCCACCCTGTAAAAAATGACCCACCCTGTATATCAATGCATTTTTTGTTTCTACGTGTCATTTTGAGTTATTTTTAAAAATGTGTAGAAGTTGGCAAAAAGCAGGCCTTCCATCTGCAATTAGAAATTTAAAAAATGTCAGATATTAATTCTTTTAAAAAGTATGTTAATAATTTATTATCAGTTCACAGTGTCAGTTCACTTCTAATAATTTTTGTCGTTTTCAATTTTTTTCGCGATTTTATGTTCGGCGCCTACGTACAAATTAGAGAATGAATCGCACTAAGGTCAAACATTTTATTAACATATATCTGTTTGACAATCACTATCTATCGAAAAAGCATTATCTGATATCTTTCAAACATATTTAGATATCTCGAAACATAATCTGTAGGTAAATTTACGTACTTCATCCATCTTTCAGTCCCCTAGCACGACCCTCGTCGTCCTAGCCAACTAAACTAATGCAATTCACAGCAAATATCTTGCATTAGGAAACCGGCAACATTTTTTTATCATATAAAAAAACAATATAAAAAATAAAATGTTAAAAAGGCTGTGGACGTCCGCCTTTGCACAAGTAGAAAAGTAATAAACGTGACAATCGATTTGTGGGACACGATAAAAAAATAAAAGCAACAACAACCAACAAAATTCAATAACACTATAGTAAAATGATGATAAAAACTTATTGACGCCTATCTATGAACTGTAAAAATCGGGATTGCTTAGGTGGTATCAACAAAGTGTTTATCTAAGAGGGCTCTTTTTTCATGTGTTAGGCTGTCGAAACGGTTGCAGTGTTTCACGAAGATCTGGTGGGGGATCGGCTCCATCGGATTGGCCACTTTTGTGACCAATCCCGTCAGGTCCGCCCAACTCGACAGAAAGTTCGACCAATCGGCGTGCTGCTTCTCCGAGCACGAGTCTGAGGACAACAGGTATTCGGTGCGAATTAACATCGTCACCAGGGCTGACACTCCAAACTGAAAGTAAAAATATTCTAAACATTTGGAAAATAGAAATTTGACATTAATGCGACAGTACTGTCATTAGTGTGCTCCATTTCAACTGGCCGACTGTAGAAAGTGAAAAACATGCAAGCCCATGAAATGTCGCCATTTTGGATCCCACTGCGGTTCATTCAGGTCCTTTAATCTTGAAAACAAGATCCATTACCAACTTAGAGAAACAAGTAAATGTTTCCAATCCGAAGAAAATAAATCTAAACTTTTCATGACAACTACAATAAAAATACCAGTCGTAGGAATCCATCTGGAAAAACCAGCCTCTAAACTTTTGATATAGATTGCGTCCAACAATTAAAACGGCATTTGTTTGAAACCTATCTCCTCGAATACGTAATTTATCATCCTTTACAGTGTTGCCACCTGTTTAGACGGCTCTCAACTAAAAACAATACTCCCACCAACTGTACAAGCTGTACAAGAATTCAATTTACTTGCTATGGCAACGTCGGTAAACACGAGATTGGTGGACGGCCCGAGTTTCTCCTCGAGAATAGAATAGCTCTAGGGCATTATTAGAGCAATTTTAACACGTCTCGCAATTCTCACCTTGTTAAGAAGAACGAAGTATAGGGGGGCCCTCCCCTGGTGGCTCAAAGGGGTACTCCTGTGGTTCTCCTGCTTGATGACTTCGACCAATCCCGCCACGATTTCCAACAGGTCCCCCATCGTGCAGCTCTGCACGTACCTCTTGAAGAAAGGGTACAATCTGGGCAGGATGTGATCCCCCGCCGTGTCCCTCCTCCCCACTACGGGGATGCTCAGCAGCACCCTCGTCCACACTTCCAGCAGTTGGGGGGCGAAGCCCTCGTGGCCCAAATGGGGCAGCAGCCTCAACAGCAGGATTTTCCCCTTCCTGATGTTGAGAAAACCGCCGAACTTGTCCTCCTGCAGGAGGCCGTTGACGATCCTGAGGATGTACTCCTGCTGGTTCTCGACGACGGGTTCGCTGTCCAGCTTCAGCAGGCGCAGCACTTCCTGCTTCTGCTCGTGCGTGGGGGCCTGCTCCAGCTCCCGGAGACGTTGCTTTTGTTTGATCTCCCGAAGTTTCTCCGAGTTGCTGATGGCCAGGGGGTTGTGGAGGTCCTCGGCCTTGAGCAGGAGGGTGTAGAGGGCCTCCAGTTCGAGGAGCATCTGCTTGGTCTTGCGCGTGTCACGGACGACGGCGGGGCTCTCGGCGTCCTTCTCGGGGGTCACTATGTCCATGTCGATGATTTTGCGGGGAGCCGTCACCGACCCGCACTGAAAAAAGGGAAAAATTTTGACTTACTCAAAAAATATTAGGTACAATTGCAAAAAAAACCTCGAAAACAGCGATTTTTGACGTTTTTCAAACATTTTTTGAAGAGATTTATAGAAATTACTTAAACTAAGGACTTAAGGGTGCCTCAAATTTGACTTACTCAAAATATGTTAGGTACAATTACAAAAAAACCTCAAAATCAGCGATTTTTAACGTTTTTCAATCATTTTTTTGTAGAAATTTATAGAAATTGCTTATATTAAGGAAGTAAGGGTGCCTCGAATTTGACTTCCTCAAAAATATTAGGTACAATTACAAAAAACCTCAAAAGCAGCGATTTTTGACGTTTTTCAAACATTTTTTTGTAGAAACAAATAAATTACTTAATTTAAGGACGGAACCTCCCCACTTTGTGAATTATCCAATCCTATCAGTCATAAACTTCAATCCAGTCTCTACCTAAGTGTTTTGGTCGTTTCTCAAACTTTTTATTACTTATTGCCAAAAGGGCACTAAATTTAATTGAATTTTTGAAAACAAAATTTGAAGAATTTTCATGTGCTGATAAAACGAATGGTTGTCATGTTTCAAATTGCATAGACGCCATGCCAAAAAGGCACTTGTTATTGGTCGTTTGCCGTCAAAATTAAGTAAATTTTCCTATGTGCTATACCTAAATTTTACTACTGGAATTTTTCAAAATTTTATGATTTTTTGAAGAAAAGGGCACTAAGTTTGAGGACATTTGAAGACATTTCATGTTCTGGTAAAGAAAATGGTAGTTTATTAGTCCAAAGTTGATATGCCAAAATGGCACTTACCGTTGGCCGATGGCCGCCAAAATTAAATCAGCTTTTAGGCGGGACTGGTATTCCTACCTACCAAATTTCAGCCAAATCGATTAAACAGTTTAGGGTGTAGCGTATTATCTAATGTTGCTTTGAAATTTCGATTTCTTTGATTTTATGCCAAAAAGGCGCTAAGTGTGAATAAATTTTTAGACGCAGAATTTGAAGACCTTTCGTATGCTGATAAGAAAAATTGGTGTTCATCAGTCAGATTTCTTAGTTGATACGCCAAAAAGGCGTTTTTAAAAAAAAATTTTTGTAATATTTGTAGAAATTACTTAAATTAAGGACTTTAGGGTGCTTCAAAGGGCCCTAGTCATTAGTGACTGCTTGAGAGAATTTTCTTTTTTTTGTAGTTTTGGAAAGAGGAATGCTCAATTAATGAATCCTTGAAAAATAAAAGAAGAGTAATTTTTAGTTAAGAAAATATAAATTTTCAAAAATCAGTAATTTTAAGTATATTATCCTATGCAATTTGGTTCAAAACCAAGCTGATTTCTTGCCGTGTAGTACGAACAGATAACCATAATGTGAATTTGCAGATAATTCACATCATGCTATTTCATATATGACACATAACAACCTGATTTAAGCAACAATATAGGCCCATCCTGGATTCCTATTCATATTACATAATTTTGACATCGCCATCTTGAAATGCAGGTTCAATTTAAAGTGTGTGTGACTGAATACGTTGCACATCGGTGTTGGGGCACCCTGTATTGTTACTCTCGACTTATAATATTACTTTAGCAAAACATCTGGTCCCACTTACACTAAAAAAAAATAATTTGGTAATTTTCGACTGGACCGAGAATTCGCCCTTAACGTATAGGGTCCTTTGTCATACTCACATTAGGTACAATCACAGAAAACCTCAAAAACAGCGATTGTTGACGATTTAAAAAAAAAATTTTGTAAATATTTATAAAATTACTTAAATTAAGGACTTAAGGGTGCTTCGAATTTGACTTACTCAAAAAAATATTAGGTACAATTGCAAAAAAGACTCAAAAACAGCGATTTTTGACGTTTTTCAAAAAAATTTTTGTAGAAATTACTTAAATTACTTAATTTAAGGGTACCTCGAATTTGACTTACTGGGTGTATAGCAAATCCTACGCAAACAATTCCAGGACCTTTTCTTTTAACCCAGTACCGTAGGTGGTACCTTTGTGCACGAAATTTTACGAGGGGCTGACAACTGGGTAAAAATCTACACAAAAACTACCAAAATTTCTAAAAAATTCGCACAATTTCAAAAAAAATTCCAATGTTTGTACAGGTCAGGCTTTTTCCTGCTGTTAAATGGGCTGAATTTTCCCTGACAATTCCGACTTTTCAAGGAAAAGTAGATTTCATGACTTTTAACTGACCTTCAGGTTTTCCAGGTGTGCTATTTATACACCCTCCACTCAAAAAATATTAGGTACAATGGGCCTTTCCAATGAAAAAAAAATACCACTTTTTTTTGTTAAACTCCGCCCACTATCTACGTACCGACAGAGTTCTAGCCAAAAACACTAAGTAGTCCGCGGGCCATTATTGTCAGCATATATCACGTCTTATACAATTATACAGGGTGGGTAATTTTTCGATGCTCACCATTGGGATCTCCTAAACAGTAAAAGATACCGGGCCTGTTAAATTAGAGAAAAGTTGCGCTATTTTTTGGCGATTAAGAATCTGAAGAGAATTCCCCGATATTGTGATTCGTTCCTGAGTAATCACAAAAAATCTGAAAATTGCCAATTTAAAGAAAAATTAATATCTTCCTAATGATTGATGTTATTTAAACGAAACTTGAAACTTTTATGTTTTTGACAGCTGTCAATTGAATGGCATAGACAGAAATTTTCTAGGCCTTCGAGATTTTGAGTAAAGACAGTCAAGTTTTCTTTTTCTTATGGATGCCATATTGAATTTTAACATCGCCGGATACACAGAAAAATTAGCTTCTCAAAATGTAACCAACATGGACGTTTTTCAAAAAAAAATGTGAAAGCCCGAGTCACACGACCACAAGACGTATTTTATTACTGTTGAATTCAATTGTTTTCACATGTTCTAAGTGATTGAAGAAGTCGGCGCATTTTTTTGCTATTGTTTTTCGTCTAGGTTTTGCAAATAATTCCTACCAATTTTCAAATTCTGACATCTGTCAAAAAAGTTCATGTTGAGTACATTTTTGAAAAGCCAATTTTTCTGTACATTTGATGGTGTCAAAATTCAATATGGCGGCCATAAAAGAATCAAAAGTTGACTGTCTTTATTCAAAACCTAGAGGGCCTAGAAAATTTCTGTCGATGCTATTCAATTGACAGCTGTCAAAAATAAAAAAGTTTCAAGTTTCATTTAAATAACATCAATCATTAGGAAGATATTAATTTTTCTTTAAATTGTCAATTTCCAAATTTTTTGTGATAACTCAGGAACGAATCAAAATATAGGGAAATTCTCTTCAGATTCTTGATCACCAAGAAATAGCGCAACTTTTCTCTAATTTAACCGACCCCGTATCTTTTACCGTTGAGAAGATCCCAATGGTGAGCATCGAAAAATTACCCACCCTGTATGCTGGTTCGGATATTTTAAAGATTTTTTTATTAAAAAACTGCGAAGTTTTGAAACACTTTATTTGTTGAGGTCTTGACGAAGTGTATTCTTCATTATTTCATAATTGCGAAAAATTGTTGGAAAGGCCCATTATAAAAAAAACCGTCAAAAACAGCGTTTTTTGACGTTTTTCAAACATTCTTTTGTAGAAATTACTTAAATTAAGGACTTAAAAGTACCCCGACCCAAGTATTAACGATTTTTTTTAAAGCCTCTACCTGGCAAAGACCTGACACTCACCTGAAGCTTTCCGAGGGAATTCTCAAACTGCAGAGGGGTGTACACCCTGGGCGTCAGCGTGTTATTATCCTGCCTGTCACTAGTCCTTTGCCCCCTATTGTTGAACCTGTAATTTCGATCATTCCCAAACTCCTCCTTACTCTTCAACCGTTCCTTGAAAACAGTATAGTAATAATCATCGAAGTAGGGGGTCCCCGTATTCAGCTGCAGCATTTGGATGTTGAGCAGCCACTGCTTCTCCCTGGGGGTCATCAACCCCTCGTACTCATCCCTAACCTCATTACTCTCTCTACGATAGCCCTGGTTTCTATGCATCGGAGGCATATATCTCTGCGGGGGCATAAAATTGTAAGGGTGCATTGGAGGGGTGGGGTAAATAGGGGGGCGCATAAACTGCGGGGGGATTACGTGCATGAGACCTGGGGGGAGTGGCAGTGGGTGTCTCATTGGGGGAGGAATCCCCAACGGAGGGAGACCTGGAGGAAGTCGAGGGGGCATGTGAAACAGAGGATGGGGGAAAGGGGGCCCTGGGGGCTTTTGCACAGGCTTAGAATTTTTAATGAAGTTCTTCTCCAACTCTTCAACTGTATGGATTTGCGGAAATTGATTCAAGTTCCTCGGGGGCTCCTTACTAACCGCATGAGTCTGAATCTAAAATTTTTAAGTGAGCTGTAATAAAATCAATGGGGGGCTTACGAAGGCTTTGGAGGCTTTCTGCAGAGACGATAGAATGCTCGAATTGAAAATATCACCGTTGCTATTTGGAGGGGTGTACGCCCACACCGAGCTCTTCGACAATATGGGGCTATCATCCTCCAGCACTAGTTTAGTTATCGAATTCTCAATCTCCTCCGAGTGTTTGCTGCTCTCTGCAATCTCGGCAAATTGCTCGTGTTGTTGTTCCCAGTCACTGTCCTCCAAGCCCCCGAAGGTTTCATCATTGAGGGCGTCATACTCCTCTTCGTTTTCAACACAGTCATCGTCGTCAGGCAGTAAATTATCTCCGTTCTAAAAGAAAAACAATTACTGCGCAAAAAACTAACCTCACTTTTTTAAAATTAAAAAACCTTCTCCAGGGTTAATTCAACTATTAAAGTCGACTTTTTGAGTCAAAACAACCTCAAGAAAGCTTTCACAGCGTATTTTTCCAAAAAACATTCAAATCGAGAAACCTAACCTCAATTCAATTAAACTTCAAAAAACCCACTTAAAACCCATCCCCGAGGTAGTTTGAGTATTAAAAGCGATTATTTGGGTTAAAACAAACCCTGAAAATGAACTTAACTGGGTTTTTTGAGACAAATGCAGAAAATATGCTTGAGAGATTATGTTTGGGTTTGGTGAAAAAAATTGAGGGGGCTGTCTCCAGGGGGCTATACTCACATTTAGCGAAGCTTCGAAACCGAAAAACGTATCAGCCATTTGATTTTTCCAAATTTTTCAACATTATTTTGCAATTATGGGTGTGAAGTTGCAGAATTACCCAGTTTCATTGCCAACGTGACGCCAGAGAAATTACCAAATTACCAAAATTAGTGGGTCAAGCGGTGTTGCCAGCTCTTGCTCCCGAAATTGATAATTGCAAATTTTTTTTAAATACGTTTTTTGCTGTTTTTAATTATAGTACCTATATAAAAGTGTCAATTCAGTTTATTCCAGTCGTTTAATTCCAGTAGCAGTAGGCCATAAAACTTTTTTCTGTAGTGGTAGTAGTGGTACACTTTATTAAAATCGTTGAAAATGTATTTAAATAGAACTTGATTTCTGAAGTAGGTTTTTAACAGTAGTTATTTATGTAACAAGTGAGTAAAGCGTAACTTTTTTTACGAGAAGAAATGTGTGCCGCACGACACCGTAGGCGGAGGCCGCGAATCCGACGAGTGAAAAAAAGTAATTTTACCTACTCATGAGTTGCATACAATTTTTTTTTAAACTAGGTAAAAAAGTAAGTACTACGATTCTTCTTCAATAAAAAAGGCGACTTTCATTGTCAATAAAAAAGGCGATTTTCATTCTCAATAGAGAATACGTTCGTCAAGCAAAACTTTCCAGTAATCAGCCTGATTAGAAACTCTAGCGACATCTGTTGCAATATGTTGTAACGACGAAGTAAATAATGCAACACCGCCTGTCACTTGTCACCTGTCACGCCGTGAAGTTAGCCATGGTAGATGAGGGCACCAAACAGACCTTAAGCAGCATCCCCCTGCTGAAAACCAAGGCCGGCCCCAGAGACAAGGACCTCTGGGTTCAAAGGCTAAAAGAGGAATACCAATCCCTCATCAAGGTAAGGCCCTAAACCCAGCCCCAGTTTTACCAACATATGTTTTAGTACGTCCAGAACAACAAGGACTCGGACAATGACTGGTTTCGCTTGGAGTCCAACAAGGAAGGCACCAAGTGGTTCGGCAAGTGCTGGTACATCCACGAATTGCTGAAATACGAGTTTGACGTTGAATTTGACGTAAGTTGGTTTTGTCGGGTTGGCTGTTTCACCGTTTGCTAGATTCCAGTTATGTACCCCACGACAGCTCCTGAGATAGCCCTCCCGGAGCTGGACGGGAAGACTGCGAAGATGTACCGAGGGGGAAAAGTTTGCCTGAGCGACCACTTTAAGCCCCTTTGGGCTAGGAATGTGCCGAAGTTTGGAATTGCGCATGCTATGGCGCTTGGGGTAAGTCATGGGTTGCTTGATTTATTTTTTTTAACATTTGACATTTTAGTTGGGGCCCTGGCTGGCTGTGGAGATTCCGGAGATGGTTTCCAAGGGGGTTGTCACGTATAAGGAAAAAGTCGAAAATTAATTTTCTATTTTATAAATATAAATTATTAATATATTTTCAAAATAAACTGTGGGTGTAAATATACAATTAGAAGGGCTCCTATTGAATAGCATAAAAATTGCAAAACTTTCGAATATTCATTAATTTTTCGTTTGTAATAAAATAACTAATAACTGTAGCTTACATGCTGTTTCCAACTTTGGCACAATTTTTTTTAAAATTACTTTTTAGATGAAAGTGGGTAACCCCTCGTAGAAGTAGTTTGACATCTGTCGCTTATCATAACATAACCTTAAAACATGGCAGATTTATACCAGAAAATTCCTCAAGAATGTCTCCCGCCCCAAAACAGCGAACCGAACTCAAAATCCTACATAGAAAACCTCCTGCGAAGAGAACTATCAACAAATGATGCCAGAACCATTGATAGAGGCCTCCAATACAATTTCTTCCTCGACAGACATCGAGCTGAGAAGAAACCGAAGAATGCGAGAAAACGCAAGTTTTTGACTAGAAAACAACGAAATCAGTTGGGAATTTTGAAGCTACCTAAAGACAACTGGAGCTACGAGAGTCTAGCCCCCATCCGGGGCATGTGGAAGCAGTACATGAGAGAAAACTTGGATTTGATAAAAAAGGCTCCGGATTGCTCCGACCAGGACTGGAACAGCTTCTCTACCATCATGTCCCGGTCCGAGTTGGTGGGCTCGGAAATCAGGATCGTACGTTCAAAGGTCCCCAGCCAGGTCGGAATCGAAGGCACCATCGTCTGGGAGACGAAAATGACGTTTCAGATTGTCACCCCAAAATCTAAGCTCAAAAGCAAGTAGTTTTTTTCTTTTTCTTTAATTAATTTCCTGTTTTAGTAATCAGTAAGGTCACCTCCGTTTTTGAGTTTCTACTCGATGGTTTGAAGTTCACAGTTTTCGGGAAGCACCTAATGACGAGGCCCAGCGAGAGAAGCGTGAAGAAAATAAAAAGCCACATGTCACCGGATCTGTAGTTTATATTCATATTGCAGTTTGGCCCAAATTCCACGACACATTTTCATCAGTCGTGTATCTAAAACTACTGATTTTTTCGCATTTTCATATTCTGACTTGATAATAAATTTTGCTAATTTGAATCTCTTTTGTTGGATGAGGCTGAGGCTGAAGTACAGTCTGCAGCGGGAGACTACCATGGGATCCTGCAGCTTTAGGGCTAGTTTTAGTTGGCTGATGGAGATTTTGGCTGCAACTTGGGCAAAGCTCGCGTAGTAGTCCCCGAGGGCGCTAAAAGCGCCCCCTAAAGTTGACAACCACGATAAGGCATGCTCGAGCTCGCATCGCTCCCTCACCAAATCCCCCATTCGGTAATTCCTGAAAATTTTAATTAATTTTTTTCGGTAAACGGGGCTTACCATCGATAGTCGATTAAATCAACCCTAGTTGGCTGCAGGAGGAACCTGATTTCGCCCCCTTGAGACTTGGAGAAGTTAATACGATAAATTTTACTCAACTTGATTTCTTTCGATAAATAGTAGAAAAATATGCAATCGATGCAAATTGTTCGTGGATTGTCAATAATTATATCCGGTTCTTGGACTTCTTCTTCAATTTTTAAGTATTTTTCCATTACGATTTGACGTTTCAAACTGAGGTTATGTTATGGAAAATTGGTGCTTTAGGGATTTTTACTTTATAGTATTTAATTTTAGAACTCGGTCAATTAACAGAAATAATCATGAAATTACGCAATTTCTTCCTGTAATCAATATTTATTAAATAGTGCGGAATTGTTTACAATTTTGTATTTAAAATCTCGTTTTTGAGTAAAAATCTGGTGACAAACTGTTACGTTGGTTGTAGTGCCTGTCACCTGTCATACTTGTCAAACGTCATCATCAACATGGCGGCCGCCCTGTCATACGAAGGTAACCCAATTTCGGGGCCCCCTTGCCTCAATTCCTCTATTTCAGACTTGCGCAAGCACGCCCGCCACCTGGAGAACGAGATCGATCTAAAACTGGTGGCTTTCGGGAAACTCGGAGCTGGAATCAAGTCGCCTGGTCATGTCCCCTCCGACTCGGTGCCCCTCCTTTCCGGCGAAGACACCTTCGACGCAATGTCCCTCGAAATCGAGGAGCTCCTCAACAAGGTTAGTTTTTCGAAAAACTTCAAAATTTATCCTTCGATTTTAGTTAACTCAAGTCAATGAGCGGATGGGCGAACAGCCCGTTTCGGGGGCCGCCATGCTGCACACCCTCCAGCGCCACCGAGACATCCTCGCCGACCTGTCCCGAGACTACCGCAAGATCACCTCCCAGCACGAGGTGAGGAAAGAGCGGGAGGAATTGCTGCACTCGGATTCCTTCCGATCTGAAGGGGTCAACAACCGGCGGGACTTGTATCTCAAGGAAAATCAACACATCCACAGGTAATTCGTTTGTTTTGGACGTTTCGTTGAGGTTTGATTGCAGCTCGGACCGATTGGTGAATGAGCAAATCACCATAGCGATGGAGACAAAAGAGCATCTCAACAATCAGAGGCAGACTTTTAAGAGGATACAGACTAGGTTCAACGACCTCTCGAATCGATATCCGGTGATAAATAGTTTGATTCAGAGGATAAACATTCGGAAGAGGAGGGATTCTGTGATTTTGGGGCTTGTGGTTTCTGGCTGTACCATTTTGATGCTTCTTTATGTTTTTCACTAAGTTATCGTAGTAGGGTAAGGATAAATGTAAAGGAAGTGATGATATGCCCCCCTTTGGGGCCCTGCATCTGTTATAGATTTTGATATTTATATTTGTTAATAAATTATAGTCTTATAGGGTTTTGTGTTGGAGATATTGGCAATCCTTCAAAGCATCAGCTTGGCTTGTTTCTAGGCTGTCTTTAACACTAATGACATTTACTATGAAGGCGTAGAGGGGCCATGTTGGGCTGCTTAAATTTATTTGATACTTTAAACAATTAAGCCTTAATTGAAACAGTACACTTAATTAACTTTGACCCCTTAAACTTGCAATTAGCTTTACTTGACACCTTAAACTTGCAATTAGTTTAAATGACACTTTGAACTTGCAATAATTAAGCTAAAATTAAGCCTTGATTGACGGTTGAAACTTGCAATTTATTAGTGTGAAACAAGGCTTAATTAATTGCAAGTTTAAGTTTTCAATTAAGCAAATTGTAAGTTTAAAGTGTCATTTAAGCTAATTGCAAGTTTAAAGTGTAATTTCAACTAATTCAAGGGCCAATTAAGCTATTTGCAAGTTTTAGGTGTCAAAATTAAGATAATTGTAAGTTTAAAGTGCCAATTAAGGCTTAATTGCAAGTTTAAAGTGTCACTTAAGCTAAGTAATTGGAACATGGCCCTTCTACGCCTTCGTAAGTTAGTGCCAATTGCGCCACACGTTTGTTTTCTAAAGCCTACCATTTTCTGATTACTTTTTAAATAATTTAACGTGATAATGGGTTACAAGATGCATAGATACAGGGATCTTCCCTAAGTACTCCGACAAACTCTAAGGCGTGGTTCTTCGCTGTATACTAAAAGCTCCAATGGACATTCATGCTAAAGTGCTAAATACAGGGTGTGCAAGCTTTGAGACAAATTCCTAAATATTAAAAGGATTTTTTAAATTTGCTCACCCTGTTAACTTGGAAAATTAAGACATATGTCTATAAGTGTGTGACTTAGCATAAGGTGCAGATTAACACGGTGAATTTTGTCGCTGTACTTCGGGAATACCCTGTATACAAGAAGATTTGAAGCTTTATAGTGCATATGTATACCTACAGGGTGAACAAAGACAGTTAAAACATATAGTGGTACCTAATGTAAAACATGGAACAGTCAATATACAGGCTGATGCAAAACTATTTTTCACTGCAATATTATGTGTTGACAGATTATACAGGCTGTTCCAATGAAAAGTATCCACCCCAAATATTTCGGAAACCAAATAAAATATGAAAATTCGCTCGGACAGGTCGATTTTTATTTGGAGGGAGACACTTAAATCCATGCTTGGCGAAATTACAAAACTCGCCCCTTAACCCCCACCTACCCTCACTTGAAAATTTTAAATGGCAACCCCCCACTTGTGATACATCATTTGAAAGCTAATTTCATTGCCAATCTAACCCCTGTAACAATTTTTTATATTTGTTCATCTCTAGCGCCCTCTTTGGTCAAATTTTAAATTACATTATTATGATACATAATTTGAAAGCGACTGAAATTATCTGTAAACTAATGCAAGAATTTTTTAAATCCATCCATTCGTTCAAAAGTTACAGCCTAATCTTGAAGGATTCCTAGGCCCAGAACTAGCTCATGTCTTTCAATGTAACTTTTGAACGAGTGAGTGGATTTCAAAAATTCTTGCATCAGCTTACAGAGAATTTCAAACCCTTTCAAATGATGTATCACAAAGGGCCCTAATGTAATTTTAAATTTGACCATAGAGGGCGCTAGAGTTGAACAAATATCAAAAATTGTTGCAACGTTAGATTGGCAATGAAATTAGCTTTCAAATGATGTATCATAAGTGGGGGGTTGCCATTTAAAATTTTGAAGTGGGGGTAGGTGGGGGTTAGGGAGTGAGTTTTGAAATTTCGCCAACCATGGATTTAAGTGTCCCCCTTCAAATAAAAATCGACCTGTCCGAGCGAATTATCATATTTACGTAATATTTGAGGTGGATACTTTTCCTTGGAACACCCTGTATAACATTATAGGGAAAGTCTTAACATAATACATCCTAATACCTACAGGGTGGCTTAGTTTGATAAGTTTATACCTACAGTAAAATCTAAAGATTCAAAACAGAAAGATATACAGGGGTGATGAAAAAACTCGGACAAGAATTCCCATTGGTTAGAAAACCTGATACGCAGATAAACTTTCTAACCTAAATATTAGCTCCGACGCATCCAATGAATCGTAAACAGAGTTACCACCAGAAATGAGCCTCCAATTAGAATTAATTAGACGTTAGTCAGCGCTGGAAAAACAATGACTCATCCCCTCAAGCCGCATAAACATGAATGAAGCGATCGATATTCGCCGCAAAAGCAGAGGGCGCCACCGACGCGCCGTCCGATCGACAACGCCAGTCGTCCACGACGTCGCGGCGCCTCTACATCCATCGTCTGATGCCCGCTGACAAAACAGTTGAACGATGGTATACCTGTCGCTAATTGTTTCAATATCGGTCGTGGCCTGCTATTCGCAAGACGTGGAACTAGGTGAGAATGGAATATAGGGCGATAAAGAGCTGCTTTATCGACCACGAATCTATAAAGCCTCTTTATTGTCGTGTGCCATGTTCTATACTTTATAGCATAATGTTGAATGTAAATAAACAAAAGAAAATAGGTGATGTAGGTATTTCTATTGTATTCCAATGGGTTTTCACATTATAGCTTAGGTGATGTAGGTATTTCTATTGTATTCCAATGGATTTTTACATTATAACTATTTTACTATACATTGACAATCTTTTATATAGGGTGAGTTTAGTTTTCATGTTTGCAATACAGGAAACGTACAAATCGACAGTGCCTAAAGTTTAGTTTTAAACTTTAACAGGTTGTTATCGATGACAGATTTCTTCTATTAACAATCGCCTTCGCCTACTACAACCAAACTCTATACAAGACATACTTAACTCCCGATATGAACCAGTCTTTGCACATCAATACGTTTACTCTCACTTTCGCACCCTTAAATGTGTTTTTGTCCTAAAAAATCCCAGATTTTCTTACTCAAGAAGCTTTCGTACTATGAGATGAACTTTCGGAGGTAGCAAACTCGTTACTTATGCATTAGACAAATTCTTCATTCAGCTAGTTTAGTAAAACGTCACTTTCCTTATCTTATTAAAATGTTTTCATTATGCGCCTTAAGTGTTAAAGTTTGATTTTATCCAATTTTTCAACAAATTTTGAGGTAAATGTAGTAAAATTTTCAGGGACGACCTCGGAGAACCCCCAGGCGGAGACCACCCTCCAAAGGGCGCTCCTTTGGTTGCTAAGCCAGCGGGGGCAGGACTGGGGGTGGCGCAACGACACCCCCAAAGCCCTAACCACCCTCCAATTGGCCTCCCAAGAAGACGTAGGGATTAATCTGCCCTCCCAGGTCGAGATTCAATTGTCCACCAAACAGCTGGAGATCGAGGTCGTGGTACTTCTGTGGAGACATCACGAAGTACCAGTGGCGCCCCCTAAACTGGCGCAGTACTGCCTGGCCCTTAGCGCTCTATGTCGCGACCCCCGTCAGTTTCACGGGCATGACCTCATCGGTACTCTGGAGCACCACGAGGCGGTTCACGACCTTGAGTTTGCTTATGCAACCCTCGCTGCGTGTAGCTCGAGGGCCCACGTGAGGAAGAAACAGATCAGGAGGCTGCTGGACATAGCCAACACCGCCAAAGATCACAACATAGGTAAAAACATATATTAGCTATCTTTTTGTTAGTATTCATTCTTAGGTATTACCCCTTAAAAAACGAAGAGATATCTACTGTCTTGCTTCCTCCTGTTGAATTTTTGAATGTTTTAGACACGGTTGCCATGACGATTCTTGCGTTGAGGTGTATAGTGAAGGACCATAGACATAGGAATCTGCAACATTCTTTAAGGAGGCCAAGTATCAGTCTGGCGAGGCAACAGCAGCCCGATGGGGGCTTTGGCAATCTCTACAACACAGCTCTGACGATGCAGGTCAGTCAAACGTAAAAGTGAACCACTCTGTATATGTTTTAATTGACGGATTTGTCAATAAACTGTCAGTTTCAGCAATGATTTTGCAAATATTAGACGAAATTTGTTATAGAGGTGCTTTTGGTACGCTAGACCCTTTGTATTGATTGAAAATTTCCGGTCGTCAGGGGCGTATAGGAATTAGGGGGACACCGACACATCGTCATTTTGACTACAATATTACGTACAATGGACCGTAATCAAGAAAAATCCGATTTTGTAATCTGATAATCAAAGCAAAAATCAAGATGTCATTATTAAATTACCAACTTTTACAGGAACCTTTTTGCCATTTTTCAAAATGTGACTTAAACGAAACATATCAATAGCGTAGTGGTAACAATGACGTAGCAGAAACAGTAAACATTAACACCATCTTTAAAATGAAAACCACGAAAAATGTACGGGGTGATCCATAAAATTCAGCACCAGCGCAAAAAATTGTAAAATTACTTAGAAATAATAAGATAATACGAGCTTTTATGTACAGGGTGACGTAGAAAAATCCGTAAGACTTATGTTGAATATACAGGGTGATGCTTTTTATTTAGGCCCTGCATGAAATGACAGAAGCCAGCACGCACTGGAACCGAACCGCAGCGCGCTTTTACATCGACTGTCACCAGGACCCAGACGGGGCCTTCACCGACCCCGGCCTAACCTCTGACGTCATCCTGGCCTTATCAGGCCGCACCCTCGGATCGATCCGCAATTTGGACTGCGGCAGAAACGACGGCGACATCGACAATCACGGTATAGAAAAATTAGTTTATGAAAATTTTTGACATTTTGACAGTTGGGCCTCTTCAACTGTAATTTTTGGCGGTTTTTTTGAAGAATTAGTAGTGCCAACTTAACGAATCGAAAATTCCAGTGGAAATCGACGGTCTAACGAAGTCATCCTCGTCACACGGTAACGACTCCGAAATACGCAACGTTAGCGTAACGTATACGCTATGGGTCGGTTCTAACGTCACCGAAAACTGTACGTTAACCTTAACGGCACCCAGAAACACCTCCTTCTATACTGTAATGCAAATGGCGATGGACCTCGACCCCCACTTCACGTTCGAGGCCTCGGAGTGGCCTAACGGGCATTACGTGCACACCTTGGCTGGATACAAGGAAGAACCAATGGGCTATCACTATTGGCTGCTCTATCGGCTGCCGGAAATACCCGATCCGAGCGCGCCACCTGCCAATCAACTAGTGGCGCCAGTTGGTAAGTTCAACATAACCTCAAATTATTGCTACATAACCTCACTTCAGGCGTAGACGAGCTTCTGATTGAAGAGGGAGACCATTATTTGTTCTGGTACAAAAAACTGTAAGCTTGCACAACGTATTCGCTTCGCCTTTTTATCTCATTTGTGTGTATTTTGACTGTATTTGGGGTATTTTGTACTGTAGCCTCGTGTTTCCCCCATATGTAGACACGTGTATTCAAGGAGACAATATAAGATATGTGTGACCTTTTTTACATAGACTCTTATAAGTTTCAATTGTTAACATGGCAAGGAATTGTTAAAAACTCTTTATTTTTGTTATATTTGGCTTTGAATAATATTAAATAAATTATAACGAATTGTTGTTGTTGCTTCAATGCCCTTCACAGACGGAAAAGCAAAAAAAAAGGTTGTTTTAACAGAAAACAATTACGACAGATAAATATTAAATTATAGAAAATTTATTGTTATTGCTGCAACAAAACATTTTTCCTTAACTACAAAAAAAAACAATGGCATTAGGACGAATCGGAGTCGGACTCGGGGATCGTAATGGAGGGTGGGACCGGACTTGTGGCCTCTGAGATGACGTCATCGTCCACATCCTCGTCGTCGTAGATGGAGTCCGAGGGGAGGTAGTCCTCGTCATCGTAGTCGTCGTCGACTTCATCTGAAATTTTGACAGTAAACCGAACTGACGTCACCGGTTGAAATTGACTTTAAATTTGACATGTATGAATTTTAATTTGTTAGGTTAGAGGATTTATGCTTTTGGCTATTTCAACGTTTCGTTAAAACGTTGAAAAAACTATTTTATACTGTGCCTTTTTACCGATCTAATATTTTGGGGTTATGTGTTTTAAATCTGTCACAACATGTTGTTACCCCGACTTTACACTTTTCAATTGTGGCAAATACATTTTTGTACATAGTAAATACACCTATACAGGGTGTTTTGCAACCGCGTGTAAGTTTTTTAACCTCAGATTGCCCATCGAAAATGGTAACGATTGGCACAAAATTGTTTAGGTCGAAGTCGTCTCCTAAGGAAGTTATAGGGCTTTAAAGTCGTCAGCCATCGGTTTTTCTTAGTTATCTCAGGAACGGATTAACGGATTTGAATGAAATTTGGTGGACACTAGTAGCCAGTGAATATACATCTACATGGGGAATTTCGTTGGATTATGACCACGGGATCCCCAGAAAACGGAGACACCTTTGACATTTTTCTTCCGGAAAATGTCTGAAGGTCACGCGTTTTAAAAATGGTGGTGTCCGTTAGAAAGGGCAATTCAAACTGCAACTTTTACTATACTTGGTATTTTTTGATTTAATGCATGATTTTAGAGATATCCGTACATGAGGTAACTGGAAAATTTTTCAAGGTCACGCATTTTAAAAATGCTGGCGCCTGTTGTAAAGAGCAGCTTGAACTGCACTTTTTACTATTCTTGGTATTTTTTTATTTAATGAGTGGTTTTAAAAATATCCAAATAAGAAAAACTGCTCCCTATGGTAAAGCCCTAACTTCCTTAGGAGACGACTTCGACCTAAACAATTTTGTGCCAATCGTCACCATTTTTGATGGGCAATCTAATGTTAAAAAACTTACACGCGGTTGCAAAACACCCTGTATATCTAACTTGTCCCTATAGGTACTTAAATGGAAATGGGTAAGCCTAAACTAAAACACATAACATATTATTGTTGATGAATATTACCTACTTATTTTAGATTTCACGCAACTTTAGTTGTTATTAGATTTCATTTTAAATTTTGTTTATGCTTATCCATATTGTTGCATGTAAAATGAAAAATTACATTTTGTACCGTATGAAACCGTATTAAACTCGGTACTGAAATAATAAATCTCTACAATTAAGAAGTACTCATTTAAATTTGAACGATCTCACCGTATAACAGCTGCATGTTACAAACATTTATAAAGACCCTGTAGATTTAGCTGGGGCGACTGTCACGTCATCCACACGAGTGAAATACGTCACACCTTCGCACAGACTATGTCTTAGCACAGGAGTGATTCACATTTTCTATTATTGAAAAAAAATGCAGCAGAGAAGCGGCTGGAACCTCCCCAACGCGTAGGTCTTTGATTTCCGTGACTTGTGTTTAAGATTTTAAAGTTGATATGCCTAAATGGCACTTTCCGTGGGCCGATTGAATCCAAAATTTGTTCACTTCTTCGACGTGTAATACATACAATCTCCATGTGCAAAATTTCAGCCAAATCGGTTCAGGGGCTTGGGCTGTACCGCGATTTTGAAGTCCGATAAAAATCTCGATTTTTTTAGTTTTTGGTCAAAAGGGCACTGACAGTGAATACATCTTTGGAAGCAGAATCTGAAAGCCTTTCTTATGGTGACCTGAAAAGTGGGGGTTTACATTTAAAATTTAAAAGTTGATGTGCCAAAATGGCACTTCTGGTTGCACGATTGGCTCCAAAAGCTTTTCAGATCTAAGTAGGGTTATCACATGCACACGTACCAAATGTCAGCCAAATCGGTCGAGTACTTTGGGCTGTGGCGTGTTTACGAACGTACAAACGTACGAGCGAACGTACGTACGTACATACATACAGACACATTTTAAAAACCACTTTTTTGGGTTCGTGAGACCTCAAAACGTATAGATCCGGTCTTATCTCGAATTCGAAAATTTTAGTGATTGCAGTAACCTCCCTTTTTTTTAAATGGTGAAGTGGAGTGGGGAGGTTAAAAGTGACAGTCAATAGCAGTTGAGCCATCTTAAAAACAAAAAAACCTATACTGCCTCACCTATTTCCTCCGTGTTGTCCAGATCCAGATCATCCAGATCTTCGTCCGCCTCCTCATCAGACGCAGGAAAAAACAACACCACCTCCGTGTTAAAATCATCGTCCCCGTCGTACAAAAAATTGTCAATAACACCGTTCACATCATATATCTCCTCGTCGTCCATCAAATCATCACTACTGAGAATCTCCCACCCCGGATTTTTAATGAATCCTCCAGCCCCCATCATGCCCCCTTCACTCTCACAAAAACGCCTTTTCCCTTGACTTTGGCCCTCTTGAGCTCCTTCAGGGCTTCACCCCCGGGCTTGCCGTCGAACTCGACGGTGCACCAGCGTCTGGACTTCTGCAACACACGATGACACATCTCAAAAACCTTCACCGATTACCTGCCGAGGGAGGAAGACTCTGGTGATGGCGGGGTGTAGGTCTTTGACCTGCTGCTCGTCGACGATTCTCTCAGGGAGGCGCAGATACAGTCGCAGGTTTTTGTCCGCAGCTCTGAAAAAACGGACCTAACCTCAAAAACGGGAAATTTTGGAAACGCCGGAAACGAATGCTCATCCCGACTGTCTTTTGTTCCTATTGTTTGTTTCCGGAAGTACTCACCCCATTATAGAAATACACGCTGGAAATCGGGCGTCTTTCGCCGATCTAGATACATGAAAATGAAGTAAAAACGTAAACAATGGCGGACGGGAATGGCCAGTGGCTCCCTCTGCGGAAGGTTGGTGTAAACATAACAATCACTGGTGATTCAATTTTGACGTTTTGAAATTGTCACCCATGAACAGAATCATAGTCCACTCTTATTACAAAATTTTTCGATCTAACTGTACTTGCAATTCAGTCCAGAATTCGACAATGGAAAAACAAAGGCCCCTCGCTTTTCAAATTTCCCGCGTGTAGAGGGCGCCACCGTCCCCCGGTTTACGTCACCCCAGTCGCCATTTTCCATGTCACAAGGACGTCTTCTGTTATCATTTATGCAGCTTCAGGTGGCATATTTATCGCCGGATTGATCGCAAATCGTTATCTTATCGTTAGTGCCATGTTTTCGTTAGTGTGAGAGTGTAACGGAGTGCCTCCGACGCTTCAGTGAGTATAAAATCTGCGACACGGTTTCACTTGACATTTCACAATGCCCGTGAAAGTCCTTCGGGGGGCACTCGGGGGGCCCTCCCCGTTACATAACGACGGGGCCGAGGTAACGATTCCGCGAATTCTACAGTGTTTGTAGACTTTGCACGGGCGACTGCGATGGTGGGCTCGCCCTCGTCGAGGCGGCCGTGGATTCGCCAACCTGAAATTTTATATAATTTTATGTTTACCGAGATAACTGAAATCGAAATCTTATCGGCTGTAAAATTAGAATCGAGGTAAAAGCTTTTTTCGATCCAGTCGGCTGGGGTTAGTCCACAACAATGATAAGACGGTTTTCTTTTATTTTGTTTGGATGTCATTGGAGCAAAGCCAGGACTCCCACTTGGCCGCAATTTGTTAGAAGGGAAAGATTATTTTCCTCTTTTCCTCAAAATGGCGATATAAAACGATTATAACGATTATTGCTCCACTAAAAGGGTGGCTGTGGAATTTTCCCGAATGACGGTCAATAGGGTGGGGTGTCAAGGAAACGCGAAACAGGGGCAAGTGGGGTGATGAACTCATATGTCATAGTTTTTAGAAATGGCGGAATGTTTAAGTTCAAGGTCACACGATATGATTAAGTAGGGTAATTTAGTGGTGAGTTGTAAAATAACGTTTCGTAACTTACATAAAAAACCGTTGAATAACAAGTAACTTACATTCTGCTCTGTAACTTAAGTTTTTTATGTAATTTATGTAACTTACGTAATTTATATTCTTTTGTAAATTACAGTAATTTTAATTGTAGTTATAAACTATACTACTCGCCACTATCGTTAAAGAAAAATTCCATAAAATACAATAATAACGCATAAGAAGCAAAAATATAAAAAGTAAAAAACATAAATTATTGTAAAGCTGCATGTTAATTCACAAAATTACGTTGTTTCATAAAAACAAATTGCTGTAAAGTTGCATGTTAAACGAGGGGTGAGCCGCAGGGGAAAATTTTGTACACTAGATTTCCTTTTGGAAAGAGATCCTCAAGATTTCCTCGTATTTCCCTGATTTTTTTTTTGCAAATCAAATTAAAAATTAATCTTAAGGTGAACTCGGGTAACTGTAAAATATATTTTGCAAAGGGTTTATAATAAGTTTTTGCTTGGTGGGTTTCAGGGTAAAGTGGGGTGAATATTATGTGAAATGTAATGACGGGCAGGGTAAAGTGGATTAATAAACACTGAACCGAGGATACAATAGCATTGAGTTCGACCTTCGGCCTCGCCACTGCAAGGCCGTCTATTTTTTTTTTTTTCATGTTGGATTTCAGTTGAAGAGGTCGTCGCCTCTGGATCGCTTGGCTAGAAAACCGCAATTAACACAATTTCCGTAAATAATCGTTAAATAATAGTTTTGTTTGTCGATAAGTTACCTTGGCAACGCTTTTCGATTGTCTTCCCTGCGTGGGGCCCATCCATCCTTGACACCTATGGGGCGTCCTGCACTAATTTTAGCCGCCAGACTGTTCTAATTCGGTTGAGGTGGGTCAGTACCTACTTCGCAAACACGCTAAAAATCACACGACCTGATCTCAAAACGCCATTTCTAGTAAACAGCCATAAAAGTACTTAATTTATAATTAATTAGGTTACATCATTGTTGTCATTCTGTTGCTTTTGTTTAGCCAGCTTGAGTGAATGTTTATTTTGTGATTTCTGGAATTTTGTTGAGAAAAACGTCGAATGTCGTTTTTGAAGGCTCCAAAATCGGGGGAATTTCGATGTTTGCAACTAGTTCACATTCATTTTTAACCCGAGGGAGCACATTTGTGCAATATTGCACACCCATTGCACATCTACTGCACACCAATTTAAGGGCGCTGTAAATTATAAACATTGAACATTGCAGACTATGGCACAGCATCACACACCATTATACCTAGAACATTGTACACAATTGCACACGAGATTGCACAGCATTACACACAATTGAACATAATTGCATATTACATATTGCGACATGTCCCAATATTGCACAGAGTGGTTACCACCCTCGTTTTGACCTTGGACGTGTAATTTTTGGTTGAAAAGAAACAATCACAATGAAGAATTTATATTTCAATGAAGCACGATTAATGTTTTCTCAGGCATACCTTAATGACTAGCTAACACCATGGATTGAAATTCATGTTATTTGTTACCTACTGCAGGGCAAGACAGATGAAAAGTTTCTGCAGTGCGCAGTGTGCTCTTATTTTGACAAATGATGAAGCCGTTTTTAATATAAAACGATTAGACCGGGACCTGACCTGACAAAGACCTAAACTGCATTGATTTGGACGTAGATTCGTTGATGCACACGTAAAAACCAACAGTTCGCTACGCTACGTCGAAACTTCCCCTCAATTGATGAGCTCAGCTACGCCTCGACGTGTTTCGATTGCTCGCTTCGCTCGCACTTGAAACAATTCAGACAATTGAAAACTATACTTAATCGAATTCAGAGACAAAAAGCCCAATCAGGCGCAACATGCATTTAAGGCACAATCTGACGACACCGCATTCCTAGGCTACATTTATTACGTAGTTAAATAATATTCGACTTGCCTATTATTCAATTTCGATTAACGTCACCCAAAATGTTTTTAAAGTGAGGATGAAGCAGTCAGAGTTCAGTAAACAGGCAATAGGCGTCGGTCGATTTTGTTTTCTGAATTTATTTTTCTAATAGATCGTCCCGAACCCATTTTTCACCTTTTTGAGGCCCAAATCGTCTACATGAAAATACTTTTACACAATTTCAAAGTCGAAAAACAGCTTTCCTCACAAATACTTCTAGCCTCCAAAATATCTTTTTTGGCCATAAAACGAAGTTAATTTTAGTCACAGACAGAAGATATAAACTTGAGATTTTCGTTTCCGCAGATAATGGACGCGACGGATCGGGATCAACCCAATTCGATATGTCACGTCCAGCTGATTCAGATGTACCAACTGCCCCAGTCGAACACTGTCGTGCCCTTCAACTTGTTGGCGGGGGAGGGGGTGCACCATTTCGGCAATTCCGTCGACGGACTAATCGTCCTCACCAACTACCGGCTGTACCTTCAATCCGGGGAGAATCACCACCACGTCCCGTTGGGCCTCATCGAGGTGGTCGAGCACAGGGAACTGTTTTACCTTCAGATCGGATGCAAGGACGCCAGAACCTACCGGTAGGGGCGCGTCCTCATCGTTTATTTTTATTTTATCCTAACCGCTGATTCAGGTGCGTTTTTGGTAACAACGAAACCTGCTTGGAATGGTTCGAGCGCATTTCCAAGGCCACCGAACCTCCCACCGAGCTCAACCAGATCTTCGCCTTCTACCATTTCGTGTGGTCGAAGAACAACGGGGGCGAGGAGGTGGCGGAGAGGATCAGGAACCTCGATAGGTACACTTTCGATCAGAAACTCTTCAGGAGGGAGGTAAGGAGCTGGCGGCGTTTTGACCGCACGTTCGATCGCACGCGCGTTTCAGATGGAGAGGCTGCAGTTCGAGGGCGACTCGTGGAGGATCAGCGAAGCTAACAAGAACTACAAGCTGTGCCCCACCTATCCGCCCTATTTAATAGTGCCGTCGTGCATTAGCGACGAAAATTTGGAGGCCGTAGCCAAGTTCAGGAGTTCCAGGCGCATCCCTGCTGTCGTTTGGCGGTAAGGAGGTTTTTGGTTGGGCGCCGAAATGACCCTCAAAGTTCTTAGCAAGCATTTGAACCCTTAGAAATCACGTTTCAGATGTTAATCGGTGCCAAAAAAAAAACGTGTTCATTTCCAGGCACACCCGTAACGGGGCAGTGATAGCCCGCTGCAGCCAACCGGAAGTGGGTTGGTTGGGCTGGCGCTCCGCCGAGGACGAGGACCTCATTAGGGCCGTCTCTCAAGCGTGCAACTTCGACCAAAGATCGGACAAGGAGTCGATCCTGTCGCACTCGCCCGGCTCCCTCCACTCGGAGGACTCCCTCCAGATAACGAACGAGATCGGGGCGAAAGAGAAGAAGGTGCTGATCATGGACGCCCGATCTTACACGACGGCCGTGGCCAATCGGGCGCGGGGAGGGGGCTGCGAATGCCCCGAGTACTACCCCAACTGCGAGATCCAGTTCATGAATTTGGCCAACATACATTCCATCAGGAAGAGTTTCCACGCCCTTCGGCTGCTGTGCACATCCTCCGCGGATCAGCCAAAGTGAGTTTTTTTTCGAAGGTTCCGGTGTTGCAGAGTTAATTGTTCGTCTTTCGCGTTGGGTTTGGGTTATGGAATCGACGCGTGGCCCTTCGAGCCGAAAACGTAGTCACGAAGTCGAAGGACCATGCGCTCTGATAACGTACCCGTAAGTACTAACACGTGGCCTTCCAAGGCGGAGACATGATTCTTCGAGCCACAGACGTGGTTCTTTTAGCCGGAAACCAAGATTCCTCGACAAGGTCCTTCGAGACGGAACGAAGGACCATGTGCTTTGACAACGTGCTCGCGGCCTTTCAACCCGAAGACATACTCATTTGAGTCGGAAACGTAGTCACGACAAGGTTCGTCGAAGGACCATGCGCTCTGATAACGTACTCGCAAATACTAACACTTGGCCTTTCGAGTCGAAGACATGCCTTCTTTGAGTCTAATACGTGGTCTTTCGAGCCGGAAACGTGATCCTTCGGAATAACAGACCAAGCGTTCTGATAGCGTACCCGCAAGTACTAATAGATAGCCCTGCAAGGTGGAGACATGGTCCTTCGAGCCAGAGCACGTGGTTTTCTTAGCCGGAAACCAAGATCCCTTGAGTCAGGGGCAAGATCCTTCGAGCCGGAACGAACGACCATGTGCTTTGACAACGTGCTTGCGGCCTTTCAACCCGAAGACATACTCCTTTGAGTGGGAAACGTAGTCAGGACAAGGTTCGTCGAAGGACCATGCGCTCTGATAACGTACTCGCAAATACTAACACTTGGCCATTCGAGCCGAAGACATGCCTTCTTTGAGTCTAATACGTAGTCTTTCGAGCCGGAAACGTGATCCTTCGGAATAACAGACCAAGCGTTCTGATAACGTACCCGCAAGCACTAACAGATAGCATTGCAAGGTGCAAGTCAGGGACAAGGTCCTTCGAGCCGGAACGAACGACCATGTGCTTTGGTAACGTACTCGCGACCCTTCGACCAGAAGACATACTCCCTTGAGTTCAGGCGCCGGAACAAAAAGGTCCTTTGAGTCAGAGACAAGGTCCCTCGGGCCCTATCGATTAGCTTTGCAACACGACGCGTTATAGGGGTTCGATTTTGACTAACGGCGTCCTGCAGTTGGTTCAGTCAACTGGAGGGCACCCGTTGGCTGCAACACATGTCGGGGCTGATGAAGGCGGCCGTTACGTTGGTCAACGCGGTAGAAAGGGACGCCCGTCCCGTGCTCGTCCACTGCTCCGACGGCTGGGACCGCACGCCCCAAATAGTGGCCCTCGCCGAACTCCTCCTCGATCCGTACTATCGGACGATCGACGGTTTCCGGATCCTTATCGAACGCGAATGGCTGGCCTTCGGACACAAGTTCGCGGACAGGTGTGGCCATTGCACGGGCAGCGAAGATCAGAACGAGAGGTGTCCCGTTTTCCTGCAGTGGCTCGACTGCGTCCACCAGCTGCAGGTTCAGTTCTCCTGTGCGTTCGAGTTCTCCCACACCTACCTCGTGAGTATTCTGTGCAAAGGGGCGTCTTGTTAAAAAAAAAAAATAGGTCAAGCTAGCTCAGCACATATACTCGAACCTCTACGGTACGTTCCTCTGCAACACTTTCCAAGAGAGGATGGGCATCGTCCAGGGCAAGACGTTTTCAGTTTGGGAATTCCTAGGGACTTCCCGCTTCAGGAACCATCTCTACGCCCCCCCGGGCAACGCCTGCTTTAGTAAAGTGCTGTGGCCCCAGTGCAACGTCAGAGACCTGCAACTGTGGAACGAGGTCTACTTGGGTTCGTGGGAGTCCGCCGACGACGGTTCGGGTTCTTGTCCGGGCCCGCCCGAGTCCTCCCCCTCCCACATGACGAAGACGCGCTCCTACGGCGACCTGATGAACGCCGCCGAGGACTGCAATCCGACGCAGCTGAGGCGGAGCAGCGATCCCAGTATTAACGTCGACAAGAAAGTGTACTCGGGGGAGGATTTTTTATGCGACGCGACCGAGTGCAACAACGACTGCTTGTACAGGGACGGACAGACCGTAGTGGACGGCAGTGACGACGGCAGTGATCTTGTGATAAACGGTGATAAGACTGATTCGCGGGAGGAGGAGGAGGAGGGGCGTGATCCGACCCCGCCCCCCTCCAATCACGCGGACGATTCCGACAACGAGCTGACGGAGAAGAGCGAGAGCCGGTCGGAGAACACCGTGTGCGACGCGGGGGACATTTTGCACAAGTCTGTCGAGACCAGTACGGACACGTTGGTCTCGGATAATCACAATTTTAGGTGAGTTTTTGCCGGTGGCGTTGCCTTTGCGGGGAGGGCGAGTGTTTACGTGAGTCACATTCTTTAGAAACAAAAAGTTAAAAATCGGAATGTCCCCAAAACGGAAGTGTGGGAGTTCGAGGGATTTTCGCCCTTATGTTACGTGTACATGTCACATGTTCGCCTGAAGTCGGTCGTTAAAAAGTCCTAATTAAAGCAATAGAAGTCCTTAAAAATTTTTTACAATTTGAGAACTAAATGTCACCAAAAACGTCCAACGGAAATATGGTACTGTAGTGTATTACATAGGTTCTTGTTTGACATCATTGTGTAAGCACATAGCGGACAAGTCGGTTATAGCAACGACCACATTGTAACAAAGGCCTCAGGCAAAGACAATTAGTATCCCGCTGGCACTATCCCTTTGTTTGCCTCAGACAAAACAACCCCATCGTAAATAAGGTGTCAACAGAAGGACAATGGTGGGCTTGTTCACCACGTGCTGAAAAAGTCGCCGAGGTAATAATTTATTATTAACATGATTTTGATGGACTAGTGAAGGAAATGTCGAGGAAATGCCTTTTTACGAGTGAATAGCTTATAGTACTTTTAATAAAAATATCTCGCATAGCTAGAAAGCAATCATTATGTTCTTAATGCGGCCTGTGTCTTATTGTAAATAAAATTTGTGGGAACCCGCTGTGAAATTAACAATAGGAAGTCAGGTCAACTTACAACAGACTGATTCCCGAAAGAAGAGCACATTTAATGAAGATTTTTATCAACAATTAAGTCCCCGGCCTGCCAGGCCGTCTATGGAGTATTTCATAACACTTTGAGTTCAATTTAGAAAGCAAATATCTTGGATTAGTATTAATAAAATATTTGCTAGGACCGTTACAAGAAGAAAGCTTCAAATACATATAAGCGCCAAAAATTTTACCTCCTAAAAATTGGTCGCCATGTCCCACGGAAAAGTAGACTTATAATATTGTGAGCGCTGCTATACCGATGACCGTCGCGAAGCCAGGATGATGAGGCAGTCGATAAACCGCCGCAGAATGGAGCGATTGTTAAAAGTTATTATACCGTATTCCCTCGTGTAAAAGCAACAAAGTAAGTAGGCTACTACTTTTGACTGTTCTGTCACGTTTTTGACGCCAGCTTTGCAAAATTCCGCCATGGCCAAATGCGAGGCCAAATGCAAAAGTTAATAGGTCGAATTTAAATTATGGACAGTGAGATGGCATTTTGATAAACTAACTTCTATCGCTAAACGGCAAGAGAGTTTGAAGCATACATTCTCCCAAATCCTTAGCTCTTTATTTATTTTTGCTTGTGTATGATTGCTTCTAGTGTTACCAAATATCAATTTGACCGTGGTGTATTTGCGAAAAACCTAACGTCAAAGCCCGATAAAAGTCAAAATTAGCAGCCTACTTACTTTGTTGCTTTTACACGAGGGAATACGGTAATTGTTTACTAAATCATCCTCGAAATCATCCCTGCTCCCACCGATTGATTAAAGCACCCAAGAGGTGAATGGTACACGCCCTAATCGAAATATGTCCTCGAAAATGTCTAACGGAAATGTGGGAAGTGTTCGAAGGACTTTCGCCCTTATGTTACGTGTGCATAAGTCACATTTCAATAAGAAGTGTTTGCGAAACAGTATCACCAAATGTGCGCATATCAAACCGGAATTGTCTCTATCAGTAGTGCCAACCAAACGTCAAGATTTATGTTAGCAATCCCGATATAGGTTTTACAAACCCTTACACACTATAGTTTGTCTCAGGCTTTTTTATGTAGGTAGATCAAACAGTGTTACTAATACGTATACGTCAAAATTTTACACCACAACATGAAAAGCCTGACTTACACCTTACACCGCTACCGTGTCCGTTGGACCATGATTCAAGTAATGACAGTTACTCACTTTAGCTGTCATTACTGACAAAACTTGTTTTTCAATTCCTCCCTTCCTCTGACTAGTTTCGAATGAAGTCCCTAAGACGAGCCCTAAGATCTAAAATTCAGAAAACGCTCGCCCCGCCCCCTTCGCTGTCAAAAATTTTGGGGACTTAAAATTTTTTTTAGTTCGTCCCCGGCGGAGGTGAACGGCTTCGAAAAGCTGCAGAGTCCCGACGGGGTCGTCGACCCGACTGACGGTTGTAAAGTATGTGCTCAAAACGTAAAATTTGTCAGTGACTTCCACAGGTAATGCGATCCTCCGGCATTTCAACAAAATAATCTTTTGATCTAGTAGCCAGAACCAAGGGTGGGGGGCGCCGCCAAGGTCGGGGGCGGCCGTGAACGGATGGGATAGGGGCGCAGGCCACCACCAGAGGGCGTGGCAGTACACCCACCCCTTCAACTTGGGCGACGACGGTCTAGTTCCGGTGAGGTCTGTCGCCCAGGAGCGCCTCTGGCAGATCATACAGGAACACAGGGTACGAATTTTTTTGTTTTTTATTGTAGTGAATCTTGCATGGGGCGTGTGAGTTTTTTTTTCTTCTTTTTTTGAGCCAAAACTTTAGTTTTGTCATAGTGTTTTGCACAAATCGATAGCCTAATTCTTTAGCTTTAATTTAAGGCCACGTTCATCCAAATCGGTTAAAAAATGACTGAGGCATTCCGAAAAATATTTCGTTCGTTTTTTTTTAGGACACCCGTTATCTCAAAACAATTAAGAGATAAAACTTCGACCGATAATTTTGAAGTGAAAAACTTGCAAATTTTCAGACGTGCGATACCGAACGATGATTAGCATGATCAGTTTCAAAGCGATGTATTAATCTGACCTACTTAGGTATACAAGTATTCGAAATCTCAAAAATAGATAATCAGGTGTGCAACTTAACAAACCTAAGGTGCAGCCAAAATAAAGTGTAGGGTGTAGGTACATAATTGTACTGGTTGGTAATAATTTCTTCTCTTTTGACAAAAGGCTGAACAAATTAACCTGAAGCCTTATACCGTTAAATTTACCCTAAAGAATAAGAACTTATACCGCATGATCAATTTTCCGCTAAAATTGTCTAAAGAAGATAACGTCACACATAATAACTGGTGTACTTGAATTTGGCTTTGAAAACCACAATTGTGACAACATTGGTTTGGTTGGTTGGTTAATGATTTAATTTAGTGATTACTGAAATTATTTCGATTTTTTGATTAATTGACAATACATATTCGATTATTATGTAGTGATCAAACAACTGTTTTAAGGACTCCTTGTAAAACATTTCTAAAAAAATGCTACAATTAATTAATGGGTTTGCAATACCAAAATTGCAGTTAATCATCCCGTTATATGGATATTTCTTATAATAATTGTATAGAAACTTGTGAGAAATCATAAAATTATTATTAATCTCTCAATAACCAAGCGTCATATAGGTAATTTTAAAAAAAAATAAAGAGAAGTAAAAATCTAATAATTATGCACCATAGTATCAAAGTACAAAACAGTAAAACTTTGTGGCAATACTTAAAGGGGTACCACGATATATCCAGAGAAGTCTTGATTAATAAAATCAAAGCCTTGCCTTTGTATTGCATTTTATTTGCCCAATTCCAACAACCCCCCTCAACGCATCCGCTTACCCATAGAAGTTTCACTTTTTTTTTGTGCTCAGCGAAAAGCGGAGCTATTGGAGAAGGAGCTGGAGGCCTACCGCCAGGCACTGATCCAACAGGTGTGCCACAAGTGCAGCAACAACGAGGGCGAGAAGCTCGACGACAACGTGAGTAAAAAAATTTTTCTCGATTTTTTTTTTCAATTTTCTTCGATAGTCTGATAGCGAGTCGGATTCGTCGAAAAGTCGTAGTCCGCAAAGAATTTCGAGCCCCGTTGCCAAGCCGGTCAGTCGTTTGCCCCCCTTTTTGCTAACACACTAATATATATTTTCTTGTTTTTTAATTTTATTTCCCTCCCGCCTAATAAACACATTCATGCAGTGACGTTGTTTTAAGTTGTATACGGCGTTCGCTTTTATTTTAAGTCAAGATTGTGGATTGGTGGACTTGTAGATTATAATAAAAGCGAATTAAGTTTCGGTGTGTCAAAGAAAAAAAAATCGAAGCATGCCTTGTCGTGTCGTACGAAAGGGCTCGAGGAGAGAACGTAGGGGAGCTAAGCGCGTTGTGGTTCCAGGGGTCCGTGGCCGAGTCCGTCAACAGCATAGGGGAGGGGCAGGCGTCCGCTGTGGAATCGCTGCGGTCAGACGCATCGTGGGAGGCCGTGGAGGATAATTCTATATTGGGGGAGTGCAATTCGACCACGCTTTGGGTGCCCGATCACGCCGTAAGCAGGTGCACTGGCTGTCAGACTGAATTTTGGGTCGGGAAGAGGAAACACCACTGCAGGTAACTATTTTTCAAAAATTTTATCGATTTTTCTAAAATTTTCTTTAATACATTTCTGTTTTTGCTTTTTTTGGACTTTTTTTGGTAAACTTGGCGGGTTGATCGAGTTCTTCTGAAGACGTCAAATTCGGCTTAGTTGGGTAATTTTAGTCAAAAATGGATAGGTCGCACTTGGTGTTTTACTTTGACCTTGGCCTACGTATTTGGATTTTTCAAAGTCAAAAATTGCATTTTTCGGTTCTTTTTTGTTTCTTTTTTCAAAACAATTGACGTTTTCAACGGGTTTCAATCAAATTCTTCTGAAAACGTAAAATTCGGCTTAGTTGGGTAATTTTAGTTAAAAATGATAGGTTGTGTTTTACGTTGACGTCGACCTACTCGATTTTTACGTATTTGGATTTTTTAATTTTTGGATGTGGAGTTTGCTCTTCGTACTAATTTTGCAAGAAATAATTCAAACAAAAAAATTATTTTGGGTTTTTTATTTTCTTGTTAGTGATTTGATTTCGAAAAATTTCGGATGCAGGAAATGCGGGCGCATCTTCTGCGCCAGCTGCTCGGAGAACAGCACCCCCCTCCCGTCGGAGCAGCTGTACAACCCGGTGCGCGTGTGCACGGGCTGCTTTTCGAAGCTGCGCAGGGACTGCGGCGAGCCGCCCGACCAATGCAAACACGTGACCGGCCAGCCGCCCAACAACCACCCCCAAATAACGGCGTCCAGCAACTGATCGTTTTATTTTTCCAAAGATTTCGGCTTGGAAATGCCGAAACGACTGTGATCCGACTTTAAAAAAATATATATTTTTCTTTGTTTCTTCTTGTTCTTTTCTCAAAGGCTGGAAAACGAGTGAAACTCGAAAATAAATGAACACTGTGATTGCTAGCACTAGTTGAGAGGTAAGTCACGAGGGCTTGTTAAAAAAATCGTCTTTGTACATGTTCTATAATTATATGAGAGAAATGTTGTCGTTTTATTTTGTATACCATGATGTATAGTTTTTTAACGTGTGTCTTTGCCTATGGCGGAGGCTTTGTTTTCACTTTTACGATGTATTTCTTTACACTTTTTGATGTTGTGTATATAAGTATTGTAAAAAAGAGCAGAGAGTATAATACAACAGTTCCTTTACAATATGACGGGGCAGTTGCGCGCAAGAGGGTCATCGCTTCTTAATATTTTTTTAGGATCATAGATTGTACTCATCCATTGACCATTAGTTGACATATTCGTGAAAATTTACATAGATAATGCATTTAATTTTAGCGAGTATAGAAAAGTGTAATTTTTAAATTAGTTGGCCAATAAAAATTGATTACCATCGGTTCTCTTTTTTTTTGTCTTCTGTACCCGCCGTCTTGTCCAACAAGTTTTTAACGTTAAGTTTAATAAAAGATTAATGTAATAGTTTGGTTTTGTGTGTGGCGACATCTAGTGAGATGTTGGTGTGTGGCATCTTGCCCAAAAAGGAAACTAAATTATCAATTTTTCTCGTGTCCCACCTGGCGACATCTCTGGAGTATTATCCAAACATGACGTCTTGGGTAATAAAGGAAACTAATAAATATTTCGGTAATGGAAAGGTAGTCCTAAAATTATAATTGAACGCAAAATATTGTTCTAAATTATGTTAAAGCTGCAAAGTTTGAGCCACTTCGTGTATTGTGACTTGCCTAGAATGAGTTGCCATCTAGTGACAAGTAGATGAACCTCTCGACGGTTTGCGTCTGTGCTTGCATAGCAGTCGCAGAACAGGTACGACCCCCGCTTTGTAGAGGGCGCTGCCTCTTTTTCTGTAAAAGAGTTGCCCCAAAACTTTGAGTTATAGGTTACATCTCACTAACCATCACATTAATTTGAATTGATCTACCATTAGGAATCTAAATAAATTGAAGGAGAATAATGTTTTGATTTTCATCAGAGAACGCCCACATCAACTTTTTTGATTAATTGGAAACAAAAGTTTTATTGCTTGTATTGTTTGAATAGATTGAGTCAGCTCTTCATGGCAATTTGATAAATTTACAATAGTTCGTAATAAAATTTCCATGCTCGAAATTTTTTTGTTAAAGCGAAAAGCATTGTTTGCAAATTGCAGCAACTATAAAAGGCAGCGCCAGCTGATGGGCACCCAACAAAGTGACAATTCAGTATTCAAATGAACCAATCGAATTGCAGAGATTAACTGAGGCTCCTCAGCTAAACTTGTAAAAAGAAAGCGCCTTTAGTATCAATAATTACGGGGTTCTAAACAAAATTTTTCTATCTACAGGGTGATTCACAAAATTCTTGTTAAATGTAGCATACCCAAAATTAATGACTAATAAAAAATTTGAGCGTGACTAAACAACAGCTCTTCCAAATAACTGTAAACA
This sequence comes from Pycnomerus fuliginosus, assembly GCA_963924575.1. Lineage (NCBI taxonomy): Eukaryota > Metazoa > Arthropoda > Insecta > Coleoptera > Zopheridae > Pycnomerus > Pycnomerus fuliginosus. Next base: position 17,034,196 of record OZ004625.1, on the reverse strand, counting down.
CATGGAAAAGATTACAAATCTGAAGTGATTCTTAGTTACTTTAGATACGAAATTATCTATTTAAATATGTATATTTACGGATTTCACTTACGGTAGACATATAGAAATCACCCTCCAGCTTGAAAATGTCGGTGTTGGACCATTTGGGTAAAAAATACAAGCTCGACAAGAGCGAAAATTTCGACCAATACCTAAAAGCCTTAGGTAAGAAATATTTCAAAATATATTTTTGTAAAATATGTGATAAGGTGTGGGACTTGTTGGCCGTCAAATGATGAAGACAATATCCCCCATTTTGGAGCTCACGAAAAATGGCGACGAATTTACTTTCACCACCATAACCTCTCTGAGTACCATTGTGCTCAAGTTTAAACTGGGCGTGGAGTTTGAGCAGAGCACTGCTGATGGCAGGACTGCTAAAACCATTTTTACCATTGAAAGTAATGTCCTAAAAGAAGTCCAGAAAGATGTCAAAACCGGCAAGGAGCTCATCATAGAGAGGATTTTTAGCGCCAATGAAATTAAAATGGTGGCAAGCATTGGTGACGTCACCACTACTAGGACATACAAGCTTCAACAATGAAACCCAACTAAATGTAACTTTATTTTATTGTTATTTTATGGGAAACCACAACAAAATGGTATAAAGCCTTAAACTGAAAAATCGTTATATTACAATGTAACCTTTGTCAAAAATATATTCCACGGTTCAAAAAAAATCCTTACAGCCTATATACAGCGTAATGCTTCTATAAACACGTTTATTTAGAAATTACAATATAAAATGATCATGCTGAGAGAATCTGGAAACAAGCGTAAATTCAATCATCGAAATTCTGTGACAGTAGGAAGTTAGCTGCCAGATTTTCATTTTTTTCGCACGCGAAATACGCTTGCACTACTAAATGTTCGGGGAAACCTAAAGCCTTCAGCCTCTCGATCGCGTCCTTGTCTTGGGGGGTGAACTGGATGGTGCCTGGGGACGTTAGGCCGCCGCCCTGGGCCGGTACGGGGACTGCAACGTCACAATTTTTTGTTATTCCAAGTTTGACATCACTGATCATGAATTATCGGCCGCTTCTTGTATAACAACATGACAAAATTAACGAAATCACAAGGATTCTATTAAATTTGCAGTGTTGCCAACGTGAGCAATTAACTCTCAGTGTTGCCACTTCAAAGAAAGACAATGAAAACGTTTGAAAATTTAAAATTTCAGTGGTACCAACGCAAAAAATGTTCACCAACCAAATAGGTTCCTCCTAGCAACTGTGAAGCTACAAATTCAGTGAAACCAACCTAAAAGTAGTGACGTCACTACCTACTGATCAATTTTTCAATATGAACTTATGATTTTAAATGGTTACTGATCAGTCCTACCAACTGTACTACATATCTTCAAATTGAAATACTTCATAAATACTTAAACAAGAATCCAGTGGTACCAATTCAAAAAGTTCTACTTCTACGATTTTGATAAGCTGTTTCACCATGGTACCAGATTTTAACAGATTTCAACTAGAGAAGAAGTAAGAAAAGTAACCAAAAAGTCAATAATAATTTTGGTATCACTACTACCAACCTATAACTGTGAAATGAAAGTTAAAAGCTCAGTGGTATCAACTTAAAAACGGCGAAAACGTGTTTAACAAAAAATCAGCATTACCAATTATTAGAAAACATGTAAAAATTAAGTATACCACTACTTTTAATTGGCTTTATCAGTTTTGCTAACTTACTCTTTAAAAAGTAACCAAATAGACTTTGATTAGTTCGACCAACGTCAAAAATTAAATTCGACTTCAGAACTGTGTTGAGAACCTTGAGTTTTACCAACTAATAACTAAAAAGTAACTAAATTAAAAAAATTTTGAAACATAACTTGAAATTTCAGTGGTACCAATCTAAAAAGAATTAGCAAAAAAAATAACTTCAAATCAGCGCTACAAACAAAAAATATCAAGCAGGTAAAAAGTGAAAAATGTTCATCATGCTACCGACTGTGAAGCATAATTATGATATCATAGCTATCAAACTGAAATAAAAGTTAAAAATTCTGTGAAATCAACTTAAAAACAGCGAAAATTTGTTAAACAAAAAATCAGGATTGCCAATAATTATTAGTTAACTAAAAATTAAGAATTTTCACCACTTTTAATAGCTCGTATGATTTATGATCATATAATTTTTCAGTGTTCAGAAACCTGATGGTTAAAAAAAAAGAGAATGCCCGCTTCAGTGTTGCCAACTGTTAGAAAAATGATGAATTTACCAGTTTTACCAATTAACAACTAAAAAAAAATTTAAAAACAAAAAGTTGCGATTAGTTTTAATACCACATTTACAAACTTTAAAATAGTAATAATTTTCAAATAAAATTTAAAATTTCAATAATACCAGTCTAAAGCAATTACTGTCAAAAATTTTTTAATTTCAAATCAATGGTACCAACACAAAATATGCAGTAGCTAAGAAGTAAAGAATGTTAACTACATATATGTATTAGAGGTATATTGCTGATTAAGTCCGGGAAGCCGCAACATAAAAGAGAGATAGACGCGACCGGTCGCGACCGTTCTATCGCCATTGGAAGCTTGTGGTGTTGCATAAGCAACGCGTTTTACTTATCATTTTACTTCAGTGACAACTTGTCAAAGTGTTGTCATTATCGCCCTCACGTTCGTTCGTTGCTTTTTCTCCACATTAATAAAATCTACCTTTAAGAGATAATCATGGTTCATCAATGTTTATATGTGCTATAAAAAACCAGGAAAGCGTAGGCTGAACGGCGCTGAAGAAACATGATCGGTTACCCAAGTAAGTACTGATCTTAATAAGAATAACTCCCTTTATCTCAAAGAACAAACCCTACCTCTGTAATTCCTGCTTATCTTAATTATGCCTATGATGGTTCATTATTTGTTTTTTCAGGTTTTTAAAGCACCTTGAAACTAATAGTGCCTGGTTGGAAGTGTGCGGTTTAGACTGACTGACTGAAATGTGTTGAGGCGGTCACAACTGGAGCATCAAAGTCAACATGACTTCTATATTTAATGTACCTGCATGTTTTACAGATATTGACCAATGTAAATGAGATAATTAATACCACCGAGAACAATTTCTCCAGATAAACATCAAGGTAAACGTAAATTTGCAAATCCAAGATTTATAAGTGAAGTTGATGTTTTAGATCTGGATTCACCTAAAAAGGCAAAAAGAACCATTCAATTTACCAAAGAAGCAGATAAGATGAAGTCTTAAAGAATTAAGCAGCAGATGATTCGTCTATGGCAGCAGTTAAGTCCAAGGAAGTAATCGAAGGTTACAGAAACGAGTTACAAATAAAATGAGGAAAACTTTTAGACAATCAGTACCTAGGTACCTAAATATGTAGTAGATCGTGTACATTTAAATAATAAAGATTCAGTTAAGTTTCATGATTCTTAGGTCTTCACAAAAGCAAAAAATTGTGACAAAAATCTTCAATTTTTCTAGTTAAGTGGGACGCAATTCTGAAAGGCGTAAGTACGTGTACCTACTTACTTATACCTGTAGCCACTCGAGGGCCTCCTAACTAAAAAACTACTTTGTACTTAGCTTTATTACCTACAAGACTCTTCTTCTTCAGAAAATAATAAACATCAGTATCGATACCTGTGCTAAACTGACAGAATTATATTAATGTATGATAGTTTACATCACCACCTAGAAAATGGAAGCTGATTTTCATTTTAGAAGCAAGCAATTTGCTAAATTGCACACGAAAAGGAGAAAATGATTATTAGAATGACTTTTACCACAGAGTGAACCGTCAAAATGACATTTATCATTTATTACGACTGCACCACCTCAACTCCATAAAAATTGCCCAAATTAGCTGCGATTAAAATGCGTGCGAGTTTGAGATTGAATTTAAAATTTGCGCCACTATGTTTGATACCCGAGAAACCCCGTCATAATCAAGCTAAGTATGCAATCCTTGATACAAAAAGCATTAGACGGAGACGAACATGTCCCTCTCTTTTGGTTCCTGGCCATTCAATGGGTTGAAATAGGGAGTTAGCCATATACCTCTAATACATATATGGTTAACTATCAGTGTTGCCAACTAATGGCTAAATATCTGCTACCAACTGTGAAACAAAAATTGCGCAATCCGTGAAACCAATGTAAAAGTAGTGACGTCATTACCTATTATTTTTATTGGTTGTCACTATAAATGGTTGATCAGTTTTTCAGTATCGTCAGCTTATGATTTTAAAAATAGCTGAACGGGTACTGATCAATCCTAGCAACTTTACTACAGTCTTTAAATTAAACCATTTCACAATAGTGCTAGAACCTAACAAGAAATAAATGTTTACTGCAGGGTTGCCAACCAGAAACATGATCCTAATTTTGGTACTACTAACCTAATCAATAAGAGTATGTAACTTAAAAACGTCACATAATTTTTCAGTATTGAAAACTTATTTAAGAAGTAACCATATGCTTGTGTTAAATGCTTTGACCAGTCCTTCTAACCAAAAATAATTTTGAAACAAATCAATGGTACCAAACTGATAAAATAAATATTGGTAGCTGTGTTAAGTATACGAAATCTAAAACAAGTGTGAACAATTATTTTGAAAAAACTGTCCGTCGTGTTGCCAATGCAACCAATACAGGAACTTAATCACTGAGCCACAGCCTACTGCAAACAGCAAGTCATTTTGACAACCAAAAGTGAGGTTACGTTCTCTCCACAGCCTACTCTACCCTACCTGCAGGTACAGTTGCAGCAGCAGGCGTCGCTGGGGCCCCACTCGATGGCTCATTTAGCAGTCTTACGAATGACTCCTGATTCTGCGATATCAAATTCAACAACGCAGGATTTGTTTGTCCGAGTTGTTGTAAAACAGCGTTTAACAGCTGCGGGTTCTGCTGGACCACCTGTTTCATTTGCTGGAACTGCGGTTGGTTCCTAAGGAAAGCGAGGGGATTGGCAGTATCTGTTGGGCCCTCTTCACTCTCCGCGGGAGCCACCTACAAAACAACAATAAAAAAAACATAGACGGACATTTTCTTTTGTTTTAAGCTCTAGTGGGCTGTGGTATCACTTTTTCCGATTTTCACTTAATACTTACAATATCTTCAACGCTGGGAATTCCATTAATTAAATATTCAACAGCTCTATCGGGGTTATTAAAACTAGCCCTGAGGGCGTGTTCTACTTGGTCACGGGGGTAACCCATGTCCACGATATTTTGCACCATAGTCTCATACTCCTCTCCCATTAACAGGGCGGATTCTGCCGCGGGAGTAGTGGTGACTTCAGGAGTAGCCGGAGTAGTCACTGGGGGAGCAACAGTCGTAGCTGTAACCTGAGTCGTGGTCGTAGTAGTACCGGCAGTATCCCCACTATTTGCTAACTCAGCCGAATCTGGCTTTGAAACCATTATAACAATAAACTTATCCTCATCAATGCTGTACTCAGACAAGGGCAGCTCGTCTTTCAGGATCTTCCCTGCGAAAAACCATAAGGGGGCTCAGAAAAGCAAAATAAACTAATCCTCAGTCGGCTTTGGCTTTATTGACACATGTCAAAGGAGAACATCCAATCACGATATGACTCAATTCCAAGGCACACTGAGGATAAAAAAAACTAACCTCTATAAATGAGTTTTTGGTAATCCCACCGATACTCCTTTCCTTTCTCCTCCTCAATCTGCAGTTTGAGGTCCTTCACCTGGAACAACAAATAAATAGCGGCTTTTTGATGGAAACTCACCGTTTTCGTGGGTTCTATGTTTATAACGAAATTTTTTTGATATAAATTTCTCACTGTGATCTTCATGGCGGGGGTGTAAAACTAAGGCGGGTGCTTTGAAACAACTGAAAAACGTCTCTGGGGGCTGTTTTTGGGCGCACTTTTTACAGTTTTGGCTAAATAAATCGCTTGGATGATAGTGCAGATCTGATGCGTTTGACGGCCATATTACACTAGCGCCTGTCAACGTGACGGTTGAAAAATCACTAGGAATATGTACAGTAGATCCAAACTTTATAGTACAGTAGGACTTCATTTTACTCTGACAATGATGCTTATTGATGATTTTAATAAAAGGACTCTATGAATACTTACTCGAAACAACGTCGTCCAGTCTAATGGTTGCCAATTTTGGTAATTAATGCACTACATCTGGTGGTTTTGGACGCTCTCATCTTGACATTTTGTCACAAATTGTTTATTTGTTAGTGATTATTTGTAATTCTTGTGTCACATTAATCTCAAAACTGGCAGAGCCGATAATACAGCTGGACTGTTTTACCTACTAAGTAGACTGACCCCCTTCAGGCACTGGAATTATTGAAATCATCAAAAACGCTTCAAAATTTGAAAAAACGTTAAGATTTGCATATTTATTTGACAACATTGAATATACAGTTCTGCTAACTTTATAAAACTTAAAGTCTAGCGCTATAGTACAGTCATGTCAAGCATTATATACAAAATGCGTGTAAATAACAAATAATTTTACATAAATACAAACAAATTTGTTCCCCTGGCAGGATATCTACTCCATCTAAGTACAACTTCAGTCTTATCACAAAATATTGTCTAATCACACATACGACGCCACCTCTTCCTCCTCCTCCTGGCTGCAGAAAGTCATCGATATTGTCCTGCAGAAGTTGGCTGCCACTCAGGCATATGACGAGCTTTTATCCAAACTGTTGGCAGTACCGGACCGACTCTTGTGATTGGCCAGAAACGTGTTCACCGACTCGTCCGAGCTGTAGCTATCCCCCTCGCTGCAACAAAAAACCTCACTAGTAGACAACTTATCGCAGTTCTGGACCTCTTCCAAGGTCCATTGGTTTTTATGTATTGGTATACATACCTGTCCGAGTCGTTGCTGCTGTTCAGCTCGCCCTGAATGGCGGCCTGCAGATCCTCGATTCGTTTCAGGGCCAACTTCAGGTCGGTTCGGGCAGTGGTGACCTCCTGTTCGAGTCCCTCGCAGCGTTTCTCGACTTCTTTTTTCCTCTGAACAGTTTCCGATTCTTTGGCCAGACTGCTGTTGAGTTCTTCTTTGACTTCGCGGAGTTGCCTTTGCAGTTTTCGGGTTTGATCCTGGCTCTGTTGTTCCTTCATTCGGGCGGTTGTAACGTCGGCTTGGAGTTTTTCCACGGCCTCCTTGAGTCGCGAGATTTGAACCTCGAGGCGACCTCTGGTGGTCTGCTCGAGCTCCAGTTTTGATTCAAGCTCCTTGAGCTTAATCTCACTCCTGAAATGTTACAAAAAAAATCACCCTGTACATTATTTAATCGTATTAAAAATAAGTACAGTTTATGAATACGGGCCATTAGTGTGACGCAGGTCCGCCATCCTTGTTGGACATTGCACATTGAAATCTTGCTTTGTTTGGCTTCAGTGGGAGGCGTTGACTATAACCATACGCAACAAAGACGGCGGTTCCACGTCATCGCTAATATCGCGTATTAAACCTTAACTCTCTTTAAAATTAAAAGTATTGTGGCCAGTGTAAATTATCTTCTTTGAACTATAATTACGCGATGGGGAGGTTCCAGACATTTTTTTTTTGTCGTTAAGCGCACCAGCTTATGATTTACACTTAAAAGCAAGTAAGCAGTAATACCAATCTCATAAAGTAATAAACGGTAGTAATAGAGTTCATCCTGAATGCTGGTCGAAATACTTTAATTTCGTTTCGATTTATTGAACGCTGAATACTGTGTATACCAAATTTGTACTTTTCCACCCACCTGTAGATGGGCATCTATTTACAGATGCCTCATTTATCAACAGGAAGGACATCAAATACGTCAAATAATTGTCACTTGTCAATGTCAAACCCGTCATTTGTCAAAAATGGAGTTTCGGGAATAAAAATAAAATAAGAATTGCAATTTGCAATTTGCAATTTTGTGCGTTATTAGCGACCACGAAAGACATCCTTGTCCACACTGTGCAGAATTTCTTGAAAATTGGCTGACAATTCAAAAAAAGTGAGGTTAAGTCACTAAAATCAGTGCCATTTTGAACCAGTTTTCGACAAAATAAGAGTGGAAAGTGTGTAATAATTACCGTTTGATCAATAAATTGGAGGAGGCATCCCCCATACTCTCGACAGACTCAAGTTTTGTACTCAGCTCGGCCAGCTGCTCCTTCAGCTGATTCCTCTCGACCTCCAGCTCGGCCACCAGCGAGACCTGCTCCTGGAGGGCGATCTGATCCAAGGAGGTCTGCTGCACGGCCGCCTTGTACTTTTTCATCACCTCAGCGAGCTCCTCCTCGTTCTCCTCCAATTGGGTTTGGAGGTCCCCCTTCTCCCTCAACAGCACATTGCACCTTTGCTCGGCTTCATTTTTATGGCGATTGGCTTCCTCCAAAGCGATCTGAGTCTCCCCCAGATCAGCCTCGAGGGCCCCCTTGGCTTTCACAGCCACCGACCTCGCACACTCCAAGTCCTCGAGTTGGTTCCTCAACTGTCTTATGACCGTCTTGCTGGGATTGTCGGTTTTTTGGCGCTCCAACTGCGTCTGGGTGTCCCTGAGCAGCACCTTCGTTCTCTTCAGGTCCCTCTTGAGCCTTTGGAGGAGGGCCTCGTCCCCAGCTCGGTCGTTTCGTTCGCTGTCGGCCGCCGCCGCCAGTCTTCGTTCAAGTTCGTGTTTCTCGCGCAACAGCAACGTCCTCTCCTCGTGCTCGTTTTCCAGCTGCGCCTCCAGGGCTTTGACCTTCTTCTGGGCGTTGCAGCGGACCTCCTCGACTTCCTCGTCGCGCAGCTGCATCTCCTTTTTGGACTCCTTGCGCATCTGTTCGAGGTTCATCTCGAGGCGGAGCTTGGCCTGCTCCAGGAGTTGAACCTGGCCGGCGAGTTCGTCGAGCTCCTCCTCCTGGTCCTGGAGGCGGCGTTCGCAGTCGATTTTTTGCCGCCGGAGGAGGGTCACCTCCTCCTCGGTCTTGCCCCCGCTGGTGACCTCGTCGTATTCGCGCTGGAGGGACGACAGCTTCTCCTCCTTGAGTTCCAGCTCCAGGCGGGTGTCCTGAAAGCCGATTTTTTTAAAACTCAAAGTGTGACCCAGCTTATTTCCTCAAATTTGAGGGAGAATCGATTGGCGCGAATTTAAAACTTCTAGGACTCACCCACTTCGAAAAAAGTAGCCCGCCTACATGTATTTTAATACGCAAAATGCGATAAATTCGATAAAAAACGCTCAATCTGAACTGAAATTGCATTTTGTAATATCATAGGGTCCAGGGAAAGTAACTGCAACTAATTTTTCCAATAAAAAACTGAAAACGCGAAATTCTCTAGCAAATGTACATTTTTAACAAGTTTTTTGACAACCCAAGTGTGACCCATCTTGCTTCCTCAAATTTGAAAGACAATCGATTGGTGCAAATTTCAAACTTCTAGGACTCACCCACTTCCGAGAAAAGTAGCCCTACATGCATGTTAACACGCAAAAACGCGATAAATTCGATAAAAAAAGGTCAGTTTAAGCTGAAATCGCATTTTGTATAATCAGAGGCTCTAAGGAAGCTAACTGCAGCTAATTTTTCCAATGAAAAACTTAAAACGACAAATTCACTAGCAAGTACACATTTTTTAAAAGTTTTTTGATAAACCAAGTGTTACCCATCATACTTCCTCAAATTTGAAAGAGAATCGATTGGTGTGAACCTCAAACTTCTAGGACTCATCCACTTCGAAAAAAGTAGCCCTACATGTATTTTAATACACAAAATGCGATAAATTCAATAAAAAATGGTCAATCTGCAACTAATTTTCCCAATGAAAAACTCAAAACGCGAAATTCACTAGTAAATATACATTTTTAACAAGTTTTTTGAGAACCCAAGTGTGACCCATCTTACTTCCTCAAATTTGAAGGAGAATAGAGTGGTGCAAATTTCAAACTTCTAGGATTAACCCACTCCGAGAAAAGTAGCCCTACATGCATGCTAACAAGCAAAAACGCGATAAAGTCAATAAAAAACGATCAATTTGAACTGAAATCGCATTTTGTACTATCAGAGGCTTTAAGGAAGCTAACGGCAGCAAATTTTTCCCATGAAAAACTGAAAACGACAAATTCACTAGCAAGAACACATTTTTAAAAGTTTTTTGAGAACCCATCTTACTTCCTCAAATTTGAAAGGGAATCGATTGGTGCAAATCTCAAACTTCTAGGACTTATCCACTTCGAAAAAAGTAGCCCTACATGTATTTTTATTCCTAAAATGAGATAAATTCAATAAAAAACGGTCAGCCTGAACTGGAATCGCATTTTGTAATATCAGAGGCTTTAGGGAAAGTAACTGCAACTAATTTTTCCAATGAAGAACTCAAAACGTGAAATTCACTAGCAGATATACATTTTTAACAAGTATTTTGAGAACCCAAGTGTGACCCATCTTACTTCCTCAAATTTGAAGGAGAATAGACTGGTGCAAATTTCAAACCCCTAGGACTCAGCCACTTCGAGAAAAGTAGCCCTACATGCATGTTAACACGCACAAACGCGATAAATTTAATAAAAAACAGTCACTTTGAACTGAAATCGTATTTTGTACTGCCAGAGGCTCTAAGGAAACTGACACTATTTTTTCAAAAAAAGGTTAAAACGCCAAATTGACTAGCAAGTTTTTTGAGAACTCAAGTGTGATCCATCTTACTTCCTCAAATTTGAAGAATCGATTTGTGTAAATTTGAAACTCCTAGGGCTCATCCACTTGGAGAAAAGTAGCCTTACAAGCATTTTAATACGCAAAATGCGATAAATTGAATAAAAAACGGTCAATTTGAACTGAAACCGAATTTTGTACCATCAGAGGCTCTAAGGAAACTAACTGACGCTATTTTTTTCAAGGAAAAGTTTAAAACGTTAAATTGACCAGCAACTATACATTTTTTAAAACTTTTGAGGACCCAAGTGTGACCCATCTTATTTCGTCAAATTTGAAGAGAAATCGATGGGTAAAAATTTCAAACTCCTAGGGCTCATCCACTTGGAGTAAAGTAGCCCTACATGCATTTTAATACGCAAAATGCGATAAATTCAATAAAAAATGGTCACTTTGACCTAAAATCGTATTTTGTACCATCAGAGGCTCTAAGGAAACTAACTGACGCTATTTTTTTCAATGAAAAGTCTAAAACGCCAAATTGACTGGCAACTATACATTTTTTAAAAGTTATTTGAGTGCCCAAGTGTGACCCATCTTATTTCCTCAAATTTTAAGGAGAATCGATTTGTGCAAGTTTCAAGATCCCAGGGTTCACCCACTCGGAGAAAAGTGCCAAACTCAAACCCTTACCGCAAGATTTGACTCAAGGGAGAATTTCTCCGCCACGACGACTTCCCTGTCCCTGGAAAGTCGGTCCTTCGCCTGCCTCTCCTTCTTGAGCTCGTCGTGGAGGATCTGCGTCTCCGAGTCGAACTTCCTCTGTTTCTTCTCGAGGAGGTTGTTCCTCCCGCTCTGCTCCTCCAGCAGCAGCCTCAAATCGTTCATCTCCCCGTTGAGCTTCTGCACCTTCCTCTTCCACTGCCCCACCACCTGGCGTTGCTCCTCCACCTCCTCGTAGGCGTCCGTCAGCTTCTTCTCCAGCTGTTTCTTCAACCCCATCAGCTGTTCGAGGTCGTCCTCGTGCTGCTGCTGGAGGCGGCGTTTCGTGAACTCCAGTTCGCGGACGGCGCGTTCGTAGCGCTGCTTGTAGACGCCGCCGTCCACGTCCCCGTCCTCTTCCTCCTCGGCGATGCCGTTGAGGTCGGACCGGGCGTAGAGGAGTTCCATCTCGAGGCGCTCCGAGGACTGCTGGAGTTCCTTATTTTTGTGCTGGACCTCGGAGAGTTCGCGTTCGAGGCGAAGGCGTTCGGAGTTCTCGGCGTCGAGACGCTCGGCCGCCAGCGTCGAGGTGGAGTGCTCCTCGGCGAGGTCCGCCGTCATCTCGCTCAACTGCAAAAACAGTCGGTTTTACCATTTTTTTTTGAAATTTAAATCGAAAAAAATGAACAAAAACCAAAAATCACGCATTTTGTCAAATATTTATTGATTTGAAGCAGTTTCGATAAGAAAATCTTGCATTTTGCAGAAAGATTCATGTTGCTCAAATTGTATAGTGGGCTAAGCGGTTTTTCAAAATAACGCTGGATAGCAAGTGTAACGTATCGTTTGTAGCTATAGGCGGGCGGATTGGGGCCAGAAATGTTCACAAACCCAATATAAAAGTATAACTAGATGTGTCATACATCAAAAGACGCGTCTTGACGAGCTCTATACGAATTGAAAAGTTACGACATTCTCCATTGGTCGAGAGAAAAGTTATTTGCAAAAAAGTGACTTTTTTTGATTTTCTCAGAAAACGTGTTTTTTATCGTTTACAACCTCGTAACATAAAAACTATTTGAGATATCGTTATAATTTTTTTTTTCATCGAGAGGAGATTCATCAGCGATTCCTATTCCACCTCAGCTGTCGACAAAAATTTTCAGGGGGCTTTATTAGACGAGCCTAAACCTGAACTTTCATATTTCACGACATGAAATTTTCACGAATCGAGGAAATTTTTTATTTTTGAGGTAATCAAATATGTCCCGCGTACAAAATGAAGAGCATACTTCAAAGAAGTTTTTAGAAAAGAAACTGTTGTTCTAGGGCCTAGAGTCCTTGAATAATATATTTTTTTATCTGCGCTATGTTTTAATTTAGGCGGTGCGGCGCGCTGTCCGGCCGAGCTTTGATGCATACCGCTCATCCCTCTGCACGTTTTTTTAGCAAGACCCACGCTTCATATTGATAATTCATAATATGAAAAGTCGACAAGTGTCATTATTATTGTCGGTTTTACAATTATTAATTGCGTGGTGTTGATGTTATAATATTCGGATCTGATATGGCTGCAGTCAGGTAAGTAATTGAACTGATTAAGTACCTACCTACTATATGTATTTCCATCGTACTTCATGCTTCCAATACTTTGTCCATCCAAGTTTTATTAATAATGGTTGAGTAATTTGTCGAACTACAATCTACATGCAAAACAATTTGTTTCAGCTCCAAGAATATGAAGAAATGTCTAATTTGCGCTAATGACATTTTGCCTGAAAATGACCCACGCGGTAGGAGCGTAAAAAAACCAACAATTAGCGGTCTAACTACAATTTTGGATTGCAGTAATATTCGTAAAGATGCGATTTCGGTAAAACTTCACCAAAATACAAATGATTTATTAAGAAACCCGTACAAGAAGAATTGGTCAAATTGTTCAGAGGACCAACTCGATTTTCCATATTACGTCGGACCACGGCTGTGACGTGTCGTTTGTAACTAAAGCACGTCTAACTAAGCGAATGGTACTATTTTCATAACGTTAGAATCAACACAAAAACCAAGCAAAAGTAGCTCAAAATTACAAAGAACTACAAACATTGTCAAAACTGTTTAATTTGCAACGCTTAAAAAGAAAATTTTGAATTTTGAACAATTTGGCCAAAGGGCTAACCCAATTTTTGAAATAAAGTTGGACCCCAAGTGTGACGTATCGTTTGTAATTAAAATACGTCTAACTAAGTACATAGTATTATTTTCATAACGCTAGGACCACCACAAATCGAGAAAAGTGCAATCTTTGCTCTAAAAATCAAGTTAAAGAAGGTCCAAATTGCAAAAACTAAAAACATACCGTTAATAGTTAAAATTGTTTAATTTGCAACCGCTTTGAAAGGAAAATCTGGAATTTTGCACGAAAACAAGAATAATTGGTCAAATTGACTAGAGGGTCAAGTTTTTTCCGAAATACGACGGACTATGACTGTGACGTGTCGTTTGTAACTAAAACACGTCTAACTAAGCGAGCGGTACTATTTTCATAACGCTAGAATCAACACAAATTGAGAAAAGTATAATTTTTGCTCTAAAAATCATGCAAAAGTAGCTTAAAATTGCAAAGAGCTAGAAAAATGGCGTTTATTGTCAAAACTGTTCAATGTAGAGCCCTTTGAACGAAAAATTTTGAATTTTGCACTAATTTGGCCAAATAGTATAGTGGGCTAAGTCGGTTTTTCAAATAAAGTTGGACCCCAAGTGTGACGTATCATTCGTAACTAAAATACGTCTAACTAAACACATAGTGCCATTTTCATAACGCTGGGACTAACACAAATCGCGAAAAGTGCAAAGTTTGCTCTAAAAATCAAGTAAAAGAAGCTCAGAATTGCAAAAACTAGAAACAGAGTTTATAGTTAAAATAGTTTAATTTGCAACCGCTTTGAAAGAAAAATCGGGAATTTTGCACAAAAACAAAATTGATCAAATTGTATAGAGGGCCAAGTCGATTTTCCAAATAACGCTGGACCACGACTGTGACGTGTCGTTAGTATCTAAAACACATCTAACTAAGCGAATGGTGCCATTTTCATAACGTTAAGACCATCACAAATCCAGCAAAGTACAATTCTTGCCTTAAAAACCATGCAAAAGTAGCTCAAAATTGCAAAGAACTAGAAAAATGACGTCTATTGTCAAAACTGTTTAATTTGCAGCGCCATGAAAGAAAAATTTTGGGTTCTGCACAATGCCGAAATTGTATAGTGGGCTAAGCCGATTTTTGAAATAAAGTTGGACCCCAAGTGTGACGTATCGTTTGTAACTAAAACGCGTCCAACTAGGCGAATGGCGCCACTTTCACACCGATTAGAGCAATACCAACTGAGAAAAACGAGTTTTTGAGGAAATACCTCGTCGATTTCGGCTTCAGTGCAATCCTCCGACAGGTCCCTCGCCGCCGAGGACCTCGTGCATGCACTACTCCCCCTGCTGAACAGCTGGAACCCCTTAATCATGATATTGGTGGCACTCCTCGACCTCCCCACCCCCCTCCTCTCCCCCAAGTACCGATCGTCCTTCCTCCCCAACCTCCTCCACTCGTCGACGACGTGATCCGTCCGGTTCAGAAAATCCTCGATTTTACCGCTGAGGATGCTGGAGGCGGTCCTCGCCTCCAGGTGGGCCGGTACCGGCCTCATCTGCTGCCTCAACCTCCCCCTGCACCCCAAGACGAAGGTCAAGTTGGCGTCGAAGACCACCGGAGACTCCACCTTGTCCTCGAGGTCCTCCAGGTGCACCGAAGCCGACCTCTGGGGGTAGATCCTCCTCGGGAAGGTCCTGCAGGTGGAGTTGCTGGGGGAGGATGATCGTGACGTCACCGACAGATCCCTCAGAGGGTACGCGTGAAACGTCGTACGTCTCGGTTCGCGAAGGAGCGAACTCGTCGGCAGCAGCGGCATCTTAGCTACTGACTTAAGTCACAGACTTGGGGCCCGCGCACGACTTAAATTTAGATCGATTCATTCTTAATATAAATGGAATCGAGTCGGCGCTGAGCGTTTCGCAATGATAACGGATGATTACGCGGAAACAGGAAGTACGAATGAAATACGGCGCTTGTTTTTCTAGCCAACTGGATTTTATTACTTTCCAAATATTATTCTAGGCGTCTTGGCAATAATTGATGGGCTGAAAACGCGACCTTTACTAAAAATACGACGTCTCTTAATTTTAGAACCTCGTTCTCGGCGGGAAAAAACCCGAGTACAAATTGCATCGAAATTACGTAAAGCGCTCAGTTGGCGCCGGATATTTTTCGAAATTAAATTTTGCGCGTCATTAGTACTTTCGGACATTTTTACCCTGTAACCCAAATTGCACTACTGTTCGATTTTTTTTTATTTGTAAAACCAAAAATCGAGCTTAATTTCTGTAACCATTGGTGATGAAACTTTAAAAATGACATTTTTCACGTAGTTGGATCATTTTGACCTCAAACAATGTGTCACACCCTAAGCTTGTGGCAATTTTCTTCACTATGACCCTAGCCCAACTCCTTTTTTCAAAATCCGTGTTAACCTCCCCAATCCCATCACATTTAAAAAAAATGGGAAGCTACTGCAAGCACTAAAATTTTCTAATTTGAGATAGGATCATATCGACAGTTATTAAGGTGTCATTGGCTTAAAAAATGGTTTCAAAAATATGTCTGTAGTACGTTCGTTCGTGCGTAGGGCAAACTACTCGACCGATTTGACTGAAATTTTGAACTTGGGCATCTCATAACCTAACTTAGATCTGAACAGCTTTTGGAGCCGATCGTGGAATTGGAAATGCAAACTCCAAAAATGTTCAATACAACGAAAATAAGGCTTATTTCTTTAAGCATTGTTGCTAAAATATGACATTTTTCACTTAATTAGGTCCTTTTGACCTTAAACGATGTGTCACACCTTAAGCTTGCGGCAATTTTTACTTTGGGTCCTAGCCAGATAATTTTTTTTCAAAATAGCATTTTTATATTCCAAACCGATGAGTTCACTTTTTTACGCCTCTTACAGGTATTCCGCGATATTTGATTAATTTTTTGCAGACTCAAAATTTTTAGAACCTACACTAAAAAATGGAACTATTTCTTTAACCGTTGGTGCTAAAACTTTCAAAATGACATTTTTTACTTAATAGGTCCATTTTGACCTTACACGATGTGTCACACCCTAAGCTTGAGGCAACTTTTACATTGGCCCTGGCCCAATTGTTTTTTCAAAACTGATTTTTTTATATTCCAAACAGGTGACCTTACTTTTTCATCCCTCCTACAGATATTTCGCGATGTTTCTGGTTCATTTTTCACTTTTTTACAGACTTAAAATTTGTAATATACCAAAACGCGGGTTTATTTCTTCAACCATTGGTGCTAAAACTCAAAATGACATTTTTCACTTAATTGGGTCATTTTGACCTTAAACGAAGTGTCACAACCTAAGCTTGTGATAATTTTGATTTTGGGGCCTAATTATTTTTTTCCAAAAAATTTTTTTTTTATATTCCAAACCGGTCAGTTCACTATTTCATCCCTCCTACAGACACTTCTGATCCATCTTCCAATTTTTCGCAAATTCAAAATTTCTAATGTACCTATCAAAAATTGAGCTATTTTATAACCAATAGTGCTAAAACTTTCAAAATGACATTTCGTGCTTAGTTGGATCATTGTGACATTAAACGATGTGTCACACCCTAAGCCTCTGGCAATTTTTACTTTCGCGCAATAATTCTTTCCAAATTGCTTTTTTTTATACATTTTTCCCACAGACATTCCACGACATTTCTGATTCATTTAGCAATTTTTTGAAGAGCCATAATTTTGAATGTACCAAAAATGTTCTTTAAGTATTGGTGCGAAATGTTTCAAAATGACATTTTTCACTTAGTTTAAGCTAGCAGTAATTTTTACTTTGGCCCTAGCGATATTATTTTTTTCAAAATAAGCTTTTTCATATTCCAAACTCTTCCTACAGATATTTCGCGACATACCTGATTCATTTTCAAATTTTTTGTAGATTCAGAATTTTCAATGTACCAAAAATCGGGCTAATTTCCCTAACCATTGGTGCTAAAACTTTCAAAATGACATTTTTCACTTAGTCGGATCATTTTGAGGTTAAACGACGCGGATTTCGCGCTAAGTTCTTATTTCATCCCTAGCCCCGGCCTTAGCCCAGTATACATTTTTCAAAACGGACATTTAAAGTTCAAAATGGTTCCGTTCTACCCATTTATGGCCCTTTGATGAAGCTTCATGCCCCTCAACCCTCCTTTTGGCAAAAACTCGAGAAATGTTTGGCTGTAAATCAACCGAAACAAATAAATCGGGGCCGCGCGGTTTTAAATACCGCCCGGCTGGCCTTCCGCCAGAATTCCATTTCTCCCATTGTTGCCAACATTGCAGCAATGCACTCACCTTAGCCTCGAGCTTGTCGTTCTCGTGCTTCAGATTCGTCCTCTCGGCCTCGAGCTTCTCCAGCTTGGCCTTGAGGGCTTCCAGCTCGTCCGTCTTGACCTTGAGCTGCTCCTCAGTGCGGTGGACGTTGAGGAGGGGGGTGACCCTGACGAGGAGCCTCCACCAGGGCCAATCGCGCACCAGCATGAACTTGCGCACGTTCCTCTGGACGCAGCGGACGGCGAGGTCCTGCAGCTTCCTCTGCGCGAGGCGGCGGCGGGATAAATGCCCTCGGCAGTGGGCCTGCAGGTGGACGACCATGCCGGCGAGGCGCTCGTCGCGCTGCGACTCCAACTGGGATAGTACGCCATTCCTGAAGAAGATCTGGAAAGGAAGGGCTTTTGATTCTTTTTTAAACGTCATCGGGCTGACATTAATTTGACAGATTTTTAGAGGTTTTCGGGAAATTGATTTGTTTAGTGTTGGCAACCTTCCAGAGTTTCACAGAGAAAAAGCCGGGAAGAAAACGGGATGATTAGTGGACGCTGGATTGGGCTATGCAACCCGCAAAGCACCGCAGTGTACGGCGGGTTGCCTGCACTTGCGCCCTCTAGCAAGGCAACTTGATCGACAAAGAATGAAAATGCATGGCTTTTGATTCTTTTTTAAACGTCATCGAGCTGACCTTAATTTGACATCTGTCAAAACAATGGACAATTAGAGGTTCGAGGGAAATTAATTTGATTAGTGTTGGCAACCTTCCTGAAGATCTGGAAAAGAACGGCTTTTGTCTTTTTTAAACGTCATTGGGCTGACATTAATTTGGCAGCTATCAAAACAACGGACGATAAATTTGTATAGAGGTTTTCGGTAAATTTATTCGTTTAGTGTTGGCAACCTTCCAGGAAAAACCGGGAAGAAATCGGGATGATTAGTGGACGCTGGATTGGGCTATGCAACCCGCAATGCACCGTAGTCTACGGCGGGTTGCCTGCACTTGCGCCCTCTAGCAAGACAACTTGATCGTCAAAGAATAAAAATAGTGACTTTAATAAGAAAATATTTTGAATACGCTTTACGATGTTATAGATTGCCAGCACTGACATCATTGGCCGTGATTCTTACCAACCGAACAACAAGAATGTATAGCATATAATAATAATAATAATAACGTTCAGTTATGCCAACTGTGATAAATCATCACGCAGTATTACCAACCCACAAACTGGAATAGGCTATAATGTTAAAAATGTTAATTTGTAAAACAGAAGTTTGCTATTTGTAATTTCAAAATTGGCCAGCCTGTGAATGGAAATGTCATATCATATTGTATTTGAATTATTGAATTATTGAAAACAATGTTGCCAGCTGTCTCAAATAAGAGTAGCCGACTCTGGTGCAAAAATACCAAAAAATGTTATGGGTATTCTATGCACTACAAATTATACAATGCCGCCAACTGTTCAGAATGTATAACAAAAATGCACTACCAACGTAACAACATTTATACCTACAGCACATTTTTTAAAGGAAAAGCATATAAAAGTATTCAGCACAAATTGGTATATTATTCACATTGGCAACCTTTCAAACCAAAAATTCACTAACTTTGTAACCACTGTTACCAACAAACTTGTATTAAACAATTAAAAATTTTGTGTTTTAGGGTCCAAAAAATCTCAAAATTGAGACAAATGGTTTAAATACCTATGAGATCTTTTAAAAAAATCTCGTAAAAAAAATTGACAAATAAAATTATTGAATAGTATAGGTTTTGTCAAAAAAAACTTATAAATCAAGCAAGCTGTAATAACAATAAACCGTGGGGAGTTATTTCTAGCAAAATTGATACGAAAAATAAAACTTTTGACCTTGAAAAACCTAAAGACGTAAAAATCGAACCGGCCAAAGTCGAAGTTGAACATTAAGGGCGACCTATCATATTTGACTAAAATGGTCCAAATAAGCCGAATTTGATGTTTTCAGAAGACTTTAATCAAAACCCACTTAAAGCGCCAATTTTTTTGGAAAAAAAATGAAAAAATGAATAAAAACAGGCATGTGGACAATTATTTCAAGCAAAATTAATACGAAGAACAAACTCCACAACCAAAAGAACCGAAAAATTCAATTTTTGCCTTATTCAAATAAATACGTAAAAATCGAGTAGGCCAGGGTCAAATTAGAAGTCGTAGTAAAATACCAAGTGCGACCTATTATTTTTGACTAAAGTAACCCAACTAAGCCGAATTTGATGTTTTCAGAAGAATTAAATCAAAACCCACTGAAAACGCCAATCCTTTTGGAAAAAAAATTAAAAAAGAATAAAAAAGGCACGACAATTATTATTCTCAAAAGAAACGAAAAATACAATTTTTCACTTTTGAAAAAAAAACAAATACGTAAAAATCGAATAGGCCAAGGTTAAAGTAAAAGTTGAAGCAAAACACTAAGTGCTATCCATCAGTTCTCTGTAAAATAACCCAACTACGCCAAATTTGACGTTTTTGGAGAATTTAATCAAAACTCATTGAAAACGTCAACTTTTTTAAGAAAAAGATTAAAAAAGCTACAAAAACAGGTATATGGACGATTATTTCTAGCTAAATTAATACGAAGAGCAAACCCCACATTCAAAAGAACCGAAAAATACCATTTTTGACTTTGAAAACGTAAATACGTAAAAATCGAGTAGGCTAAGGTCAAATTAAAAGTCGAAGAAAACACCAAGTACGACCTATCATTTTTGACTAAAATGACTCAACTAAGTCGAATTTGATGTTTTCGGGAAAATTTGATCAAAACCTACAGAAACGGTAAATTTTTTTGAAAAAAAATCAAAAAATTAATAAAAACAGGCAAATGGACAATTATTTCTTGTAAACTTAACACAAAGTGCAAACTGAACATTCAAAAGAACCGAAAATACAATTTTTGACTTTGAAAACCCCAAATGCGTAAAAATCGAGAAGGCTAAGATTCAATTATTAAAAATCGGAAAAATCACCAAGTACGACCTATCACTTTTGACTAAAATAACTGAACTAAGCCGAATTTGACGTTTTCATACGAATTAGATCAAAACCCATTGAAAACGTCAACTTTTTTGAAAAAAAAAATCAAAAAAGTAAAGAAACGTGGGCAATCACATCCAGGAAAAAAATTCAAAAAATCAAATTTGATGTTTTCAGAAGAATTTGATCACAATAATCGAAACCGACTTAGTTTTTGAAAAAAACAAAAGTCCAGCGAAAAAGTTCCATCATGATCGAAATTGATTGACTCTTTTCAAGTCTCGGCGCATAACTTTCACCCCTCGCCGCTCGAATAAATCGCACGCCATCATTTCTGCCCAATGAAAGAGCAGTTAACCGTCCCAATTACACGCATCAAAACCGAATTAAACAGCCGTCACGTCCAATCGCCTCCAGGCGAACAATAACTGTTATCATTCATCAAATAGTCAAGTACCTTCTCCACGGCGACGTCCTCCACCTCGTTTTCATTGGAAATATTGCCGGAATCGTCCGAATTATCGTCGTAGTTATAATTCGTCTTCTGGCAGCATTTATTCGCGCCCTTCCTCAGAGGAATCCTGCTCGGCTTCTTCTCGTCCAACCTGTTGAACTTGTCGACGGCGGCTTTGACGTTGCCCACGCTCTGCGTCTTCACGAGGAAGGCCTTCTTGTACAAGCACTTGGACTCGATGATGCAGCACGTCTTGGCCTTCTGCAGCTTGGGGATCTTCGTCTTGTGCTCGTCGAGGATGCGGTCGAAGTTGGCGATGGCCTTCTTCAGCTTGACGCGCGACATCTTCACATCGCGAGGGGCAACGCACGACTGCCGATGAAGAACGAACAGGTGGCGAGGAAGGGCACCGCGACGCCCGCCGATATGGACCGTACGGGGTCAATTTGGGCCGGATTAGAAAGGTAATGAGCGGTACATTGGCAACCTGTTGGGGTCAACGGCCGCCTTTCGGCGATGGGCCGAAAATTATCGACGACCTGCGACCCCGACAATGTGGGTCATTTTTGCATTAAGCAACTCAACTGAAAACTAGGACTCTGCTTGTGCGAAAAAACACGTTGGTACAGTGTAAAACTGCCTTCATTTGTCTCAGGTGGAGATTAACCAAGTTTTATAGTCACAAGCCCACAAGCTCAGTTTACATTATCAAAACTTGCAAGTTCGTGTTACACCGCCGAATTTTTCCCCACTTTATCTTCGTATAGTGTAAAACTGACTTTAATATTGTGACCTTTCTAGTGCAGCAACTGACACTAACCACCATCTGTCAAAATGTGTATTTTATACGAGAAATAGGGTTTGTATAGTGTAAAAATTCCTTCATGTGTCAATTGTACACATTTTGACAGCTGTCCCTCTCACACAAAGAAGAGTATAAAAAAACAAGAAAAAAAGAAGAATGTCAACATTCCTCTGTCAAAAACAGTACCTACTTTTAAATATATAAACAGAAATCTTGTTTGGTATAGTGTAAAACTACCGCCACCTGTCAAATCAGATGAAGAAAAGAGATGAAAATCAATCAAGTCGAAGCTTTATTCATAGTCGAAACCCAGTGTACATTATCAAACTTGCAAGTTCGCGTTACACCGCCAAATTTTTCCCCACTTTAAAAGTCTGTCACATTTTCGTATGTTCGCCCAGTGTAAATCAATCTTTGGTACACAAAAGATATCTTCGTATAGAATAAAACTGACTTTAATATTGTGACCTTTCTAGTGCAGCAACTGAGATTAACCAGCATCTGTCAAAATGTGTATTATATACTAGAAATAGGGTTTGCATAGTGTAAAAATGCCTTCATGTGTCAAATGCACACATTTTGACAGCTGTTCCTCTCACACAAAGAAGCATATAAGATAAAACAAGAAAACAAAATGGCGGTCTCACCCGATTGGTGAGCCGGAAGTGAGAATTCTAGCGTGACGTGCCTGACAGTGTCACTTGGTGACATCAGTGACATCTATACGTGGTTTTTTTAAAAGCCAAGTTTTCCTGGATTTACAATGTTCCACTTAAGTACACAAAACGTAAAATTCCACAGAATTATTCCCAAAATTTCGAGCCAGCGAGAGGATGTCTCCTAACACTCCTAACAAAACTACTACCTAACCTCGCAACTGACAACTGACTGACGTAAGCCGAAATTATGATGACGGACGTTTAGAAGCATTTCCGTATCCTGTCTCTCAGTGAAGTTAAAGTATTGCAACTGAGACTAACCACCATCTGTCAAAATATGTATTATAAGCGAGAAATAGGGTTTGTATAGTGTAAAAATGCCTTCATGTGTCAAATGCACGCATTTTCACCGCTACCCCTCTCACACAAAGAAGAATATAAGGAAAAACGACAAAAAGACGAATGTCAACTTTCAGCTGTCAAAAACAGTACCTTTTTAAATGTTGGTAAAGTGTCTCAGACAAAGAGCCATGCAAGATGAAAAGAGATGGAGATTAACACAAAAGCCCACAAGTTCAGTTTACATTATCAAACTTGCAAGTTCGTATTACACCGCCAAAATATTCTCCGTTTTAAAACACAATTTCGTATACGTTATTGCATAGCGTATAGGGTAAAACTGGCTTGATCTGTTATGCATGACCTTTTCTCGCGCGGTGTAAATCAGAATTTTGTTCATAAAAGATATCTCCGTATAGTGTAAAACTGATTTCGCCTGAGAAATATAAAATTGTGACAGTTCTACTGCACCAACTAAGACTAAACATCATCTGTCAAAATGTGTCAAACGCACACATTTTGACAGCTGTCCCTCGCACACAAAGAAGAATATAACAAAAAACAAGAAAAAAAAAGACGAACGTCAACTTTCATCTGTCAAAAACCGTATTTAAATATATAAACAGTCAGTACAATACATATTATTAAGTCTGCATAGCTTTAAAATACCGTCATGTGTTAAATGTAAACATTTCGACAGTTCTTCGCTCTCTATCGTCTTACCCAAAGAAAAAATACGAGAAGAAATGGAGATCATATTTCAACTGTCAAAAATTGCATTTTGTAAATCGGATTCTTGCCTAAAAAAGATATGACCGTTAAATACAAACATTTTGACAGTTCGATTTTCTCTTTCTAAAGAAAAACGTATCAACTGTCAAATGCTTTCTGTCCTCCTTTAATCGAAAGAAAAAACAGAAAAACAGACGGAAATCAACATCAAGTCTAAGAAAAATAGCCAAAAGCTCACAATTCGGTTTACACTGTTAAGTCCGTATTACACTATAGAAAACTTTTTTTTAAATGCTTATACCTACAGTTTAAAACCATCAGTCACTTTCATATGTGTGCATACTGTAAAAGTGGCTTCAGTGTAAATCAAACTTTTGTTAACAGAAAATATCTTCGTATAGTGTAAAACTGTCTTTGTGTCAAGCGCAGATATTTCGACATTTCTGCCTTATACGAAGAAAGAGGTGGAGATCAGCTTTCATGTGCATTTTAAGGATCTAGTGTAAATCGGACTCTTGCTAACAAAAGATATAATATAACTGTTCTACATTCTTTATCCTTTTCTCGTACAAAGAAAACAAAGCAAGGAAAATGAGATGGAGAACCAAACGCGCAAATTGGTTTAAAGCCATATTTACATTATCGAAATCGCAATACTGTAAACTGTGACAGCTGTCAAAGCTGAACCCCGTTTACACCACGCAAGCCGTTAGCATGTTTGATGTAAGCCGATTTTCAGATATCAAAATCCAATCTGGTTGCGAATCTGACGAACTGCCATTTTGGAGCCAATTTATAACGAACCCTTAAAAAACCCAAAAGCTCTCTTAACGAGCCATTTTGGAGCCCGTTGATAATCAACACCAAACCGGAAAGATCCAAATCACTTTCCCTCATCTCTTGGGCGCACCCTCTAATTTCTCTTCAACAAAAAAATCCTCGAAGCTTCTTCTTCGGCTTTCACCGACGTGAAAAATTACGGTTAGATCATTGCAGGAATTTTTGTGGTCTGGCTTATTATCGCCAACAAAATATTCAATTATTCAATACTGGCGAGTAAATGCGACATTCCTGGGCCGTATCGAGAGATGAAAGCTGTGAGAATTATGTCGGTGAAACAGTTTTTCTTCCTTTGGAGGAAAACCGGTTAAGAAATTTGCTAATTTGACAATGCGGGACGGGCTTTTTCAAACACGCAGCTGAAAATAGTTAAAAATTGCCACAGAATTGAAATTATTACATGAATTCTTTCGATAAGTAGTTTTATTAATCGCTCTGTACAACGTCTGCTATCCCAATTTACATTAAAGAAAAAAGAGAGGCCATATGCAACCCGTCATACGCACGTGTGCTACCGGTTGCCTACACAACACAACTTACTTCCAAAGCCCACCCAGGATGACGTTATATTGGATGTAGGGACGGCGTCATGGCAACGTCCGTTATAACAGGACTACCAACACAAATTTCACTTTTAACTTACTGCAAATTAAAATTCTCATGTTACCAGGTTTACCAACTGATAAGCTGAACTTTAATTTCGTGTTAGTCGATTAAAAGAAGCGTCAATCAAAAAAAATGTTGCCATTATCTTAAATTAAGTCAAAGCTGCTAACTTAATCGTGGATCAGTGATACCAACTTACCTGGCTCAGTCCAACCCTGTAACTCGACAACTCCAAATCCAAGGCCAGCAACATATCCTCCACAGCCTTCCTCTCGTCCAGGACCGGACTAGAAACGTTGCCATCCCCAGCCAACAACCTAAACCTCCTCCTGAACTCGCCCAGGGGCAAATAATTAGGAAACCCTTGTTTACAGAGCCGGACTGCGTCCAAAACTTGCCCGCCCCTTATCTGAAATTGAATTGTTTCTCAGCCCTCTAGGTGTAGGTATTTACAGTAAAAAATAAAAAAAAATCAATTTTTTAGCTCACCTGCGAGCGAAGCAAAGGAATGTTGATCAAGGCATCGTCTTGTCCGGTTTTGGTCGTCAAGGCCTCACAAAAGCCCGCATTATGCTGGGGCAAAAGACACTGGACGAAGCGCAGCCTGGTCCTGCGCAAGGTTTCCACCAAACCGTCCACTGTGAACTTGGTTTGGAGGCAAATGCTTTTTCTTTTGATGGCGGCAGTTCCGGCCGTGAAGGTCCTCCGGATGCTGGAGGCCCTCCGCAGGGACTGGGAGCCCTCGATGCCCACCAGGGAGCCGCTGAAGCTGGTGCCCCCCAAGCCCCTCACGCTCACGAACAATTTGCTGAGATCTTCCCTGGAAAAAAATGTTAAAACGTCACGAAAACCATTTGCGAAGTTAATTCAAAGATTCAACAATTACAGACTGAGAAAAGTAGATTTTTCTATTTCAAGACACGAAAAATTGAAGTTTTTGGTACTTTTACTTTGTCAAAATAGAATTTTTCATCTTTCGGGATGCCCAAGTCGAGAACAAACGAAAATTTCACGTGAGATTATCAAAACCAAAAATGTATACAGGGCTAGGGCGAAATTAAAAATTATTTCATACCCAGAGTGTGACATATCAAGTAAGGCCAAAACGAACTAACTAAACTATTTACGAGGTTATTTCAAAGATTCAACAATTACAGACTGAGAAAAGTTGATTTTTCTGCTTCAAAACACGAAAAATTGAAGTTTTTGGTACTTTTACTTTGTCAAAATAGAATTTTTTATCTTTTGGGATGCCCAAGTCGAGAACAAACGAAAATTACACGTGAGATTATCAAAACCGAAAATGTATATAGGGCTAGGGCGAAATTAAAAATTATTTCAGACCCAGAATGCGACATGTCAAGAAAGCCCAAAACGAACTAACTAAACCATTTACGAGGTTATTTCAAAGATTCATCAATGACCGACTGAGAAAAGTTTATTTTTCTGCTTCAAACACGATAAAGTGAAGTTTTAGGGTAGTTTTTCTTTGTCAAAATAGAATTTTTTATCTTTTGGGATGCCCAAGAAGAGAACAAAGGAAAATTACACGTGAGATTATCAAAACCGAAAATGTATACAGGGCTAGGGCGAAATTAAAAATTATTTCAGACCTAGAGTGTGACATATCAAATAAGGCCGAAACGAACTAACTAAATAATTTACGAAGTTATTTCAAAGATTCATCAATTCCAGACTGAGAAAAGTGGATTTTTCTGCATTAAAATACGAAAAATTTAAGTTTGTACTAAATTTTTTTTGTGAAAACAGAATTTTTCGCCTTTGGAGATGCCCAAGTCGACAACAAATAAAAATTGCAGTGAAATTAATAAAAACCGAAAATGTTCACAGGACTAGGGCGAAATTCAAGATAATTTCAGATCTAAAGTGTGACACATTAACTAAGGTTAAAACGAGCTAACTGAGGCATTTCTAAGGTTATCTCAAAAATTTATCATTTACCGACTGAGAAAAGTAGATCTTTCAGCGTCAAAATACAAAAAAATTACGTCTTTGGTACATTTTCTTCTTCAAAATAAAATTTTTCATCTTTTGGGACGCCCAAGTCTAAACTAAGAGAAGATTGCACAAAATTACACGAAAAGTTTCTAGTTTTTCTTTGTCAAAATAGAATTTTTCATCTTTTGGGATGCCCAAGTGGAGAATAAACGAAAATTGCACCTGAAATGATCAAAAACGAAATAAAAAAATATTTAAGACTTGAGTGTGACACATGAAATAAGGCCAAAACGAGCTGATTAAACCATCTATGCAGTTTTTTCACCAATTAACGTGTGAGAAAAGTGCATTTTCTTGCGTCAAAACAAGCAAAATTTAAGTTTTTAGGACTTTTACTTTGTCAAAATTGAATTTTTCATCTTTCGGGATGCCCAAGTCGAGAACAAACCAAAATTACACGCGAGATTATCAAAACCAAAAATGTATACATAGCTAGGGCGAAATTAAAAATTATTTCATACCCAGAGTGTGACATATCAAAACACGAAAAATTGAAGTTTTTGCTACTTTTACTTTGTCAAAATAGAATTTTTCATCTTTCTGGATGCCCAAGTCGAGAACAAACGAAAATTACACGTGAGATTATCAAAACCGAAAATATATACAGGGCTAGGGCGAAATTAAAAAGTTCTTCAGACCCAGAGTGTGACATATCAAATAAGGCCGAAACGAACTAACTAAATCATTTACGAAGTTATTTCAAAGATTCATCAATTACAGACTGAGAAAAGTGGATTTTTCTGCATTAAAATACGAAAAATTTAAGTTTGTACTAAATTTTTTTTGTGAAAACAGAATTTTTCGCCTTTCGAGATGCCCAAGACGACAACAAATAAAAATTGCACGTGAAATTAATAAAAACCGAAAATGTTCACAGGGCTAGGGCGAAATTCAAGATAATTTCAGATCTAAAGTGTGACACATTAACTAAGGTTAAAACGAGCTAACTGAGGCACTTCTGAGGTTATCTCAAAGATTTATCATTTACCGACTGAGAAAAGAGTCAAAATACAAAAAAATTACGTCTCTGGTACATTTTCTTCTTCAAAATTAAATTTTTCATCTTTTGGGACGCCCAAGTCTAAACTAAGAGAAGATTGCACAAAATTACACGAAAAGTTTCTAGTTTTTCTTTGTCAAAATAGAATTTTTCATCTTTTGGGATGCCCAAGTGGAGAATAAGCGAAAATTGCACCTGAAATGATCAAAACCGAAATAAAAAAATATTTTAGACTTAAGAGTGTGACACAGTGTGATAAAATAAGGCCAAAACGAGCTGATGAAGTTATTTCAAAGATTCACCAATTAACGTGTGATTTTTTGCGTCAAAATACGACAAATTGAAGTTTTTAGTAATTTTTCTTCGCCAAAATAGCATTTCTCATCTTTTAGGATGCCCAAGCGAGAATTGCACGAGAAATTAACACTGAAATTTTTTTGGAATTCTTCTCGTCAAAATAGAATTTTTCACCGTTTGTCCAAGTGCATAACAAGCGTTCGCAGGTTCAATTGGCAAATCCAAAATTTGACGATTTTTACAGAGAATTTTATGATCTCGTTATTGTTTGGTGAAATCGCGTTCAATTATTTATGCCCATGACAGGCTTTTGTTTGTGACGTACTTGCAGCTTTCCTGCAGGATGGTGGGTGCCGCTTTGGAAACGGGATTCTCTCGGCTGTGCCTCAGCCAACCCTTACTCGTGTAGAGCACGGGATTGGTGCCCTGGAGGTGCTGCAAAATGAACTGATTGCTCCCTGGGGCCCTCCTTAATAACAATTGATGATCGCGGTCGCCATAGTGAGTGAACAACCTCTCCAGGAAGGACTCGTCGGTCGATCCAGGATAGACAGCCTCCTCGTCCAGTAACCATAGCAACCCCCTTCGGTCGGCCTCGTGCAAGTCCGTCTGCGAGGTCCTGACCACGGTGTTCTGCGCAGCCTTGTCCATCAAGCTGACGAGGGGCGTGGGGTTGATGAGGTTCTCGTTTTCGTGCTCGTCGAAGACGACGTCCACCCCCTCCTGGAGGTAGCGGTCTTTGGGGGCGACCAAATTCGTGTTGTGGTAGAGCAGCTGCATCCTTTCTTGGAGGTAGTTGTGGCAGAGGTCCTCGAAGGAGGCCCCCGTCTGCCTCCCGCAGGTGGCCGGATTCTGGAAGCCGGGGGTGTCGACGAGGAGGATGGAGGAGACGGTGTGGAGGGGGGCGGAAATGGAGCGGTTGATGAGGTAGGCGACGCAGTTGAACACTTCGGAGTAGAGACCCACGGCCATGCCTTCGACTGCTTCGGCGCCTACGGCCTCGCGGTCGGGGGTCTTGTCGATGGGGGAGGGGGTGCGGAAGGGGGCGCGAGGGGTGCTGGGGGAGGTGGAGGAAAGGCCGAAGATGATGCGGGAGAGTTCCTCGACGGTGGTGCCGAGGAGGTGGGCGGCGCGTTGGGCCGACTGGGGGTTGGAGAATTGGTAGCGGTTGTTCGCGCCGGCTGGAAGAAAAAGAGTCACTCTAGAGGTGTTCTAGAGTTACACTAAAAACGGCTCTCAGTGTAACTCTAGAGCAAGCTAAGAAAGTGACAAGAGTGACTCCGCGAATCACTCCAGAGTGCAATCACAGTGTACACTTAGAGCAACTACGGAGCAAGTTCAGAGCAAGTCCTTGAAAAGAAACAAAACGTTTTGGTGAAATTTTAGAACAAGCTAAGAGACAGTGTTGTACGGTTTTAAACCTAAAGTTGGTAGCAATTGTTGTTGGCACTGTCTAAAAGAAGAAGAAGAGTCACCCTGGAGGTGTTCTAGAACTACACTAAAAGTGTTACTCCAGAGTAAGCTAAGCAACTGACAGAGTGACGCCCCGAATCACTCCAGAGTGCAATAATGGTGAACACTTAAAGCAACTATGGAGCAAGTTCAGAGCAAACCCATAAACTCTGAAAATAAGTAAGAAACTTGAAAGAACGTCATTTTCTTATTATTAAGTACCACAAATTGACACTTTTTACGTAAATCTATACAGACTGGCAAATATCTCGGAAAGGAAGCATTTTAGAAAAAAAAATTTTGCATAAAAGTTTTATGACTTCGAGGGGGAAAATAGATAGGTATCGACGCCATTTTGATACAAGGTCATTTTCAAGGTCAAATGAAGGTCAACTTAATTTTTTTAAATGGAAACCTACATTTTTTATTACAGATTCTTATTCCCCGTAAAAGAACAAACAACTCTCATCTAAACTATTTTTGGATCCGATGAATAGTTTGTCAGATATTTAAATCAAAATTTTAATCTTCTTCGAAATCAATTGCCTTCCCTAGCAACAGCGGCATGGCAAAAACAAAATCTACAACAATTTTTGTGGTTTATTTATCTAGAATTCATCGTTGCTAAGTTACAACGGTTGTTCATTTATTTTGTCTTGCCGCTGTTACTAGGGAATGTCTAGGGATTTCGAAAAAGGTTAAAATTTACATCCCTCGGATCCAAAAATAGTTTAGATGAGATTTGTTTGTTCTTTTATGGGGAATAATAATAATAATAAAATCAAGTAACCTTCATTTCACCTTGAAAATGACCTTGATTCAAAATGGCGATGATGCCATCAATTTTCCCCCTCGAAGTCATAAAACTTTTATACAAAACATTTTTTTCTAAAATGCTTCCTTTTCGAGATATTTGCCATTCTCAAGATAAAACGACCAGCCTGTATATAATTTTTCTAGGCCAAAAAGACTAAAATGAGACAACTAAGCGATTTTCCTGTTTCTACGATTCTTTGTTACAAAGATGGTTGTACTTTTTCTATGGAAATGTTCAAAAAACTGCAACAAAAAAGTGAAAATGTAATTTTTGTAAGTCAAAATGTTTTAAAAGTCAAAATGGAGGATTATGAGGCGAAAAAGCCATTTTGTCCGTTAGAATTAGCATTTAGAAAAAATCAAGGTCATTGTGGCTCATGCTAAAAATTATTTGAAATATCAAGTGCGACACATCAACAAAGGCTGAAATGAGACTTACCTAAGTGAATTTATTATTTTTTCAGGTCTACGTTTTCTTGTTGCCAAGATAATTGTAGTTTTTGTATAAAAATGTTCAAAAATTGTAATAAACGAGCGTAGAAGGTAAAAATGTTAGTGATTGCAGTAACCTCCCCTTTTTTTTACATGGTGAAGTGAAGTGGGGAGGTTAAAACGTGAAAATGTAATTTTCGTAAGTCAAAATGTTTTAAAAGTTCAGATGAAGGATTAAGAGGCCATTTTGTCCGTTAAAACGTTTTGGTGAAAATATAGAACACGCTAAGAGACAGTGTTGGAAACTTTAGGCTTAAAACCGTGCAGAAAGAAGAAGAAGAGTCACTCCGGAGGCGAATTCCATACGCTTGGGTTAATCACAGTGTACACTTTGAGTTACTATGGAGTAAGAATAGTTAACTTAACTACAGTAAGCTAATGTCAATGCTGTTCTAAAATTCCGTATTCTACAACAGCAAAATTTGAGATCAAGAGAGCCGTAAACTCCATTCATTTTCTATTGAAGATCTAAAATTTTTCTGGAACTGTACAACCCTAATTTGGAAGGACCTGTACTTTTGACAATTTGGTAGAAATTTGGCGGGAAAGCAAAAACATTGCACATTGCATAACCCAAATCTTCTAGGGTTTATTTTTATTGTTAGAAGCAGTGTCACAGATAAGATAAACATGCCTGGAGCTTTTTCGAGAATATTTTTCTTTGCACTTTACTCAAAACTTCAAAACTGCACGCACACAAAGGCCATTTTGAGCCAATTCAGAGCAATTGCAAAATTTTGACATTGGTCATGTTTTCTGACGTATCGCATTGAATTCGCTTCTATCAACTCACCTGTTAGTAAAATTCCTTGCAAAATTTCCTCACACCTACATAAAATTCAAATTTTGACGTTCTGTCACTTCAATAGAAAATGATCTGAACATGATTCACATCAAAAGTAACTTGATAAAAGGTAAAGATCTGATTACTTTTGGATTATCAGGCAAATATAGGCCAAGGAAAAAATTAAGTCTTTGCTTAGTCACAGATGTGTTTCCTCACCTTTAACAGCTCCCGCACTTCCCAAGTGATAAACTGCAGCCAACACCATAAAAATCAACTTCTGCTCATTCTCCCCCACTCCAAGAACGTTGAAAGCGGAGCACACCTTCAAAAACTCCCCCTGCGCCCTCTGCTTCTCCTCGTGCTTTTGCGGCACGTTCACAAATGCGTTATTCTCGTTACCCGACAAACTGTCCAAGTGCAAATCCTTCCTCAGACTGCCCTCCACGCCGCTCAACATCCGTTGCATAATGTGAAAAGTGGACTCCCCCTCGACCTTCCTCGCGATTCTCGACTTTTCCAGCAAGAGCACTTGCACACTGGCCGAGGCGACAACCCCGCTCTGGTCGAAGTCCAAACTGAAGATCTGCGTGAATCTCGTCGCGTTGGCGTTGATGACGGTCCTGCAGTTGCCGAAACTCTCGAGGACCGTCCAGATGGCGGCGAGCTTTTCAACTGTCAGGGATTTGTTGGAGCACCCCGCCGCCGTGATCAGGTATTGGATGCTGTGGCGGAAGTTGGTGGTCTTTCCGGCGCCGGAGCGGCCGAGGAAAAGGAGGGATTGGTCGCGTCGCGACGCCAGCATCCCGTGGTAACTAGATTGGGCCATGGAGTAGACGTGGGGGGGCATGTCCTCGCTTTTGCAGCCCTTGAAGAGGCCGACGACCTTCTCGGAGTAAATGGCGAGGGGGGCCATGGGGTTGACGACAAGGAGGGTGGAGTTGCCGGCGTAGGTGTGGATGAGGTTGGTGGCGTACCTCTGGCGAAGGGTGTGCAGGATGCTGGACTCGTTGAGGTGGCGGAGGGTGGAGAGGTCTTCGGCGCGGTCGAATTGAGGGGGGTTGGCTTTCTCGACGTCGTCCTCGTCGACGGTGAGGACCTCCCCGGAGTGGTCGAGGCGGATGTGGAGTTTGCCGGGGGCGGCGGGGGAAGAAGCATCCTTGCGGGCGGCGGCAAAGCCACCCCTGTGCATCAACCACACCTTCTCCGTGTCCAGCCATTGTTTTTCTTTCTGGAGGTGCTCTTCGGTTTTTGCCTGAAAAGGAGGGATGTTACGATCAGAACAGAAATTTGTATATATGCTTATAGCGCATACAACAGTGTTAGTGAGATGTAATTGAGGTGAAGAGGCTCCGAGACGCCACGCGTTTTTAATTGCAACTAACGACAAGTTTATTGTTATACGCCATTTTGGGTCCCTTTGACACTTAACAAAAGTCCGCAATGTATATGTACGTATACAGGATGTCCCTCGACGAGCGTCGGTCAGCCGTATCTGGAGAACTGTTTCTAACACCGTCATGAAAATTTGCCCACAGGGGTTTCAATTAATTTTGAATCAACGTAAAATATTTTCATCAATGGCGGATTTCCGGTTTAGGCGGTACATAAAGTAAAACATCTCAACGCAAAAAACCATTTTTTCCCCTAATATACGACTGGACTAAAGTTTCAAGGATAATATTGAAATTATTTTGGCGCCATTTTGGATCCCAACAGTGGTTTCAAGGATAATTGTTAGAATCACTAATTTAACGCCATTTTGGATCCAAACCTACCCCCACGTTATCCCAGCTCTTGAAGCAGCTGTTCACGTACTTTCATTACAAACTACAAGGACAACATGGCGCCATTTTGGATCCAAACGGAACTTTTAACGCTCTTCGCTTTTAGTTACGATTATATCTTTAACTTTTTCTGTTAATATTAACAAAGTGAGAACTGTAAGCAGAAGTTTCAAGGATAATGTTCAAATTGAAAGTATTTTGACGCCATTTTGGATCCAAGCGTAAAATGTAAAAAACAATGTAGATTCGCGGTTTTGGATCCAATGATAACGAATCTGCATTGCAAACTTCAAGAATCGAGGAAAGAATATACAGGGTGGTCGTTTTATCTTGAGACTGGCAAATATCTCAGAAAGGAAGCATTTTAGAAAAAAATGTTTTGTATAAAAGTTTTATGACTTCGAGGGGG
The DNA here is from genome assembly GCA_963924575.1 of Pycnomerus fuliginosus. Lineage (NCBI taxonomy): Eukaryota > Metazoa > Arthropoda > Insecta > Coleoptera > Zopheridae > Pycnomerus > Pycnomerus fuliginosus. Next base: position 16,999,911 of record OZ004625.1, on the reverse strand, counting down.
AAAATAGATGGTATCGACGCCATTTTGATTCAAGGTCATTTTCAAGATCAAATGAAGGTCAACTTCATTTTTTTAAATGGAAACCTACATTTTTTATTACAGATTCTTATTCCCCGTAAAAAAACAAACAACTCTCATCTAAATTATTTTTGGATCCGATGGATAGTTTGTCAGATATTTAAAACAAAATTTTAATCTTCTTCGAAACTCATGGCCTTCCCTAGCAACAGCGGCATAGCAAAAACAAAATCTACAACAATTTTTGTGGTTTATTTATCTAGAATTCATCGTTGCTAAGTTACAAGGGTTGTTCATTTGTTTTGTCTTGCCGCTGTTACTAGAGAATGTCTAGGGATTTCGACAAAGCTTAAAATTAACATCCATCTGATCCAAAAATAGTTTAGATGAAAGTTGTTTGTTCTTTTATGGGGAATAAGAATATGTAATAAAAAATATAGGTTTCCATTAAAAAAAATGAAGTTGACCTTGATTTGACCTTGAAAATGACCTTGAATCAAAATGGCGATGATGCCATCTATTTTCCCCCTCGAAGTCGAATTTTATACAAAACATTTTTTTCTAAAATGGTTCCTTTTCGAGATATTTGCCAGTCTCAAAATAAAACGACCACCCTGTATATCGCCATTTTGGATCCAATTTACACTTTTGACACGCAGCACCGCCATTTTGTGCTCCAAACATATTTCTTACTACCTTTTACTATTAACAAATTGTGGATGGAAGTTTCAAGATCAATAATTTTTGCCGCCATAATGGATCCAGTTGCAAAATGTAAGAATGTAGTATCATAGATAGAAGTTACAAGGATAGTTCGAATATGCTTTATTACCAACCTTCGAACGCTCAAATCACTGAGAATATTTTCGGCGCCATTTTGGACCCAAACCTCGATCCAAACGCAAAATGAAAGAATGCAGATTTTGCATTTTCAACCTAATGACAGCCAGCTTTAAACTTAGATTACAAACTACAAGGACACACTGTCGCCATTTTGGATCCAAACGGCACTTTTTACGCTCCCCACCTACGATAGTACAATAATTTGTAGCAACCAGTAATAACAAAATGTGGATGGAAGTTTCAATTGCATTACCAACCCTCTAATGCTCAAGTCACTGAAATTATTTTTGCCGCCATTTTGGATCCAGTTGCAAAACGTAACAATGCAGTATCATAGACAGAAGTTAGAAGGATAGTTCGCATTTGCATCATCACCAACCTTATTCGAACGCTCAAACCACTGAGAATATTTTCGGCGCCATCTTGGATCCAAACGGAAAATTAAAGAATGCAGATTTTGCATTTTGAACCTAATGGCACCCAGCTTTAAACTTTCATTACAGACTATAGAAACACAATGTCGCCATTTTGGATCCAAACAGCACTTTTTTTTACCCTCCCCGCTCTTAGTTCCGACTACATTTTTAACTTTTTCTGTTAAGATTAACAAAGTGAGAACTGGGTAAGCAGAAGTTTCAAGGATAATGTTCAAATTGAAAGTATTTTGACACCATTTTGGATCCAAATGTAAAATATAATGCAGATTCACGGTGTCAGATCAAATGTCAACGAATCTGCATTACAAACAGCAAGAATACACATAATATCGCCATTTTGGATCCCAATTAAATTTGTCATTATTTTATAATTATTAGCAATAGAGGACTACGTTTACAACTACAAAACTATTTTACCGCCATTTTGGATCCAAACCTACCCCCACGTTATCCCAGCTCTTGAAGCAGCTGTTCACGTCCAAGGACGCGAAGAACCCCGCACTCCTCCTGTTATTCGCCACGAACGCGACGTCATCGTACCCCGCACCCCCGCCCCTCCTCTTTCCCCTAAAACTCGCCCTCGCCTTCACCGCCCCCCTCGCGCTCTTCCTCAGCTCGTCCCTCCAGGAGGCCTCCCCCACGTCGAAGACGTCCAAGTGCCTCGTCTTCGCCTCGGAGGCCTTCGTGGTGCTCGCATACAGCCTACTAGACACGTCCGAACTCTTCACTGACTCCAAGGAATCGGACTCCCCCTCCGAGCTGACGCTCGACGGCTTCCTGCAGGACCTCCTGGAGGGCGTCCTCTGGAAGGCGCCGTCCTTGACATAGTTCCCGGTGCCGTGGACCGCACCTTTGCACGCGCCGTGGCTCTTCGCCGACGAGAAATTGCGCAAGGAACTTTCGAACATATTTTTTTTTAGGAGGATGCACTGCGCCCACGGCGATGGCCGACCTTGAATTTCGCAGAGTCCAAGAGCGGCATTTGCTCGGCGGCGAGGATCGGACACGACTGAGCGGCAGGTGGAAGCACGTGAAAGGAAGGAGGAGCGATGAGGCAACAAATTGGCCGAGATATTGTATGTAAATGTGACTTAGCTGTGGAGTTAAGTCGTGAGTTAAGTAATGGGGCGATTCGGCGGGGTTCGACCCACGAACGATTAATTAATGCACCGCCCACTTGAGGCGATTGCAGAAAAATATCCCAATAAGAGAGCAAGGTCGAAGACAATCGGTTGGGGAGTTTTTGCGAGCACCGAAGGGGAATGCACACGAGTTTTATGACATATAAGGGTAGGAATCTTCACTTTTTCTGTTTCTCTCTCCCTCTTTCCAAGGAACTATCTCTCTCTCTCTCTCTCTCTCTTTCTCTCTCACTATAGCATAACTTAAGGCGGCCCCTCGGCTGGTTCCCGTGAAAATAGGGTTTCTTGCTCCTGTTTGACAGATCGCCAAATTTTCCAAATGCTCCCGACACCTTTGTCAGTTCAATTGTTTTACTTACCGTGCATGATCTGGCTAAAAGCGTGCTGTTATGTTCATAACAATAAAAACACAGAAAAAACAATAAAACCGATTTTTTTTCGGTTCTTTTGCCTCTAATTTTCCTCATTTATTGGTCTCAATTTCAAAATAAGCACAAGGATAGATTCCTTATGGATCGAATTTTCCAACGGCATATCGGTACCATTATGCTACCATTTGAAAAAATTGAGCTTCTATTAATAAACTGTTTTGGTATGTAAATGTGACTTAAGTAATGGGGCGATTCGGCAGGGTTCGACCCACGAACGATTAATTCATGCACCGCCCACTTGAGGCGATTGCAGAAAAATATCCCAAGAGAGGATTTGTGGAGCAAGGTCGAAGACAATCAGCTGGAAACTTTTTCCGTTGGCACTATGGTGGCAGTTGGCAGCACCGAAATCACTTTTTTTGCTTCTCCCTTCCTCTCCCCAATT